>JAAEAF010001047.1:0-17300 GCA_011037195.1 Triatoma infestans | reverse complement strand
AACTTACTTTCGTTTGAAACATTTCTTCGGGGAAATTTTAATTAAGGGAGATTTTGAGGAAGGGGGAGTAATCTTCCCAGGCATTCCTCAAAAAAAGTAGTTTTAATAGAGTATAGATGTATCTTGAACACAAATAAACCTCCAGTCAAAATGTTAGAACAGAATTACTCAATTATAACTCGTTTAAGAATCGTAGTAAGAGAATGACGTGTGAGGGTTTGCACACCAGATTTTTTTTTTTGTATGCAGATACCAAAACTTACATTTCTGGTGAAAACTCAGCTATGGTAATTAGATCCAATCGATGGACTTTCTCTTACAGCAGTAAGAGATTACAGCAGAAGACTTTCTCTTACGGAAAGAAATAAACTCAAACAGAGAAACGCTTTAATTCATAAAGCGATAATTATTAAATAAAAAAAAAGAACGGTTTATGTTTTTATATTGCTATTAGAATCCAATTAAATTGTAACAAAACACACCTACTGTTTTTACTTATTAACCTCTATAAAGCGCATTAGTTTTGGCTGCGTGCAATCTTAGAAAACTAAGTACGTACGTAACAAATTTGTCTGATCGAGCATATCTTAAGGTGTTATCTACGTCTAACGTTTCTAATTGTGTGTAACAACAACATTTAATTGCCATCAAGAAATGATTTGATAAGCAATACATAATCGTTGTGATATAAGATTTGTGAGCTGAGTTAAACTTGTTGGATTGTCAACAAGTCAACAAGTGTAGTGTGTAATAGAAACAAAAAGTTGAAGTAAACTCTCTACAGGAACTTGATAACTTTACGGTGACGATGGATGAAAATTCGACGTCACAGTACAAACTGTTTACAAAACTTGCAAGTTTTACTAAATTTTAATAAAAATTTGGGGTGTTTGAAAATATTCGAATAGTTCAGTAGACAGCGCCAAGGATATTCAACCAACCACACATAAAAATAAGAAATTTAACGCCATATATTCCGCAGAACTATTAAAAATAATTTTTTTTCGAATAATTGTACGATTAAAGGTGACAGATTTATGCCTGTCCAATTAGTTCACCAAGTATAAAGAAATTTGATATAGTTACTTCTTCCAAGAAGAAGAAAATTAAAAAAAACAAAACTCAAAAGCCTATTTATAAGATCTCACTTCCGGCTGACTGGAACTTTAGAAAAACCTCCCCCCCTCCCACAAAACTAGAACGCCTCAAAAAAAATCCATTTCCTAAAAAAAAAATCTTTCAAATAAAAGTGGTAGTAGACAATTTATATGCATAGAAAGTATACAAAGTTTTAAGAAAATCGCTAAAAAAATGCATCCAATAAAGTCGCAATTCCGGAAGAAGGATTTTATCTCAAACTTCGTGTCAGATACGATGCTAGTATCTAAACGGAATACCAAGTTTGACCTTCCTATGACTTTTTTGTTTTTGCCTGGTAATAAGAGGAAGTATTGCGCGATCGTGCCAAATTTACCAAATTAAGTTTTGACCGGAAATACACGTATTGAGGCTTGAGGCCGCTTGTGCACAAAAAAATGCTTTTAGAAAATGTTTTGTGTATGTGTGTGTCTGTGTGTGAACAAAATATCTCAAAAAAAGAAAAATCATAGGAAGGTCAAATCTGATATTCCGTTTTTGGTAACACGAAGATTTTGGGATGTGCGAATTTACTGAATGGTATTTGTTTAGTTTTTTACGATTTTTTCGAAAACGGCTCTATTGATTTTCATTAAACTTGGTATACTATCTATACGCACAAATACCTATCACTTTTATATGATACATTTTGCCGGGAAAATTGATTTTGTTTTTTTTGGGGGTGAGAAACAGTAACATTAAGCTTTCCCCCGTCTATTACCTTTTCAAAACAATTTCTAGTTCTAGCACCTTACATAGAATTATACGATAGAATCATTGTTTAAATTCCAAATTTGAAGAAAATGGAATGAACTGAAGTGCAACTTTACAGAAAAGGCTTTTCAGTTTTTTTTTTTTTGGAATTATCTCAAAAATGTCTCTAAAGATTTCGTTTAAACTTGAAACGCTAATTGCACAAGATATATAAACCTTATCACTTTTCTTTGAAACATCTTTCCAAAAAAAACAAAAAAGAAATGAGTGATTTGTGGCGATAAATTTTAAATATAATGGCGTTAGTTATATGTTATTGGCACGCTCGTCACTTCCCCTACCTTCTTAGAGGTTTGTAGCTTTGTACTTATCCCCTCCACCATCTCTACATTTACGTTGGGACAAATATATAAAATTTGAAACGTAAAGAAAATTTGTCATTTTATATATAATTGTATTTACAATAAAGTTACAGAGAAAGTAAATATATTTAGACTAGAATAAAAATAAGATTAAGAAGAAAAGAGACTTATTAAAAAAATGTAATAAAATCTTGACATGTAATAAATTTACAAGGAGTAATTTCATTTATTACACTATTATATTGATAATGACTTTCCCCAACTGGTGTTCTAAGTATGTAACTATATTATAGTATCTGGCAACCAATCTAAAAGAGGATGAGCTTTAAAATTTATTAGATTCATATATTTTTAAAACATATTCTTATGTTGGTACGGTGGGCAGGGGACCGCCTGTTGTCGAAACATTTTTCTTAACCATTCTTATTTGTTACAAGACGATCCGAAATATTTCATAATGTTTTTGTTTTATTATTAGTATTATATAATAAATAGGATGGTGTAGAGGCCTGTTAATAATTCTATTACTATCTTCTCCTCCTCCCCACTTAACTGCCACTACTACTACACTTCCAAAAAGTTGTTAAACTTCACTTACAATCTATTTGAAGTGTTCGCCTTGTTTCCTTATTTGACGCATGCGTTTTACTGCCCTATTATTTTATTATAAATATAATCTTTATACTTATATATATGTATACACGTATACAACATCTAGCTTCCATCAATACCATATCGGCTTACCTTTTTTTTTTAAAAAAAAATACTGGTTAAACAATGATTCATTAAAATTCTTAAAAGTAATAAAGAGATATAATTAATATAGAACGCTTATGACGAAAGTTATTGAATGTTAAATATCTCTCTGTGGTGTCAAAGAAGGGCATTAGAGCTGTATAACTAATTTCAATACAATGTATGATGAAATTAATTTTTTAAAAAAAGTAAACAAAATTTGTATAGGTCATTTTATTTATGTTCAGACAATTGAAAGTGAGAGTACCATCAATCTATTTTGGTGTGACTTAATTCATATAGATTTAGTAAGTGATTTAAAGGTAGATAATATAGTTTACAAAGTCCAGATCAGTTTTCAATAAATGTCACTCTTAGTTTACTTGGCAGTGCTGATAATACTGACAAAAAATTAGTAAAAATTTAAAAAAATTAAATTTGGAATCGTGATAAATCTGCCAAATTCAACGATGTCATGAAAGTCTCTAGTTAAATTTCTGTTAATTTTGATATATTATCTATTCAAACTATGTATGATAATTTAGTAGCCGCTATTCATGAAACTTCTAGTTAAATTAGAAATGTTTAAATTTCAAAAAAATCATTAGTGTTAATAGGTATACGACCAATAAACCCTGGTATGATATGGAATATGTAGAGACTAAAAAGAGAGTCAAACAAGTTTTAAAACAGATGAAGCTTCTCTAAATATAATAAAATTGATAATAATGTTTATATTAATGAAAAGAAAAACACTCACACAACTTTCTCTTACTCCAGTTATCAAAATTATAATTGACAAATTTCATAGTTTGTGTACCAAATTAGTTCAAATACGACGAAAACTGAAAAAACCGTTCAGTAAAAGCCCACTACCGGTAAACTAATTTTCTTGAAACTCTGAATTTTTGCCATCCATTTATTTCTAATTAATTTTGTTTGGATGATAGAATTGTATAATCAACTATGATCGCACTTAAGAGAAAAACATAACCCCACTCCTCCCCTAAAAGTGCCATTAAATGAATTTTACTAGAGAAATGTTTTAAATAAAAGTTGTAGCTCTTTGTATGAGTATTAATATATCGTGTTTAAAGAAAATCGTCGCAGCCATTTTTGAGAAAATCGCGAAAAAGTGAAAAAATCATTTAGTAAAAGTGGTAAAGTAAACGCA
Organism: Triatoma infestans; assembly: GCA_011037195.1. NCBI lineage: Eukaryota > Metazoa > Arthropoda > Insecta > Hemiptera > Reduviidae > Triatoma > Triatoma infestans. The sequence goes on along the minus strand of JAAEAF010001047.1, from coordinate 13,178 downwards.
CTTCCGGTTATCCGATTTTTATCAAACTCGGAATTTCAACAACATGTTTAATTCTAATTAGCATTATTTAGATGTTAGAATTTTTTAATAAACTGAAGTAGCACTTTAGATGAAAACCTAACCCCACCTCTTCCCCATAAGTGCCCTTAAATGAATTTTCCCAGAGAAATGTTTCAAATAAAAGTTGTAGCTCTTTGTATGTGTAGCTGATATACCAAGTTTGAAGAAATCGCTGGAGCCATTTTTGAGAAAATTGCAAAAAAGTAAAAAAACCTACAAGTAAAGCGGTACTTTCGGTTGAGGAATTTTGACAGGTGACCCAATATCAGATGCCATGATGATACCTAGACGGAATATCAACTTTCTACGGTTTTTCGTTTTTGAGCTATGCTCTTCACATACATACACACAGACACACACACACACATACACACAGACCATTTGCTAAAAACCACTTTTTTGGACTCAGGGGACCTCAAAACGGATATTTCCGGTGAAAACTCGATATCGAAAATTTGACACGATTGCAATATTTCCTCTCACACTAGGAGTAAGAGAAAGTAATATGTTGAATTAGTTAAAAAGAAAAAGAAATCATATAATGTATCTATTATAGAAAAACTTTGGGATTGTAGGAATTGTAAGGTCTTCTAGAATTACTATCAAATCTATAGCATAAAACCAAGAGAGGATTTTGTATTATTAGGTATTTACAATATTTTGAGTTTCCTCTAAACCTACAGCCTCCAGAAATGTAATAAATTTATTCCATTTTTTTTACCGAGTTATTGAAATTGAGATCATTTGTGTTAAAAAAGATTAGTGTTATTTTTGTTTGACATTGTAAGTTTATGTCTGAATTTTGGCTCAATTTTCATTTTTAATTTAGTTTTAATTTTCGAATTTTTTTTTTGCCTGACTTCTGATTATCTATTTCTTTCTAACATTTGTGTGTCATATTTATATTTTGTAGTACAACCAACCTCTTTGTATAGGGCGATGCCCTTAGAACAAATAAATAAACATCTAATAATAATAATAATAATAATAATTTTAATACAATGTATGATGTTGAAAAAAATTAGCAAAAAAAATCTGTTATGAAACACTCTCACAAGTTTCTCTTAATACAGTTATATTTGAAATGACAAAAGTTTCTTTAAAAATTTACATTTTCTTGTTTATCCTAACATAACGACAGGCAGTGGTAACAAGTGCAGATACAGGCCGATAGATTGAATGATTATATTGCAGAGACCGTCAATATTATTGAACAAACACAATATTTGAATTTTTACATCTCAGAATACTCTCAACTATCAAAATCACTTTCTTAATTCGTTTGTTTAAGTTTAAGTTTTTACAATGAAATAACAGAGATAGGTTTATATCTGTGCCGTTATCATTTCAAGCTTAAAGTCATTTTCGAGATAATTCCCAAAAAAACAATAATCTATTCTGTAAAGTCATACTTCCAGTTAACCATTTTCTTCAAATTTGGAATCCTGCAATTATCCCCCCCCCCCCCAAGAATTTCCCAAAAATCAATTTTCCCGTGGAAAATGTTTCAAATGAACACGATAGGTGATGTGTTGTAAATAGTATACAAAGTAAAAGAAAATCGCCGAAAAATGGAAAAAAAAAAAAAACGAAATTCAGTAAAGGTCGCATCGTCCGGTTGAGGATTTTATCCGAATCTTTCGTGGGTCTGATATGGTTAGTGGCAGTAACCTACACTTGTTAATACCAAACGAAGATTTATTGCTGTAACCCCAAACTCACACACACACACAACACACACACACACACACACCCCACCCAAACACACACAGATTATTCGCTAAAAACAATTTTTTTGTATTCGGGGGACCTCAAATGTATTTCCGGTACAAAACTTAATTTCATTAAATCTGGCACAATACTTCCTCTTACTAGGAGTAAGAGAAAGTAAAAAGTCATGTTGAATAATTGTTTTTTCCATGAGAACTATTATTGTTGTTACACAATAAAAGATATTAATTAAGTCGTATTCAACTTGAATGTATCAGGCTGCTGAATTGTAAGAAGGATTAGACCTATAACACATAACAACAACATTATATGATTCCATCATGCATATATATTATAAGAATTACATATGTTGCAAACATTCTGAGTTTCTCGTAATTCGCTTGACCGGAAGTGCGAATTTTCTAAAAAAAATTTTCCAATTTTCGGTGACTCTAATGAGTTACTTTAAACTTCATATAACAACTAAAAGTAAATAGAGCTATCATTATTAGTTGAAATTTTTTATTTTCTCTTATTTCTAGCAAGAGGAAATATTGCGTCAGATTCTCGAAACTGAGTTTTCACCAGAAATATATGTTTATGGTGTGTGTGTGTTGTGTGTGTTAACAGAATATCTCAATAACGAAAAGTCGCAGGGACTTTAAACTCCATTCTAGGCACTATTACCGCATCAGGCACGAAATTGCAGTCGAAATCCATTAACCGGAAGTGCGATGATTTTCTTTTCATTTTTTCGAGATTTTTCACAAAAACGGTTGCAACGATTTTCTATAAACTTCGTGTACTATCTTCGTGTACTAAAAATACCTATCACTTTTATTTGAAAATTTTCCAGGGAAAATTGATATTTTGGGGGTAATGGGGCTTTATGCTTTTCTCTAAAGTACTACTTCAATATAAAATATGGTTTTTCAAACAGAAAATTGGTTAAAACCGGAAGTGTGATTTTATAGAATAGGTTTTTTGAGATTTTTGAAATTTTCTCGAAAACGTTCGACACGATTTTCTGTAAACTTGGAATGTTTACTGCATAGATAGAAATGTATCACTTTTATCTCAAACATTTTTCTAAAAAAAAAAAAAAAAATCTGGTGTGAAACACTCACACAACTTTCTCTTATTCCAGTTCTCAAAATTATAATTGACTCGAAAACTGAAAAAACTGTTCAGTAAAAGCGCACTTCCGGTTTACTAAGTTTCTTAAAACTCGGAATTTTGGCCATCTATTTATTTCTAATTAGTTTTTTTTGGATGATAGAATTGTATAATCAACTGAGATAGCACTTTAGAGAAAAATATAACCCCACCGCCCTTACAAGAGCCCTTAAATAAATTTTCCAGGAAAGAAAGTATTTAATAAAACGTTGTAGATTGAGACAGTTTGTATGTTTAGTTTATATACGAAATTTCAAGAAAATCGTCCGGACCATTTTTGAGAAAATCGCGAAAAAGTGAAAAACTGTAAAGTGGTAATGTAAACGCACTTCCGGTCATCCGATGTTTTCGAACTCGGAATTTCAACAACATATTTAATTATAATTAACATTATTTGGATGATAGAATGGTCTAATAAACTGAATAGCACTTAGATGAAAAACCTGCCCCCATAACTGCTTAAATGGAATTTTACCGGTGAAATGTTTCAAATAAAAGTTGTAGCTCTTTGTAGGTGTAGTTGACACACCAAGTATGAAGAAAATCGTCGGAGCCATTTTTGAGAAAATCGCAATAAAGTAAAAAAAAACATCTCGTAACGTGGTACTTCCGGTTGAGGAATTTGATAGATAACATACTATCGGATCTCAAGGTGATAGCTAAACGGAATATCAAGTTTCAACTTTCTACGGTTTTCTGTTTTTGAGCTATGCTGTTCACATACATACACACAGACATATACACACACACACACACCCTTTGCAAAAACCACTTTTTCGGTCTCAGGAGACCTCAAAACGGATATTTCCGGTGAAAACTCGATATCGAAAATTTGACACGATTACAATAAATACTTCTTCTTACTCTTAGTAAGAGGAAGTAAAAATACTTTAATGCGGTATTTATTGGAGGAGGTGGGTCCGTCAGTTAGTTTCAATTTAAATTTGCACAATGTTTGTTGGTTTTGAGATTGGGTGCTCCGCATAAGGCCGCTCAAGTATACAAGTAAAATTCCCACCACCATTTTTATGGCCAGCCCAACTAAACATTTTAAAGAAAAATTGTCTATTGCAGTAAGAGAAAGCAATGTGAGTGTTTCACATCACTTTTCTATTATTATTGTTATTGTTAACAAAAATTATCTTCAAATAAATTGAGGTCGTACCTAGAACAATTGTTGCTTGCAGGGAATTATTAGAAAGAATGCCACCATATGTCAATTATTTGCTAAGGAAGATTTCCATTGTTCAACCAAATGGCCAACCATATTTGGGCATTAGATATTTATATCTTGCCTTCTTGCCTTATTAGACAGCTGACCGTTGAACTCTCTTAAATTCCCTCTATACAGACATACACATCTATTTACAATCACATGTAAATCTGGCTAAGAATACAACCAAGGAATTTATAAGTCACGGAGGTTGTATATTTCGAAAGAAACAGATAAATCTTCTTTTTTTTTATACGAATATTGTACCTCTACCTTATTATATGCAATACATGAAATACATGCAAGTGTTTCAGGTCATGCAAAACATAACTTATTTATAGAAATAATATTTAGCTTTTATTGGTTGATTTAACTATTTTAATAGGATGAGATAAACAATTATTGATAAAAAAATTTGGTGTGAAACAGCCGGACGACTTTCTCTTACTGCATACTTCCTGCTACTAACAGGAAGTATTGCGATCGTGCCAGATTTTCGAAAATGAGATTTCATCGGAAATACATATTTTGGGGTCCCTTGAATATGAAAAAAATCTTTTTAGCGAATGGTCTGTATATGTATGTGTATCTGTGTGTTTGAAAAGAACAACTCAAAAACAAAAAGCCTCTTTAAGCTCAAACTTGATATTCCGTTTAGGCATTTACACCGCATCAGACACCAAGATTTCGGACAAAATCCATCAACCGGAAGTAAACTTTATTGAATTTCTTCTTTCTTTTTTTTTTTTTTTTAGTTTTTTTTTTTTTTTTTTTTGTTGTTTCGTGATTTTGTCTCGAAACGGGTCCAACCAATCATGTTTAAAAACTTCGTTATGCTGTCTACACACATAAATAACTTCACTTTTATTTTTGAACCATTTTTCTGATACAAATAAATTTTTAGAGCGTATGGGGTCTGTCAGTTGTGATTTAATAATATATAATGTTTGCCCATCTATTACTTCTATTCAATCATCTAATTAACATTATGTTAGATGATTAGAATTGTGGTGTAGTAAACAGAAATAGCACTTTACATTGCCAAACTAATCCCCTCCCCATAACTGCCCTTAATGAATTTCCCAGAGAAATGTTTCAAAAAAAGTTATAGTCTTTGTATGTGTATGTATAGTTGATTTATATAAGTTTGAAGAAAATCGTCGGAGCTCCTTTTTGGAAAACGCATAAGGAATAATAAAATTAAAACTTAAAGTACTGTTGTCAACGTGAGGAATTTGACAAATAACGTACTGTCAGATCCATGGTGATAAGCCTAAACAGAAATATTCAAGTTTCAAACTTTCTACGGTTTTTCGTTGTTTGGATCTATGCTGTTGACCACACACTCAACACACACCACACCATTTGCCTTAAAAATCCCTTTTGTTGGACTTAGGGGACACTGCAAACCGGAATTCCGGTTGATAAACTGACACGATATCGAAAATTTGACACGATTACAATACTTCCTCTTACTAGGAGTAACAGGAAGTAAAAATTGATGAAATTGTATTAGAGTAAGAGAAAGTTGTGTGAGTGTTTCACACCAGATTTTTTTTCTTATTTAAGGCCTGTCAACATCTATGGTTATTGGTATACCGTACAGTGAGCTGTAGAGGCTCCTTGGAAGAGAAAATCTAAATGTAGCACTGGACTTGTATCATGGACTCAAGCGCGTTCCCTTCGCTACTGCCCACATAATACAATTGTATATAAAATATATAATTTATATATAAAGGACAAATTTTCTTCAAGTTCCACATTTTACACATTTGTCTCCACATTAAATATAGAGATAGGTAGACCCCACTGTGATATTAATAATGTCCTATAGACTGCGCCACAATTTTACCAACCAAATAACTATTCAATTTTTTGAAAAAAATGTTACAACTAAGAGTGATACGTTTATATCTATACAATCAGCTTGTCAAGACAAAAAGGAAATCGATATAGTAGTTTTCGAGAAAATGCCAAAAATCACAAAAGCCTATTCTTTAAAATTGTACTTCTGGTTGACCAATTTCCTCAAATTTGGGATTGTACTAATGCTTCTAATTCAATTAATATTATATATTTGATAGAACCATACATTGCACTGTGGTACTTTAGACGAAAGCTTAACTCTACTGTTTCCCCTAGAAACAGGAGAAAAAACAAATCACTTTTCTCGAAAAAATTTTTCAAATAAAAGTAAAACGTGTTTATTTATGTAAGTAGATAGTATGCGAAATTTAAAGAAAATCATTAGAAATGTTTTCGAGAAAATCGTGGAAACGGAAAAATAAAATTTCCAAGTAAGTCGCACTTCCGGTTGATGGATTTTGCCTGAAACCTTTTTGTCAGATGCCGTGGTGGTATCTAAAAAGGAATAAGTTTGAGCTTCCTGCGGCTCATCGGGGTCCGGACAAGGCTATTAGTGAGACGTTGCTGGGTCTTTCACGGAACTCTCTCAGGCATCTGGTTGGATCCCCTTACTGGACATTGTGATTTAAGGAGCCCTCTCTACATAATGGGGCTCATGCCGTATCCATTGTGTAGAGTCTGTGAGACAGAGGAGGAAAACCCATCCATCTTATGATAGATTGCCTGGGTTTTGAGGAAATTAGGTTCAGGACCTTTGGTCGGAACAGGATGTCTGTGGAAGAGCTTAGGCTATATCCCCTTTAAGGTTATTGTCCGATTTGTTCGTCCGAGTTATACTAGATATTTATTCCAGACCCGGTTTGTTGTTGTTTTCCTTGGGGTTGCTATATGGGGGCCCAGTGGGGCTTTGGATAGCGTGAGGTTTGGTCCCTCCCCACAGACAAATAAAAATAAAATGAGCTTCCTTCGAGTTTTCGTTTTAGAGATATTTTGTTAACATACACACAAACACAAGGGGGGGGGGGATTTGCTGAGAACATTTTTTTCTTCCGACTGGGGACCTTCAAAAATGTATTTCCGGTGAAAAAGTAAGTTTAAACATTTGACACAATCAGAATACTTACTCCCACCATCTTACTTTCTTAGTAAGAGAAAGTAAAAATGAAATATGACACTTTTGAATTTTCATAAGACTGTTTCAACTACACTAACTTTAAACCGCAAAGAAGATTTCACCCGTCGATCTTGTGGTTATTATGGTGTGTGATTACATCACAAGTATTCAACAAGTATGTATGAAGTAACATCAGAAGTTCTGGGACAATTTAAACCAGTAAACAAAGTTTCAATAAAAGACTAGGCTATCAAAGGAGAGATAATAATTTTTAAGACAAGAAGTCAAATAAGTCATGACGGTGAGAAATGAGCTGCATAATAAATCGCACACTTAAATAGATAAATCAAGAAAACAACACTAAATCTAGATAAACTTAGCTTAGAAATATATCTTTAACATGATCCTGAGAGTGTGGAAGAAATGTGGAAGAAATTTCTTCCACAGGTAAGGTGTTTTACTGGTTCTAAAATGTAACAAAACTCCGGAGAGTCGTGCATTAGCTTCCAGAGGAGCCTAAGAAATAGTAAGAACTGAGAAATAAGAACCTCTCATTCAATTTTTTGGGAGTTCTAGGGAACAATAGTACTTTTCTCTAAAGTACCATTTCAGTATAATATATGGTTTTACCGTCTACATAATATTAATACACAGAAGTATCGATAGAGTTCCAAATTTGAAGTAAATCGGTTTACCAGAAGTGCGACATTACAGAATAGACTTTTGAGTTTTTAGAATTTTCTCGAAAACGGTTACAAAGATTTTCTTTAAACTGGATATGCTAAATGTACGGACATAAACGAAATTACATTTATTTGAAGTATTTTTCCGGAAAAAAATCGATTTTAGGGCCTTCTAAGGGATCTGCCAATTCGATTTGAAATTAAACTGTCGCTTCAACTTTTGTTGATTCGAGACAGAAGGCGATTTAAATTTTATTAATTGCAAGATCATTTTTAGATGTGTGCAATAAAAGAAAGCTTAATTTGCTCATCAATTTACTGAACGAATAAGTCACAGTAATTAGGATTTTTAACCATCAATGGACAATGCTACAATATGACGAAAGACCTGTCGGCCGACCGACTTCCCACCAATCCACAATGCTGACTCATTAGTCCCAAATCTAGATAAATAAAACGTAATAAACGTTAACAGTCGTTAAAAAAAAAAATAAAATAAGACGTTAACAGAATAAACTATTTAAAAAAACTATTTGCCCAAACACTTCCTGTATCGAGCGGAACTAAATATTTTATAAAAGGTGTGAAATATGGAAATGTATTTTCTTTCATTTTATTACAAAATTTTTTTTTAGATATAAAGTCAGAAGGAATAATATTGAAAAAAAAATGCCCGCCTACATCATTTTAGAATTATATATATATTCCACGTCATATACAAATACGAACTGACTGAATGACAGAAAGATAAAAAAAAAAAAAAAAAAATTTCGTAATCATTAATTTGTATTATGTATATTTATTTATATTATGTATGGTATATATAAAATTGTCATTTCTATAACAATATTTCACACGCGCACACTTCAAATTAATAGTAAATAAATAAAATTTATTATATATAATTTATTATTTATAGCTATATATATATATTTAGTGGACATTATATAGCACTGGGAAATAACTATTCCACAATCAATGAAATCTAAGTCAAGGGTGTTCTATAGTTAGATTGAAAAAATGATATTTGTTACAAATAAATCTTTATAAGATATTTATAAATTCTGTCCAAAAAAAATGTAGATATTTCAAAATTGCTAGGCCCAGATTAACAAATATATACGTAATTCAGAAAACAATTCATGAAACTAATTCGACAAGTCAGGGGGGCGGGGTTGATTTTAATCCAACGTTAAATACTGGCTAGTTTATTGGGCAATTTATTTTGTTAAGAATATATTTGAAAAAAGAAGAAGAAGGGATTATTCAATTTATAATTAATTATTTTCAATAATAAGGCGCATTAATTGGAGCTGTTCACTTGGAAAAATAGAATATATATGTGTGTGTGTGTGTATGTATGTAAAACGACAAATTTTCTTTAAACTTCAAATTCTACTCATTAGTCCTAATATTAATATATAGATGGCGGGTGCCACCTGTACCAACCTACTAGCCCAAGCAGGAAGCGAACAGCGCGCCAGTAACTTAGAACCAAACCCATATTATATTTGAAGTTAACGCCACAAATTCCGCAAAACTATCTAAAATCTTCAGAGATATTTTCCCTTATAGACTGCTTCTTTTGGTGGTCATCGATCGGTTTCGGGCGTTCACACTTCATCAAGATGTTTCTGTCAAACCAGTGTGATAACATTGATACACACAGGAGCAGAGAAGTTGTAGCGGAGATGGCTGAAGTCATAAGGGATACACCCTTAATGGTAGGTTTAATTCAGGAGCCCTATACCATCCGAGGCAGTGTGGTCGGATGGGGTGGTATGGGGTTGAGAACATTTTATGATTGTGGAGTAGATAGGCCCAGGACCTGCGCCCTGGTGTCTAAGCATATGGAGTGTTCAATGTTGAGAGAGTTTTGTTCTAGAGACCTGACGGTAGTTTCGATTAGGATAGGAGAGGCAGTGGGCAGACTGGTTTTGGCATCGGCCTACCTACCCTATGATTCAGAGGAGCCACCACCTGGTCAGGATGTGGAGCGTTTGGTGGAGTGGTGTGAAAAGGAGAACCTGCCATTGCTGGTCGGATTCGATGCCAACTCACACAACACGCTGTGGGGAAGCAGCGATACCAACCGGCGTGGGGTGACACTGGCGGAGTTTTTGGTAAGTAGAAACCTTTTTCTTTTAAATAGAGGTAAGAAACCTACCTTTGTTATTAGGAACAGGGAAGAAGTTATAGATATAACGGCGGCTTCCAGGCAATTTCTGTCCTGGATGACAGGTTGGGAGGTTATGGATGACTGGACGTTGTCTGATCATAGAGGTATTAGAATCACCCTGCGTCTTGGGATGGGAGAGGTGAAGAAGTTTCGAAATCCGAGGAGAACGGACTGGGGCAGTTTTGCCTCGGCCCTGGGAAATGATAGGTTAGGTCCGGGTAGACCGCCGGTTGAGGGGGAAGACCTGGATCAGAGAGTGAATCGGACTACTCGTACGATCGTCCGCGCTTATGAGACTTCATGCCCTGAGCATGAGGTATTGCACAGGAAGGTCCAGTGGTGGACGGCCCGACTAACTGCCTTAAATAGACAGATGAGGCGGCTAAGGAGAAAGGCTAGGGGGAGTAATGCGGAGGAGGATTGGGAACGGTTCGTTGAGACCAAGCGAGAGTATAAAAGGGAGATTCGGAGAACGAAGAGGGACTCTTGGAGGACCTTCTGCGAAACCTTGGAGGGGGAACAGGAGGTAAACCGGGTCTTCAGGTTTTTAGGCAAGAGCGGGGAGATGTCGTTGGACAGCATTAGGAGGCCTGACGGACAGATCACCTATAACCATAATGAGGTGTTACGGGTGATGCTGGATAGACATCTACCGGATAATGTGGAGTATGTGGGAGAGTGCGCGGATGTTTCACCCGTTGTACAGGGAGTAAATTTACAGGGTAAGGAGTTGGCAAGTAAAGTGGTTACTTTAAGGAGGGCGAGTTGGGTATTCGCTACATTTAGTAAATTCAAGTCGCCAGGTATGGATGGTCTGTACCCGGTGCTGATTCAGGAGAGTTGGAACATGTTCGGTAGTACATGGGTAGAGATACTGAGAGATAGCCTTAGTTCGGGCTATATCCCTCGGGCTTGGAGAGTTAGTAGGGTCGCGTTCATTCCCAAACCGGGAAAGTTGGACTATTTAGACCCTAAAGCTTATAGGCCAATCAGCCTGGCGTCCTTCATGTTGAAGGGCTTAGAGAGGCTGGTGGACCTTTTCTTAATGGAGGATTGCGATATAAAGAGTACCTTCCATGGGAATCAGCATGCCTACTTGGCGGAGACTGCGCTCCATAATTTGGTGGGGAGAATTGAACGTACGTTGGAGTCTAAAGAGTACGCGCTGGGATGCTTCTTCGATATTGAGGGGGCTTTCGACAGCGTGGCCCATGATAGGATCAGAGTGTTATTGGAGGAGAGGGGCGTGAATGAGACCCTGGTTAGATGGATAGGCAACCTCCTAACTTCGAGGATTGTCTATTCTCGTTTGGGAGTTGCGGAGAGAAGGGTGAAAGCCAGTAGGGGCTTTCCCCAAGGTGGGAGTTTGTCTCCTCATTTGTGGTGCCTCATCGTTGATGAGCTACTTTGGGAGATGAACCGTAGGGGATTTTACCTGCAGATGTATTCCGATGATGGGGTAATCTTAATCACAGGGAAGCATCTGAGTGTGGTGAGTGACTTGATGCAGTCGGCGTTATCTTACGTGGAGCAGTGGTGTAGGAACTATGGCTTGTCCGTTAACCCGGACAAAAGTTCTTTAGTTCTATTTACTAGGAAGAGGAAATTGGAAGGGTTTAGGAGACCTAGGCTCTTCGGTAAGGAATTGCAAATTCGCAATGAGGTTAAATATTTGGGGGTCCTCATCAACAATAAGTTGAATTGGCGGGCCCACATTGAGTATATTTGTGAGAAGGGGCAGAAGGTTTTCTGGCAGTGTAGGAGATTAGCGGGTAAGACCTGGGGAGTTAATCCCCGAGGTGTCCATTGGATTTATGAAAAGTTGGTGAAGCCAAGGATGCTGTATGCAGCTGTGGTGTGGTGGTCTGGCTCCTTGGTGGGGAGGAATAGCAAAAAGCTGTTGGGAGTACAGCGTACGGCCTGTTTGGCTATTACTGGCGCGATGAGAACGACACCGACGGTGGCATTAGAGATGCTGCTGGGGCTAATCCCCCTTCAGTATGTGGTAGTGGGAGAGGCAATGAAAGGGTACCTCAGAATGAGGTGCAAGGGAGAATGGGTGAGAACCTTCCGGGGGGATCACACTAGGATCGAGGACAAAATTTGGCGAGTAAACCGATTTTTGCTATCCAAACTTGATGAGACGAGCAAGAAATGGGGATTTGAGAGAGATTATGAGATTACGATTGGCAGTATAGGAGATGATAACCTTACGAGGCCAACGGAGTCGGGCAGCGGCATTATTCGTTGCTATTCAGATGGCTCTAGGCAGGAGGGTACTGGCCTGTCGGGGGCGGGAGCCTGGTTTCAGGAACTGGATAAAGAGAGTTCGGTGGCCTTGGGTGGCTTGGCCACTGTTTTTCAGTCTGAGGTGGTGGGCATCATTGAATGCTGCCACCTGGTGGGGGAGTGGCAGGGAGAGTTCAAGGAAGTGCGGATTTTCTCGGATAGCCAAGCCGCACTAAGGGCTTTGAGTAAGCCTTGGTGGAGTTCGAAATTAGTGGGAGAATGTCGGAGGAAGCTCAACGCTTTGGCTCGGAGGGGTAAGGTGCATCTCTATTGGATACCCGGACATGCGGGAATAGAGGGCAATGAGAGGGCGGATCGGCTGGCCAGGGAGGGATCATCATTACCATTCTGTGGTCCTGAACCAGCCCTGGCCGTTACAAAGACGTTTCGCGACAAACAGATTAGACTTTGGGAGACGAGAGCTTTGGAGAAACGCTGGGGGGACACGCAGGGGTGCCTCCAAGCTAAAAGATTTATAAAGGCAGGTAAGCAGAGAATCTCGGAGTATCTCCTGTCTCTTAGTAGGACGGGTTTGAGGACCTTGGTAGGAATAGTGACTGGACACACTTGGGTGTCCAGTCACTTGTTTAACATAGGAAAGACGCGGAGTCCCATTTGTCAGAACTGTGATGACGGAGTTAGGGAAACGGTGTATCACTACTTATGTCAGTGTCCCCGTTTCGCTGGAACTAGGTTTCGTATATTTGGGAGGACACCACTCTCGCAGGATTGTCTGGGCGAGTTGGAGTATAGGGATATCTTGAGATATTGTAGATTAACCGGCAAGTTACCGGGGGAGACTAATTAAGGGGTTACGGGGGGTACCGGGGGGATAAGAGCCATATAGGCTTAGGTCCCGCGCCTTTGGGCACCCGTTTCCGATAATAA
>JAAEAF010001046.1:0-27316 GCA_011037195.1 Triatoma infestans | reverse complement strand
GAGTGCATATATCAAACCTTATGTGCCTATGATCCGAGCACGATGGCTCACTTGATACATGCCAGTGAGCAATTTTGCTCAACATACAGCGCGAGGCTAGCGTCACATCCAGCACCTCCCTCCTAGCTGCAGTCACGAAAGTTGGTTCCAAGCCTACATTGGCTACATGCAACCCTTCACCAGTAATGAATTCATAAAGGTACTTACCCCTTTGGTTGATATCGGTGCTCCCCCAGGCAGTGTTGTGCGCGTTGGCGTCGTATCCCAGCACCAGCTGCAAGTTCCCACCTCTGCAGTAGTCCATTACGCTTCTCAGTAAACAGAGGGGGAAATCCTCATCACCGGGGAAGTACGCAGAGCTAATAACCAGCCTTTCCGCTCCCTCTTCGGTGTTGATAGTTAGGAGAGCTGTAACAAAATCGGCGGAGCACAGCTCCGGTATTAATCCACAGCTCACCTTGTTACTATGCACTATACACGCTCGGGGTCTACTTACAGACTTGTTGTACAGCACCTTCCCAAATTTCGGATGCAGTCCTCGGAGATCCCCCCATGGCACCACGGCTCCTGCAGTAGGGCTACATGTAGCCCCTCCCTGTCGAACCTCCTACTAAGCACGGCCGAAGCGGCCCTTGCATGGTGGAGGTTCGCCTGCACCATCTTGATCGCCATGTTAGGTCTCCGAGGAGGGCGGAACGTCGGCCCCGGGTCCCAAGGGTCGCCCCCCGGCTTCCGCAACCTCCGGCAACCGCTCCTGGCCTTGAGACCTGTGGAGCAAGCCGGCATCGCTTCCACCAGGAGACGCACCCACCGGGACCCCCGCCTTAACGTCCGCCCCCTCCTCTATCCGCCCCTCTCCTACGGGTAGTACGGCCAGGGCAGCCTGCAACGCTGCCATCTCTCCTTCCAGGCCCCCCTGACCCCCCTTTGGCAGGTCCACCCTCACCAAGCTCTCGGCCTGTGGCTGATCTCCTTCCACTTCCATCGCCTTGGCCTCCTCCGAGCTTTTGCTTTTCGGAAGCTTGTGACGAAAAGTCACTCGCCCCCAACCAAAATAGGGGGACATGTTCAGCCTTTTGAGCTCCGCCAATGACCCCCTGTCCATTGAGAATGTCCAGAGACACCCACCCTCAACGGGTAAGCATCCCCAGACCCTCCACATTTCGGTTTTCAGCCCCTGGTTGCTCACCTCTAAACGATGGAGCACCCTCTCAGCCTCAACCTGCTTACCCCCCTCGTTGGGGATGAAGACCTTACAGGTCTCTGGGCCCGGTATGTCCCTCCCCTCGAGTGTCTGGAGGCTTGCACCTTCCCAGGGTTTAAGCTTTGGGATAATCTCCCTCAGCCACCCCAGACTATCGTCCCCTACGCAGGTAATGACAAGGAACCCTGGTTTATGGGCACATTTGGCCAACTGACCTGCGGCCCGCCTCTTGGGATCTTGTCGTATTCCCCCAAAATGGCATTTTGGATGGCCTGTAGTTCATCCATGCCTAACTGGTAATCGGGGAAGCCCTTCTGCACCACGGCAATTTTCGCCGATGAGGAAGCCTCACTGTAGGATTTCTCCACAGTCTTGGCTTTAACCCTCTTGGGCGGCCGCTGCTGCTGTGGGGATTCCCCCTCCGACCTTGGCCTCTTAGTCGCCTGTGTCGTACGTTCTACCCATTGAAGGTAGTTTTCCCTTATTAACTGGCGTTTGGCCTGAAGATACTCCTGGCCCGCCTCAACGCGAGCTTTGAGCTCCTTCCTGGAGAGCCCTGACAGCCTGGCGGCTTGAACGTCCTTGTCTGTCATATTCTCGATCGCTTCTAGCGACCCCGCTTTAAAGTTTCCGGCCTTTGCCTTGGCCTTCTGGACAGAGGAGCCCCCAGGCCCGCAGGCCCGGCCTTTGGCAGTCCCTGGCATAACGCCAGTTTCCACCGTGGCCATAGTGGCTGCGGGACCGGGAGCCCCACCATCTGTGCCTTGGGCAGTCACCGTGAATCTACTAACTGGTGCTTTGGCTGTGCTGGTTGTGGGGTTTCTCCCTTCCCCATGGCCTGTCGCACCAGTTCTCGATGGCATCCATGCCTGAAGTTTTAATTTTTTCTTCTTCTTACCCATGTGATTCCCACGAGTAGCTAGGGATAGGGTCGTCCACCCGACCAGAGCCCCGCATTAGCCGGGCAAGGCTAAATACTCCGGGGTTTCGCCCGGTGCCCCGGAGGCTCCGTTATCGACACAGTACCCCTGTGCCATCCATCCCTCGGCACGGAACGCGTAACACCTTAGATTGGGCCCTACTAACAGGTCTGTACTATGTGCGTGTACGTGTTGTTGTGTGTGTGTTCGTAATTGTGTATGTTCCCCGTGTAAGATGTTGGGCTGGGATGTTCGCAGGGTCGCCCTTACCTGAGGGGGCAGCTAATCCACCCCCATCCCACGATAGAGGAAGTGAGGGATCGGGTTGGACGGGAAAGCAGGATGGGGTACACTAAAAAGGTGGCCCGCGGTGGGTTGCCGCCAGGCCCGCCATTGCCCTGTTGGCCGCACTCAAAGAGCGCTTTGCCCGGTCCTCACGGCGTGGACGTAGGGTTGGCTAGCCCCTCAATTCAAGATCGAGGAGACCTTTGAGGACCAAAAAAAGTATTGTTTCATTTTTAATTTTTTTGTTCAACTTAAGGCGCGTCAAATTCTGTGGTCATTGGCGCCCGGAGCTTTCTCAGTCCACTGCCGGCCTCCGGACAGTGTTCTCTTGCTATAGACAACTTCCTTCCGTTCCTGTTTACCATCAAGTCGTAACCCCACAAAATGAGGTGGAATTCAAGTTTAGAATTTTTACTAAACGCTTCATTGCCTTTAATATTACATAAAATACTATAACGCTGAGACGTATACCACATCGTTAATATTTTTTATTTCTTTTAAGACATTACTTTTTTTGAATTTGAATATAATCTGTTCACTTTATAACGGTATGTTAAAACAATTCATTTCAGATTAAGCTCCATATTTCCAAAAACAATTTAGAATAAAAAATGGTTTTATTAAGTTATTGTTTCCTGCCATTGAACATTGAGGACAATTAAACATCTAGTCAGTTTGAATTTGAATAAAATTTGTCAATTAACTGTGTAGGTGGCAGTCAGAGAATGTCAGTGCTTCACGCCACACAGTTTTCTAAAAGTGTAGTTAGCCATAAACATATAGCTTGGTGGCAACCGACTGTGCAAAATACCGACCATTAATACACTTAAAAAATACACAATACTCGACAAAAAGATTTTTGTCTTATTCGTAGAATATATAATTGCGGTAGGCCAATATATAATTGCGCGGTAGGCCAATATATAATTGCGGTAAACCAATATATAATTGCGGTAGGCCAATATATAATTGCGGTAGACCAATATATAATTGCGCGGTAGGCCAATATATAATTGCGGTAGGCCAATATATAATTGCGGTAGGCCAATATATAATTGCGGTAGGCCAATATATAATTGCGCGGTAGGCCAATATATAATTGAGGTAGGCCAATATATAATTGCGCGGTAGGCCAATATATAATTGCAGTAGGCCAATATTTGACGAGATCGGAATAATTCTTCTTACACCAGTAAGAGAAAGTAAAAATTAAATAATTTTTCAAACTTATTTGTATAAAGTTGTCCATATTTTTAATAGTTTGGCACCCCTACAAATCTGTTACCTGGGGAGCGACCTCTAGTCTCTAGTGGTCTGATATATCTCAAGTTCCGATAAATTGAAACCATCGAATCATTCTTCTTAAACAAAGATTTATATATAGGGTGACCAGAGTTATATGCTCCACCCACTTTTTTTTTAAACGGCGGGAAATTTCGAAAAAATAGAAAACACGTATTTAATCATTTTTAGTCTAGTTTATTTTCAGTGATTGATCCATTTTTTTAAACCCCAATATCCCGAGATACAGCATCCAACTTTTTTTTTCAAATGGAACATTATATTTTTTTTTGCATATTTTTATAGTACTTGAGCCTCGAAAAAAAAAAAAAAATCGGTTAGTTTTTTCAAAAGTTATGGTAATTTAAAATATGAAAAACAAATTTCAGTTTAATGTCAAAATTACCTTATTTTTTCTTTAAAGAAGCTCTTCAAACTGGACACTATCAACGGATAGGCAAGCCAAAGCTCTGGACTCCCACGCTCTGTTTGTAGCAGCACTTAGGTGGCAAAGTCAACATCTAGGCAGGGCTAGAGTTATTCGACGTTCCATATCTTCGACTGAAGCCACGGGATTAAGGTTACTGTACACTTTATTTTTTAGATATCCCCACAAAAAATAGTCCATTGGGGTTAAGTCCGGAGATCGAGGTGGCCATTGGATCGGACCATGAGTTCCTAACCACTTTTCATGGAAATTTCTGTCCAGGTAACGTCGAACAACTCTCGCATTATTTGCCGGGCAACCATCTTGTTGAAAATACATATCTAGCCGACGTATTAGAGGAACTTCTTCAAGCAGAACTGGCAAAATGTCTCTTAAAAAAGTTAGATACCTTTCACCAGTTAAGTTCCCTCTGTAGAAGTATGGGCCGATTAGTTGGTTTCCTAAAACTCCACACCAAACGTTTGTAGAAAAAACAACCTGATGGCGTGTGGCGAAGGTAACTTGTGGATTTTCTTCAGCCCATATTCTAAAGTTCCAACGATTAAGAAGGCCATTGTTGGTAAACATTGATTCATCAGTCCATAAAATTGTGCATTTTTTGTGGGGATATCTAAAAAATAAAGAGTACAGTAACCTTAATCCCGTGGCTTCAGTCGAAGATCTGGAACGTCGAATAACTCTAGCCTGCCTAGATGTTGACTTTGCCACCTAAGTGCTGCTACAAAACAGAGCGTGGGAGTCCAGAGCTTTGGCTTGCCTATCCGTTGATGGTGCCCAGTTTGAAGAGCTTCTTTAAAGAAAAAATAAGGTAATTTTGACATTAAACTGAAATTTGTTTTTCATATTTTTAATTACCATAACTTTTGAAAAACCTAACCGATTTTAAATTTTTTTTTTTTTTTTTTTTTAGAGGCTCAATTACTATAAAAATATGCAAAAAAAAATATAATGTTCCATTTGAAAAAAAAAAGTTGGATGCTGTATCTCGGGATATTGGGGTATAAAAAAATGGATCAATCACTGAAAATAAACTAGACTAAAAATGATTAAATACGTGTTTTCTATTTTTTCGAAATTTCCCGCCGTTTAAAAAAAAAGTGGGTGGAGCATATAACTCTGGTCACCCTATATATATTTGTTGTTGTGATTAATGGCAGAAATAGTTGGCTTGTGTGGCAGTGCTACCAACTGTGCATTGCAGTGCTACAAACTGAGTGGTATTGCAGTTATGTAACAGGAAGCCTTTCATTCGGTTATGCAACTCAAGCCCGTTCATTCATTCATACTTCATTCATACCCTCAGAGATCCAGTTAGTGACGTCGGGTGCAATTGATAAGGAGAAATGTTGTTCGCCGAATTAACATAATAGAATGCATTCCCTTTAGATACAGTAGTTATGTAATGTTACTGGCAGCCCTATGTTTATAGGGCGTGATATATACCAGGCGTGGTATATATTGAAGTAGTCCGTTATTTATTACTCCCCTTTTCGCTTTCTACTAGTAAGGGGAAGTATCGTTGTGTTGAATTTTCGAAATTAAGTTTTCACCGGAAATACATGTTTTGAGGTCCCTTGAGTGCGAAAAAAATATTTTTAGCAATGGGTCTGTTTTGTGTGTATGAACAAATATTTCAAAAACGAAAAATCGCAGGGAGCTCAAAGTTAGTATTTCATTTACGTTTCAAACGCCAAGGCTTCGGTCTAATCGATCAACCGGAAGTACCATCGTACTAAATAGTTTTTCAGTTTTTCGTGATTTTCTCGAAAACGGCTCCGACGATTATCTTTAAACTAAGACTACTATCTATGCACATAATACCTATTACTGTTATTCGAAACATGTTTTCAAAAAACCTATTTTAGAGGGGTATCGAGGGTCTGTCACTTTGTTTAAAATTTAAACTGAAGTTAGTGTAGTGGCTAATAGTGCGAACTGATGCAAAAAAAAAAAAAAAAAACTGAAGCTACACATGTTGAGCAGAAGGCGCCCGCAGTTTCCGTCCACTCAGGTATATAACATATATGTCTAACCTCTAAGGCCAGACCAACTATAGTTTGTTAACATTGCAGTATTAAAGAATCTTTCTTTTAATTAATTTGTTTTAATTGGAGTAAGAGAAAGTCGGGCGAGTGTTTCACAACACCAGATTTCTTATTTTACTCTACTAGGAGAAAGTATTAGTTTCATTACGAATTGTCCAAATTTTATTTTTACCGAAATTATTTCGTTTATTGACAACCTTTAAGATTCTAAAGTTCCAAACATGATTTTTGTATTTTTCTACTTTTTCCAATTGTAGAGAAAATATTGCGATCTTGGCAAATGAGTTTTTATTGGAGGAATAGAGTTTTGAGGTTATATGAGGATAAAAATGGTTTTCACAGATTGGTCTATCTGTCTGTCTATGTGTATTTATTAAAAAAATCCAAAGTTTAGAATTTTTGAAGAAAATCTAAACTTGATATATATATAAAACACACACACACACAATCTCGCGATATATATATGGAGCCAAGGAATTAAAAAAAAAAATGAAGGAAATTAAAAAACGTGGAATAAAGGAATTTAAAAAAAAAACATAATAATAATAATAATAAAATCAAATATTTAAAGGAAAATAATATATATAGTATAATAATAGTAAAGTAAAAATAAATAAAAATATTTTTTTTTCTTTTTATTTAAGGCGCTTCAACATCTATGGTTATTAGCGCCCGGAGCCTTCTCAGTGCACTGCCGGCCTCCGGACAGTGTTCTCTCGCTACAGACAGCACTTCCATCACCGAACAGTGAGCTGTAGAGGCTCCAGAAAGAAAAAAATCTAAGGGTAGCACTGGACTTGAACCCGGGACAATTAATAAAAATAATTAAATTAAAAAAAAAAAAATTGATTCATCGTATTACTTACTTTCCGAAATAAGGTTGTTTCATTTTCTTTTATGTTTATATAAAGTAACAATTGGTCATTTTCATAAGTTAGTTTGCCAGTGATTAAATTGTTTAGTTTATAATAGTTCTGACAAATGATTTCATGTAGTGCTCGAAGAGCGGGGCATAATGTCTAAATAAATAAATAAATAAATAAATAAAAAAACACACACACACACACAGGGGTTTCAGAATTGCACGGCACTATTTTAGGTATGTGTTCCGGAGCAAAATATAAACATAAAAGTTCATATACACGTACGTTTTAAATCAATTTATTATAGAGCTATTGAAGGTTAAGATTTATTTATCGAAAGTCCAAAGTATAGTACTAACAATTCCATATCGTAAATAACAATTGCATACCGTTTATTTGTTTGGCAGCAATGAGCGGCCTCTACACGGTCAATATTATTGTCAATATCAGTATTGACAATATAACCATCAATACTCGTGCTAACCAATCACAAACTTCGTTACTTCAATAATATTGATCGCGTAAGGTAATGAAGTATTGTGATTGGTTAGCACGAGTATTGATGGTTATACTATCAATACTGATATTGACAATAATATTGACCGTGTAGAGGCCGCTTTAAACACTGTTTGTGTAAGTTCTGTGCGTGTGAGTGAATAGATACTGTGAGACAGTGTAATGGTTGTAGGAGGAGATGTTGGTTGTAGATGTTGATAGATAAATAACACCTCAATATCGGTATAAGATATATAATTGATATATATGTATATGACTGACTGCCAAGGACTGTATACTTTACACTACAAGAACTGAACAGACAGACTGACGTGGCTAAACGATATGTACAATTCAAGTGTGAGACTGTGAACAGAATATATCTTTTTGACTCTGTCTCTCGTATATATATCCAACTGGCCTCTCCTCTCCTCTCTCTCGAGAGGGCTCTTTCTCTCTGATGCGTGGTGGGGGTTCACTCGCTAGTGTGGATGAGTGGTGGGGGTTCACTACCCCTACATCATCCCCCCTCCTGAAGTAATTTTTCGTTTGTGAAAAATTAGCGTTGGTAGCTTGGCTGAAACGATGATGTTGATGCTGCTAAATTTGTAGCATATGTGGCTAGCATGCGACTAGCATGCTGTGCTTTTTTTTTTTTTGAAAGCCAGAGTTGTCAAGTCTGTCATAGAGATTTTTTTTTTAAAATTTTGAGCAGTCTTTGGCAGTAATTTAAATATGTACATTGAAAGAACAATATTTACATGATTGGTTATTAACATAATTTGAGAAAAGAAAACTAATAATTTCAATACATGATATTGGATCTGCATTTTTAGTTTAGAAATATTAAGAGATCCATTAATTATTTATATTTGCAATCCAGATGCCATTGAAAATTTAAAATTATTTACATTTTGTTTTTATTTTGTCAATTGTTTATGTTATTGAAATACTTGGTAAATCCATTACTAAGTATCATGTAAGAGTTTGAATTATATTTACAAGGAGTTTTGCTGAATTTATGTGCATCATGGATTCATTTTCGATATAAAATTAGAAATTAAAAATTTGAATATAAAATTGAACATAAAAATTGACTAAATCTAAGATACAATAATGATTAAATAATTTTTTTATTTTTTTTTGTTTTTTTATTAAATAAATATTTTCGCTTGAGTATAAGTATTAAACAATTGAAAAAATTCATGATTCATTTTCGATATAAAATTAGAAATGATTTCCATGTAATGAAACTTATGGTTATAAACAATTAAAAATTTCCAGATGAATGAAAAACGTCATGATTATGGTATAAATGTTAAAAAAAATTATTTTCTAATTAAGTAATCATATACAATAATAATGATTTGATTAAATTGTTAAAATATCTTCTAATAATTATTCAGATGTAACAAAACTAATGGCTATAAACAACTGTTCATTTTTAAAGATGACTCTAAGAAAATGGAATATGAATACAAATAAAATTTCAAGATTGATTCTGCATAAATTTAAAATTCATTGAAAATTATACAATTGAAAAAGATTTTTGATAAATATCACAATTATAGAAGTAGATAATTAATAAACAAATGTGATGTAAAAAGATGCAGAGTAAAATTTAAAAATTAATGCATACTTAAAATAATTGATAGAAAATTATATAATTGATTGATGATATGACATGATATAATAAAATATATAATTTTTTTTTTTTTGCTGTAAACACACATATTTATTTATATACAATTGTTTCTAGGAACCTTAATAATTTGTGTGTGTTTAGGCAAATTAATTAAATAGAAAGGAATGTTAGAAAAAGAAGAAAATAAATTTGTTAAAGTGAAAAAAAAGAATTCATCAAAGAAGTGATAATGTATGCAAATGCATGATGAAAAAAAAAAGCAATTTATGGAAGAAATGATAATGTACCTTTCCCATGGAAGATCCTTTGAATCAAGATGATTTAATTTAGTGTTTTATTAATCTTCGTTGATGCTTGTTGATTGTATGTTTAAATCTTATAATTCAATATTCGTCGATGTTTAAAATATATTTTGTTTGTTTTGTGTTTGTAGACGAATTAAATTACTTTCTTTCTTTTTTTTTTTTTTTTTTTTTTTGCTTCCAACAAGGGTTGGAGTTGTCATACGCTGTCTTATAAATCAAGGTGCAATGATTTAATGTATTTGTTTTAGTTGATTTCTGAATCAACGGTGCAATGATGATTTTGTTTTCTAAATTTGTTTTAAGCATTATTTGCACGAAGAAATTTGTTTTATGTTATGCGAAGAAATTTGTTTTATGCATAATGTTGTACGAAGAAATTTGTTTTACGAAGAAGGCCTTGATAGAAACGTTTGCTTAATTTATGTAAACTTAATATTAATTTATAACTAGTGGACGAAATCGATTTCTTGCGAGCAGGAATGCAGGAATGCGCAGCTAGGATACGGCCCTAAGGAGAAGTGGGTGTGAGCTCATAAATAATTAATTAATTATTCGAAGTTCGATGAATGTCTGCATAATTAATTAATAATTCGAAGTTCGATGAATGTCTGCATAATTAATTAATAATTCGAAGTTCGATGAATATCTGCAGACTTAATTAATAATTCGAAGTTCGATGAATGTCTGCATAATTAATTAATAATTCGAAGTTCGATGAATGTCTGCAGACTTAATTAATAATTCGAAGTTCGATGAATGTCTGCAGACTTAATTAATAATTCGAAGTTATATGGCCATTTGAAAGAAAATTATTTAGTTGGGGTGTTGATTTTAATCACCCTTCAAGGTACATGTGACAAAAAACAATTAAAAGTGAAAGTAGTAAGTATAAAAAACTGGGTTTTTACCAGGTGCAGAAAGATATCTCCTTTTTTATTACTTCCATTGTTCGGCAATTCCTTGAAGATTAAAATTTCCCAATTGACCTGGGAAAATCCTTTCCTATTGAAGTAAGGTGCCTGGAATTCCTTCTAATTTTTGTATGCTTATTGTTATTTCACCCTTTTGTCGACGTTTTTATTCTATTAAACAAGAAGCAAATCAATGTAATATATCTAAGAATTAAGGGTTTTTACCTGTTTTGTCGGCGTTGAGACAATGCTGTGGAAGTTATATTCAATTTCTAAATTTTTTCAGTATTTTAATCCTGCAATAAATTCTAGCATTGTACAGTTTGTTAAATTCCCGTATTGTTTGTTTTTCTAAAATAAGAAATTTATTAGTAAAAATTCTCTTTATGACTCCTTTTGCTGGTATCTAAAATAAGAAATGTTTTAGTAATGCTTTGTATGATTTCCTTTATGACCTAAAATTCAATGTTTAAATAAATAGGGTGTTTAACCTAAAATTGTTAAGAATGAGAATGTATATTATTTAAAATTAACAATAATTAAATATATGATGATTGTGGTGTATGGCCTAAAATTGACCATAATCAATACACTAACAAAGTTGTTTAAATGAATAGTGTGTATGATCTAAAATTAAATGTTGAATTTGAAACGTGCATTGAAATGTTGAAATACAATTTTCAAAATGTCTGGGAGTATTTACTGAGATATGTTGAACTTATTTAAAAATTTTTAATTAAAATGTTTATTTTTGAATTTAAATTTTGAAATTAATTTTGAAATTTTTCCTTGGACTAGAGTATTGTCTCCTCCCAACACCAGGAAAATTTGTCTAAATTTTCCGAAAATGTTATTAAATTTTTGCCTTTCTTGGCCGTAGATTCATTTTATGTATGTTTGCAGGTTTTTGTCGTAGATGTGCTTTTTTAATTTTGCTTAGATGCACTAATTTTCTTTCATTATCATTTAAGGTAATTAGTGCAGTCTGGTTGGAAAATAGTTTGTAAATTTGGTACGGGCCATGATATTTTTTTGTGAATTTTCCCGTGGGCGTAAAATTTTTTAAATAAACGTTATCTCCTACATAAAAATTTTGTTTTGAAACACTTTTATTATAATATTTTCCCTTATTTGTTTGGCTTTTTCATTATTATTTTTTGCCTGTTGACGCACTTTTCGAATTTTTTCATATAGACATTTTGTATGAATGTTAAAATTTTGAATGTCTTTTTGTGGTTAGTTTGGTATCCTGGGAAATTGAAATTTGGTACCAAAAACTAGTTCATGGGGGGTAAAGTTTGTGGATACATTTTTCGTTGAGTTGTGTGCAGCTTTAATTAATGGCAGGTAATTATGCCAATTTTTGTCACTTTGGACATAGTGAGATATGTTATTGGCGATGTCTCTATGAATTCTCTCTAATCGTCCATTTGACGCAGGGTGGTATGGCGTCGTGCACACTTTTTTAATTTTTAACAGTGCACAGAATTGGAGTAGGATGGTGGACGTGAAATTGGTACCCAAATCTGTGAGTAGGTACTTTGGCGTGCCGTATCTGGTGAAGATATGGCTAACAATAATTTGAGCAATAGTCTCCGCTTTTTGGTTCGTAATTGGAAACATTTCCAAATTGCGGGAATATTGACAAATTATTGTTAATATGTATTTGTATTCTTCGCCTGTTAGAATATTTGTTGATGGCTCTAGCGGTCCAACAACGTCAATTGAAATAGCTTGCCAAACATTAGTTGGCTCGCTAAATGTGCCTATTGGTGGTTTATAGGCGTTGTCGGTTTTTCTAGTGGCGCAACTATGACACGTCTTGACATAGTTCTCCACGTCTTTGGTCATGTCAGGCCAGGAGAATTGAGTTTTTATGCGGTCATATGTTTTTTGTCTGCCATAATGACCAGACAATGGGTTGTCATGATACAGCTGTAAAACTGTATCACGCATTTTGCTTGGAACAAGGATGTTGTGGTCCAGCACATTGATTAGAAGGCCTGAATCATTTAATGCATAATTTTTCGATTGGGCTAGACGTCGGCATTGCTCATCTTCAGCTTGCTGCTGAGCTATTTCAAATAAGTCGATGGTTGGGTAATATTCTGGGGATATATCGGTGTTGATGCAGCCTATATATCTACTTCTCGCATCTGCATGAGCGATGTTTTACCCGATCTGTGTTCGATGTAGAAGTCGAACTCACTTAATTTCAGTGACCATCTGTACAATTTCGAATGCGGGTCCTTTAAATTTTGAAGCCACTGCAGAGCTGAGTGGTCAGTTATTATTTTGAATTTGTAGCCGAAAATGATATATCTGTACTGTTTACAGCCAAAGAGAATGGCTAACAGTTCTCTTTCCGTAGTGCAGAGTCTTGTTTCAGTTTCAGACAGTACGCGGGATGAAAAGGCTATTGGACGTTCTTCGCCGTTTATTTGATGGCTTAGAATTGCAGATATGCCAACGTTGCTCGCGTCCGTAGTCAATATGAATTCGTAATTATAATTGGGGTATGCCAGAATCGGTGGAGAAATCAATTTTTGTTTTAGAATTTGAAATGCCGATGAACATTGAGAAGACCATACAAACTTGGTATTTTTCTTTGTTAAGTCTGTAAGGGGCTTGGCTATTTCCGAGAAATTATGAATGAATTTTCTGTAAAAACCTATAAATCCTAAAAATGCTCTGACGTCTTTTAATTTTTTCGGACTTGGATAGGTTTCTACAGCTTTTAACTTCTCGTGATCTGGAGAAATGCCTTTTTTGCTCAATGTATAGCCTAAATATTTGCATTCTTCTTTGAAGAAGGTACATTTATTTAGGTCTATACAAAGATTGCCCTTTTGTAATTATGTGAGAATTTTTTGTGTAGATGTTAAATGTTCATGAAATGTTTTGCCGTGAAAAATTAATATGTCGTCAATGAATGTGTGGCATATGTCACCCGTGTAACCCGATAATAGTTTATCCATTAAACGCTGATATGATCCGCTCGCGTTCTTCAGACCGAACGGAACAGATAAGAATTTGTATGTGCGGAATTGTGTTATGAATGTTGTTTTGTCTTGTGATGATTTGTCAAGTCTAATGGAGTGGAATGCGTTTGAGATGTCGAGTGTTGTGAAGTATGTTGTGTCATGTAATGTTGATAATATGTGTTGAATGTCTGGAAGAGGATAAATTTCAGATGTGGTGATTGCGTTTAATTTACGTAAATCAACCACGTATCTGTACTGTTTCCGTAACTGGGTGATGTCGTTTGGATCGACGTTTGTGTGATCCGCAGACTTCTTTTTAACAAGAATCACGGGATGCGCCCAGTTACTCGTCGATGGTTCAATTATTCCTCTATCCAGATTATCTTGTATTAGTGCTTTCAGTATGGGGGCTTCTGAATGTGATAGTTTGTATAGTCGACTGTGTACAGGCGGATGATTTTGTGTGTCTATGTGGTGTGTAATGTCTGTAAATTTTGTTTTGTAATCTTTGTCATGAGTGAATGTGTCATAGAATGGAGAAAATGTTTCAACAATTTTGTCTGCTTGTTGTGGAGAGAGATGAGTGAGTTTCTGGCGTAATTGTTGCTGAAAGGCTTGTAATTGTGTTTTTTGTTCGTGCGAGAGTTGTTGAATAGAATTTATGGTATGTTTGTTTGATGAGTTGTACGTCTCAGGGTTGTATTGAATGTGTGCTATTGGAAAATGTTTCGTGATGCAGATTTCATGTTGTGTTGTATTTATTAATGTTATGGCACAAGCATTGTTATGTACGTTAGTCAGTGTGTGGGGTAAGTAAATTCCAGTAGGTAGACTGTCATGTTGTGTCAATAGTATGGAACCGTCTGGCATTTTTGTATGTAGCGTGTAAGTATTGACGATGTGTGATCGTGCAGGAATTTTGATTTTGTGTCTGGTTGATAATGTTTCTGGTAAAGTTGTGTTTTGAATGTTGTTAATTTGTGATGTTGTGTTGTCTGTTAAGAATGGAATGACTGTTTTGTTTATGATTATGTTTGAGTGTTTGAAATTAATAATGGCTTGAAATTTTGTTAGTAGGTCTCTCCCAATGATCATTTCAAATTCATTTTTCAGTTGGGACACTATGAGTTTACCTTGAATTTTTGTGTTTTGGCCTATGGATAATTGAATGTTTGACAGACCATAATTGGGGATAATCTGGTGTGTGATCGATTTTAAAATGATGCCAGATTCTTCGGGCCTCGATTTGACGTGACTGGCATCTATGAGCGAGTGTGAAGCACCCGTGTCGATCAGAGCTTTAACTTTTTTGTTTTTAATTTGGACGTTGATTAATAAATTATTTGAATCGTTGAGTGCCGGGATCAAGACCGTGGTAGCCGTTCGTGAAAACGGCTGAGCGCCTAATCGTTTTTTGCATTATTGAACCAGCATGCCTTTGCAGTATGCCCTCGTTTTTCACATATCTGGCATGTTGGCGGAACCCATCTATTCGACGTATTGCCAGTATTAAATGTGTTATTATTATTATTGCTGTTATTATTACTATTATTATTATTGTTGGGCATTTGTTTTTTGAAATAGGGCCTACTTTGCCTGAAGGTACGATGGTCTGGCTTAAATTGTGGCTTTTTGCCAAAATTAGTGCGCGCTTGTTTATTATTATTAAAATTATTATTTTTGTTGTTGCAGTCGCGTTCCAGTGGTTGCCTTGACAAAATTTACAAGGCGAAGGTGGTTTAGAAATAGAAACTCGCCTTCTTTTATTTTTCACGACTTGAAATTTTTGTGTGCATTCCGAGTTCCAATGGACGCCGGAACAATGTTTGCATGGCGATGGCGGTTTGTCAGAAGACTGTATTGGCGAATCTACCTTTTTAATGGCAAATATCGAACCTTGAGGTTCTGCACTTTGTATGTCCCTGAGGGCTGTTGCATAAGTTTGAGCCTCATCAAGGTTTTTGGGGAGTTTAATTTGGACTTGGGCCTTCATGGAACTTGGAAGTGATTTTATGAAGGCGTCCTTTGTTAGCCGCTCAACTAGATTTTGTAACGTTTGTAACGGGTTTTGTTGAGCTTTGAATAAGAGAGATGTGGCAATGTGCTTTATTCTGTCAGCAAAAGCTTCCAGAGTTTCTGATGGATTTTGTTGCAAGCTCGTTATTTGCTGCAACAATACCACGGGCGTTTTTTCTTTTTTAAATCTGGCAATTAGACTTTCCGTTGCTAGTCGGTATGTTAAAATGACGTTATCATTTGTACACTGCGTTTTAAAAGTGTCAAAGAAAATTTTTGCCGCACCTGTTAATTTTAAAATTAGGATTTCCAGTTTGTCGGCTTCTGACCATCCCAAAATCGCACTATAATTATTAATTTGGTCTATGAAGGAATTTATGTCGCTATTATGGGAACCGTCGAAAACTGGTAAATTATTTATCATTTGCAAGTTCCGGATGTTTACGGGATTTGGAGCGTTGCACTTGTTTAGAAGGTACGCGATTGCTTCATCAGCAGATTTTTGTTGGCCATCGATTGTGTAGGTAGACATGATTTTTGATAGTCTTTCTTTTAAAATTAACAAATTGCCGCTTGTGGAAAGATTATGTTGTTTTAATTTTTGAATAATTTCGGCTCTTTTCATAAAAATGAAGTCGAAATTTTAAAAATATGAAATATACAAATAGATGTAACAAAAAATAGCGGAAATTAAAATATTTAAAAGTGTAAAACTAAAATGAATAATAATTAAAAAAAATAATAGAAATTTATATCTTACCTTTTAATGAGAAATGGCTGGGTTTCGATAGCGCTGCCACCAATGTAATGGTTGTAGGAGGAGATGTTGGTTGTAGATGTTGATAGATAAATAACACCTCAATATCGGTATAAGATATATAATTGATATATATGTATATGACTGACTGCCAAGGACTGTATACTTTACACTACAAGAACTGAACAGACAGACTGACGTGGCTAAACGATATGTACAATTCAAGTGTAAGACTGTGAACAGAATCCCCCTTTTGACTCTGTCTCTCGATATATATCCAACTGGCCTCTCCTCTCCTCTCTCTCGAGAGGGGCTCTTTCTCTCTGATGCGTGGTGGGGTTTCACTCGCTAGTGTGGATGAGTGGTGGGGGTTCACTACCCCTACAGACAGTATTTTTAGTATTTTGTATATAGTATCGTGGGAGACACCACAAATTGGTTCACTTTATCAGAACAAACAGACATCTTTTAAGTTATGGCGAGGTACATAAAAATGGTGTTGCTGTTGTTCGAAGATACATGAAAAATTTCCCAAATCGTAAAGCGTTTGAAGCCATTCAAAGACGTCTTAGGGAAAATGGCACACTAAAGCCTATACAAGTAAACGCCGGTCGACAAAGATTTCGGCGAACTGCAAACGTTGAAGAAGAAATACTGGAAGGTGTTCAGTTATCTCCTAGTACTAGCACCAGAAGATTGTCACTTCGTTTCGATGTATCCTCTATCAGTGTTTAGCGAACGTTGCGCGAACAACAATTGCATCCATTTCACATCACGCCTGTGCATGATTTGTTACCAGATTATTATAGCGATCTCCCGATCTGACGCTGTTAGATTATTTTCTGTGGGGCTGGATGTAGTCTATGGTTTATTCTACGTCTATTGGCATGGAAGAAGAGCTACGGAATCGAATTGTGGAAGCCGTAGCTACTTCAAGCATCGTTCTGATATTTTAAGAAGTGCCAAAGAAGCATGGATTCGTTGTGCTGAATGCTGCATTCAACAAAACGGTGGCCACTTTGAACAGTTACTCTGAATTATTGTGATGCTAAACAAATATCTTTATGCCCCAATATCTGTAATAAATTGATTTAAAACGTATGTGTATATGAATTTTTATGTTTATATTTTGCTACAGAACACATACCTAAAATAGGAGTTGTTTGCTAGAGTTGGTGGCGAATACATCTCCTGTGTAGCTCTGTATTTGATGTTAGTTTATGTGGTTTTCTCTGCGATTTTTACGCTGTTTTTTTAGTAAAGTGCTAAATTAAGTTAAAGTCAGTACCAAGGTGTAGTTTTATAAAGAATAGTTTGGAAAAACTGTAAGAAAATTACATTTTTCATTGGAAAACGGATTCAAATACTATTGTTTTGGATCCATTTTATGTTGTATTTGAGAGAAAGAGAATTTGTTGTGAGTAATGCTGTGAGAGAAGAGAAGAGAATAGTGGGAGCACGACTTCAAGGTCAGCCAACTTATTGTTAATACGTACTCATTCATTACTTAACAGAGCAACGAATTACATCTCTAAATAAAATAAGTTTGTAAAGAATTTAATTAATTTATTTCAAAACATTATGGCTCTTAACTAATATGGTTTGTTTCATGGCAACTTCATATTAATTGGTTATTTGTTGGGATAAAATCAATTAATAAAATTATAATTAAATAATAGCGTCATTAAGTGATAGCTTATTTTAAGAAAAATTTTATGAATAATAACAAAGGCGAGGGGAGTAAAGACTTTCAAGTTGTATATTCTGATTCACCAAAAAAAAGAAATAAAAACTCCCCTGAAGAAACTAAAAATAAAAATAAACGATTTCAAACCGAAATATTGAGTTCCTCGTCAGAGATAATTGAAAATATAAGATTAATGTTTGACGCTAAATTTAAAGTTCTTAGTGAAAGTTTACCATCCAAAGAGGATTTTAAATCCTTGGATGGTAAATTAGACATTTTGCTTATCGAAAATACAAATTTAAAAAAAGAAATGCAAGAACTTAAAGTTAGAAATAAATTGTTGGAGAACAGAATGGATGTTTTAGAAAACAATTTACTAAGAAACAATTTAATTTTTCGAGGATTAGATGATTCCAGTCTTCAGGAGGAAGTACTTGTATCTACTTTCTGTAAGGAAGTTTTAGGAGTAGAAGTTACTGCAGAAGATATAGACAATGTTGTGAGGATAAAGATACCAAAGATTGAGAAAAATTTATTAAAAGTTTCTTTTTTTCAAAATAAAACTGTGAGAAATAT
Source organism: Triatoma infestans (assembly GCA_011037195.1). NCBI lineage: Eukaryota > Metazoa > Arthropoda > Insecta > Hemiptera > Reduviidae > Triatoma > Triatoma infestans. The sequence goes on along the minus strand of JAAEAF010001046.1, from coordinate 8,894 downwards.
TTTGAAAAATACTTCCAAGTTAAGAGGGACAGGATTCTTTATTGCTAAGGATTATACATTGTCTATGAGGAGAAGACGCAGAGCATTGTTTCAGCATTGGAAGGAAGTACGGCAGAAAGATAGAACTAAGAGAGTCATAGTACATAACGATACCTTGTGGGTGGATGGCAGGAAGTACTATTGGGACGAAGGTACGGGAATAGTAAAGGAATGTAACGTAGATGATAGGTCCAATGTGCGCTCAACTCCATCAGCACATTCGCAAGTTAATATCTCTTCAACTACCAAGAAAGGCGAGTCCTTCACTCCTCTGCCTGCTACTTTCTCCAATACACCTTCTTAAGAAGACGTCGTCAGCCGGATATCTGACGTCAAGACTACTGGATTATCGATTATTTCTTTAAGTGTAAATGGACTTAAAAGCAAAATTAAGGATGTTCTTTTTTTAAAATTTATAAAAAGTTATGATATTTTTATTTTGATAGAAACTTTTCTTTAAGAAAATTTTATTTCTTATAATAAATCTCTTTTAGAGGACAACCTTTGTTGGATTTCTGCGGCTAGGTCCAGTACTTTTGGTCGCGCGATTGGTGGAGAGTTGTATGGCATTATATCTAATCTCCTTAATTTACTTTGTGAAGTACGTTTCACCAATGTTGATGGTAAGAATCTAATATTCATAAAATCCTTTTCGACAGTACTTCACATTCTACCTATTTAAATTGCACTAGTTGGGAGAATGACTTCTTAAATTTATCTCGTTTTCTAGAAGAACATAATTCGTATAAATTTGCAGTTACAGGAGACCTCAATGTTAGGCTAGGCCGCTCTCAGACTCTTCCAGATGATTTGATGATAAGCAATTCCTCCTGTAAACTACAAAGGGATTCTAAGCATGAGACTGTGAATGGTAGGGGTACCAAATTTTTAGAACTTTGTGAGGATAATAATTTATTGATTCTTAATGGTCGGTTTCCTGGGGATATAAATGGGGAATTTACCTTTATAGGTAATAGAGGCTGTTCAGTAAACGACTTCTGTTCCATTTCACTCGATTGTATTTCCTTGGTATTGGATTTTAAGGTTGTTCCTGAACTCTTTTTCGATCATCTCCCAATTAATCTTATGTTGTCCTTTCAACGAGATGTTATTAATGATAATATTTTGCCATTGGTTCCTCAATTACCTTGGGTTAACAGCCTAGCTGATCAGTATAAAGCTGCGTTAGTCACTAATCTAAGTTGTATCACCTCTTTTTCGAATGATCCTCAGGAGTGGTTAAATTTGTTAACTCAGGCAATTAACGCTTCTTCCCCTTTGCCTCCTAAAACTTCTTCGTTCATTAGATTAGTTAAGAGAAAACCGTGGTTTGATTATGAGTGCCTCCATGCTAGAAATCGTTCCTTCACATTATTAAGACTTTTCCGTAAGTTAAATTCAACGATTGTAAAAAAAGCGTATATTAACTCTAATCTTAAATATAAATCTCTCTGTTCGGCAAAGAGAAAAGCATTTTATTCCCCTCTTTCTTTGCAATTTAAATCTGTTTACAACTCGAAAGAATTGTGGCATCTAATAAATAACTTCAAATCTAAATGTTTCCTCTGTGGTAACGATATTTCAATGAATTCTTGGGTATCTCATTTCAGTGGCTTGCTTAACACTCAGCCCGATACCGCGATGATTTTATTTGCTGAACCTTACATACTTTCCTCTTCCTTAGATGAACCCTTTTCTACGGATGAACTTTCCTCTGTAATTAATAGTTTGAAACCTAATAGAGCCCCCGGTTTTGACAGAATCACTTACGAATTCTATAAATACGCACCTGCCCTATTTCATGAGAATCTATTAAAGCTTTCTAATTATATTTATGATTTAAGTTTCATTCCTCCGTTTTAGTCGAGAATTATTTTATTATTTCATCAATTGCCTTAATCTCTTTGTGCTGATTCGTGGTAAGAATGGGATTTCAGAATTTTTTCCCGTTGGTTCTGGGGTTAGACAGAGATGCGTTTTAAGTCCTATTTTGTTTTCTCTCTTTTTGGATGATCTTCCTGCCGAGCTTGAGTGTGGAATCCGTATCGGAGGTGTAACCATTAAGACTTTAATGTAAGACTTTATTCTCGCCGAAAGCCCGGTTGCTTTACAAAGAAATATTAGCATTTTGGCAAAATATTGTGATTTATGGAACCTTTCTCTGAATCTCAATAAATCAAAGATAATGGTGTTCCGGAGGGGTGGACGCTTATCCTCTTTGGAGAAGTGGTCTTTTAATGGACAACCTATTGAAGTTGTAAATACTTGTAAATACCTAGGCGTATATTTAACACCTGGCCTTTCCTTCAATAGACACTTTATGGAGAAAGTATCCACTGCAAAATATGCTCTTAATAGTCTTTGGTCTGGATTCATTTCGCAGAATTCGGTGCCTCTCTCGCATAAGTTTTACTTTTTTAATTCTGTTTGTCGGTCTCTTGTATCCTACGCTGCGCAAGTATGGGGTTATCATTCTTGTGATTTGCTGGATAAATTTCAGCGTTTCTTTATTAAAAAATTATCACTTCCTGCAGTTACCACAAATTACATTTTGCATTTGGAAACTGGCACTGACCCATTAAAATTGTATATTTTAAATATTGCATTAAGGTGTTAAACTACCGATTTATCGCCTTCCTCGGAGGCTTGCTGTCGAGACTATTAAATCCAATTCGTCTTGGTTCAGTAAGTGGATTGCTCTTTTCGATAAATATCTTGTCTCTTTTGGAAGCTATTTCATCCTGGGAGGGTCAGCTATGCAAGCTGCTTGATAAAATAAAACTTGGTCATTTGGAGGAGTTTGAGAGGCGTGCGCTTCAGTCCAACCGGTTTAAACTTTATGCTCAACTTATCATAGAGCCAGTCTTTGTAGCCTATCTTCAGATGGTTCAAAAGGATGGTCTCTCCGTGATTTGAGGTGGATTTTTAAGTTAAGAGGAGAACTTTTAAATCTCAATCACGTTCCCTGGCTTGAAAAAGAAGTTGAAATATGTTCTCTCTGTAATTCCCGAAAAACTGAAGATATTTTTCATTTTTTGGCTGAATGCTCCATACTCTCTGATCTCCGACTCCGGTATCTTGGACAGCGAGTTATATCTGGTCCTCTTCTCATCACCTTACTTAATAGTTCTGGCTCTGATTGTCGCTCCCTTGTCATGTTTGCGCGCCATGCCTGGACTTATCGGTATGAATTAGTCCTTGAATTTAATTTTTAATTAGGTTCCCTTGTTCTTGTGAATTTACTTATTCTTTCTCTCCTCCTTTACTTGGAAAATTGTGATTTTTCTTTCGATGTAACTAGCACAGTTATTATTGTCATCGTTTATTTTTTCCCATTACTCATTTATTTGTTCCCTTTCCTGCTGTTCTTGCATTAAAATTATGTTTTATTTTTTTTATTTATTCACCCTGTATCTTTTTACGGATTAGTTATATATCCACAGAATACATTATGGTAGGAATAAATTATACTATTTTTGTATTAATTATCTATTATTTGTAAATTAATAATAATTTGCATAATTTTTTGTCTCTCTCTCTCGCGAATTTACTTTCTGTAAGTTTCTTTAAAATAACTAGGCTTGAATTTTGAGTTACTTAAGTCTATTAGCATATTTAAATCTTAATTATTATTAAATCAACTTAATAGTTTTATTTTCAATTCTTCCATCCTCGACTTTGGCTTCGACCCCGGCTGACGGGTTACTCCAGGCCGTAAAGTGTTATTATTCTTTTATATTATGTATATATATATATATTAAAAAATTAGCTTGTTTTTTTGCTCTTTTGTATATTTTCTTTTTGTAAATAAAGCGCTATTATTAGGTATTATTATTATATTATTATATTATTATTTATTATTATTATTATTATTATTATTATTATTATATATAGATTATTTCTTATTATATTATTATTGTATTATTACACCTAATATAGTGCCGTGCAATTCTGAAACACCACGTACATATATATTTGTATTTGAGTTTATTAAACCGTTACAGAAGAGTTCAGTAAACACATATAAAATGAGTAAATACAGCTGTATAATCCTTAGATACACATTGAATACAGTTAAATGATAAAGAAAGGAAAGAAAGAAAGTTAAACATAAGGTGCAATAATATTACAGCGAGTACATAATAATTATGTTCATGCAAGAATATAACATAAATTGAAGATTTTATTATTCACTTCGTTCTAGATTGAAAAATGAAAATGAAAATTTACAATTATGGATGTAAGAATAGAGTTTTTACAAGACTAGAAAAATAGAAACTCATAAATATTTAACCTAGGCTTTAAAGACAATAAACCTAATAATAAAAGTAAAGTAAAACAGACATAACATCTTCGAATAAATAAATGAGGTACATGCTAAAGAAAGTAACCAATATTCACTCAGAGATAGTTAAACACCAACATCAAATTTTTTATTTGATGATTCTTAATTAAGATCACAAATGATAACAGCGATAGGAAGAGAGTATTGAAATACAAAATGATGAAGTAGGTGACAGTGCAATAGTAACAAGTAGAAATTATTTTACCAACCAATAGGCGAATTGGTTAGACCTTAAGAATTGGACTGGTAAGCAGACATTGCGCTTTGTTTACTTACGATAACAAGATAAAATACCATTTATTGCAGGAAAGAAAGGGGGGGTAATGAACTTGAGTAAATAGTATTAATAAATGGTGAAATTTGAAAATGAAATAAAATAATATATAAAAATAAGTGTTATGTTGTTTTACTTTAAAGCGTCAACTATTTTCTTCTTACAGCTTTCATAGTATAGTTATAGATAGTATACAGTTTATCATTTGTAGTTATGTAAGAAGGCCGATTAAACCGCCATATATCCGGAGCGAAGAACTCTTGTTGTAGTTTTTCTCGATTTTCCTAACAAAAATCCAACTATCTTCTTTAAACAAGGAATAAATAATATTACCTCCGTGATACCACAACCACCACAACTAATATCACCTCCAGTTATATTATAACATTTTCGTATGAAAATGCAAGGTTTCTAAGTGTTCGGAGTTTTAAGCTTCCCTGCCGAATAAGTTTTCAATATTATAATCTGTGATTATACGATAAATTTAAGGAGTATTAAATGTTACACTATAAATCGAAACGTATATACTGATAATTTGAAACATATTGAATTTCCCTCGTCAGGTTCAGTTGAATATCTGAATAATTTTCTAATAAATACATTGACCACCTTAGCTTTACAAATTAATATTCTCCAAATTAAAACAACTAACAATAACTATTTAAAAATATATAATAAACCGTGGTTCACTTTTCACTGTTAGGATGCCAACCGCTCAATGAAAGCATTCATACAAATTGTTTATATCTAATGAATTTGACCCAAATAATTTTGCAGAATGTTGCAATAAAAACCGTGCTTATAAACAAACTCTAAATAATGCAAAAATAAATTATTATAATAATCCTAATTTAGCTTTTAATAATATTTCTGAAGCCAAATTATTCTGGAGAGCTGTTAGAAGTTTAAACAAAACAGGAAACAAAGTTTAAACAAACGGGGTTGAGCATTGAAGTATGTAATAATTATTTCAGACAACTATATGAATCCCGGACTATTACCAGTTTTACAATAAATGATGTACTTGATCCATATTTTGACGCAAGTTTCACATTAAATGAAATTAGACTGGCTATAAGTAATTGTAAACCAAACAAGGCACCAGGACCAGACGGTCTGACTGCTGAATTTTATAAAACTATTCCAGATAACGGTCTGTTATACGTATATTCAAACTTATTTAATAAAATATTAAATGAAGAAACAATCCCGGCAGCGTGGGGTCAGTGTGATAAGTTTTATGGTTTATTGAAATATTATTTAATATTGTCTCCAGAGAATGCAAGGCTTTACTGAATTCACAATCTGGTGCAAAGTAAATGTTCCCAACTATATGCATTTACGCGAATGTAGGTTCGAAAGTATGAATATCCAAGAAGGTTTATATCTATTATTTCGTAAGTTATATTTTCTTTAACGAATGCTAGGACACCTCCCCTTGCCCTACCTTTGATATTTTATTTAACAGCGTTAATATCAACAGTTTTGAAATATTTACTCAGGTTTTGGGGTTCTGAGGTCAGCCATGCTTGATTAAAAAATATTACATTACACGAAACAATCTCTAAAATTTGACAGCTATCTAGATACCCAATATTGGAGAAACCGTGAATATTCCAAAACATTACCTAAATTCCGTTAGAACTTTTTTACTGGTTTTAAAAAATTTTCCATTGAGGCTAGTTGTGTATGACGTTTTAATTTTCTTTTCTTGCGACCCGCTGCAGTTTGCCCACTTGATGCGGTATCGGAATACACTGTACTGATGTCACTGTCTTCCTCTTCCGCTGTAAAGTCGTCATATTTTTTTATGTCCTGTAAATCCCTGATAAAAATAATTGGTGAATTTGTGTTTCCGAGCGTAGATTCTTCCATCTCTGGTCCACACTAATTCAAATTTTCCTATAATTGTTAGTTTTCTGGCTTCACTTAAAATCAATAAGTTCGTAGGTGACAGATACTCATTTATATATATCGGTAGTTTTTCGTAATTTGTATCTAGATCCGTAGTAAACAGTTCTTTTTTGTTTTCTCTTTTCAATTTTAAAAATTTATTATTGTCAGCACTCTAACAAACTTCACAACCAGTGCAGGTGGAAATATTTGGTTAGGCCGTTTTCTCAATCTGTAAATGGAATCAAAGAAGTATTCTACGTACTGGAATTTTATCAAACCATAAATTCTTTTGAGTAAATCAGATAAGTCTTCATCTCTAGTTTGTGGGACATTGTTCAGTTTTTTCATATTGCTATATTTTTGTTGGTGATTAGAGTTAACATCATGGTTTAAAGAGTTCATCGTATTTTTTGATTTTATATTTTCTGCTTTTAGTTTTCCAGTTTCCTTTTCAATTTTTGAGAACTTTTCCTTCATATATGCCAGGGCTGCGTCTAGATCTTTAGTTATTTGATTTATGGCATTCTTATGATCTGATCTAACTAGGTTTATTTCCTCTTTTAGCTCGCTTGAAATAATTACAAATTTATTCAAAATAGTTACCAAAGGATCCACTGCAGCAGTAGTGTCGGCTCCAGCATTTCCTTCACTTGCTGGGCTCTGATTGCCAACTCCCGTTGTACTACTGTTTTTTCCGCCTACTTGATTATCTTTTGAATTCTTCCGTTGTTTCTCTGCCATTATTGAAGTATTATTTAATAATTATTACTCAAAATGTTCGAAGAAAATCCAAAAATAGCGATGTATTTCACTTTTATTTTAACTTGAAAAGTAAAAAAACTGCTCACAGTAAACTTGTTCACCGGTTTTCACAAAAATAACACTTTGAAATCCTAATTTAACCACTATTTTAAAAGAAATTTTATAGATAAAAACTTGTGATGATCACTCTTCCGTGTCTCAGGCCAAAATTCAACTGATAATTGTTGTGGTGGTTGGTTCCGCAGAGTTGGAAAGCATTAGAGACATTTTCCTTGGTAGCCTGCTTCATTTTGTGGTCATCGGCCGATTTCGGGCGTTCGCCCATCTTCAGGATGCTTTTTCAGACAGTGTACAACACAGACTTGCAAATTCAGTTTACATACCCAATCTACGCACAACAAACTAATATCTCCGTCTACAAACGACCACCTAATATTTCCGTCTACAAACTTACACGACTGTGTAAACTGGATTTGCTCTGTGTTGTGTGTGTTGTCACATTGTCTGAAAAACGCATCCTGAAGATGAGCGAACGCCCGAAACAGGTCGAAGACCACAAAATGAGGCAAGCTACCACGGAAATATCTCTGAGAAAAACTAATATCTTAATCTACAAACAACAAACTATTATCTCAATTTACAAACAACAAACGAATGTCTCGCCTTATAAACAACAATCTAATATCTTAGTCAATAAATAACAAACTAATATCCCAATATAAAAATAACAAACAATCCCAGCATACATACAACAAACTAATATCTCAGTCAATAAACAACAAACTAATATCTCAATCTACAAATTACAAACTAATATCTCCGACCACAAACGACAAACTAATATCTTCGTTTACAAACAACAAACAAAAACCTCAATCTGCAAACAACGAACTAATACCTCAGCCTACAAAGAATAAACTAATATCTCAATATACAAACAACAAACGAATATCTCAATCTACAAACAACAAACTAATATCTGTGGCTGCAAATAACAAACTAATATCTCAGTCAATAAACAACAAACTAATATCTCAATCTACAAATTACAAACTAATATCTCCGTCCACAAACGACAAACTAATATCTTCGTTTACAAACAACAAACAAAAACCTCAATCTGCAAACAACGAACTAATACCTCAGCCTACAAAGAATAAACTAATATCTCAATATACAAACAACAAACGAATATCTCAATCTACAAACAACAAACTAATATCTGTGGCTGCAAACAACAAACTAATATCTCAGTCAATAAACAAAAACTAATATCTCTGAAGATAAGCAGCAAACTAATATCTCCGTCTACAAGAGACAAACTAATATCTCAATCTACAAACAACAAACTAATTTCTCAGTCTACTAACAAGAAACGAATATCTTGACCTACAAACAACAAACTAATATGTTATTGTGGTGGTTGGTTCCGGAGATCTGGAAAGCATCAGAGACATTTTCCTTGGTAGCCTGCTTCATTTTGTGGTCATCGACCGGGGTTTCGGGCGTCAGCCTATCTTCAGGATGCGTTTTTCAGACAGTGTGACAACACAGACTTGCTCAGAGCAAATTCAGTTT
>JAAEAF010001045.1:0-57085 GCA_011037195.1 Triatoma infestans | reverse complement strand
CGATCTTCCTCCTATTAGTAAATAAAATCACCTGGTCTTACTTGGATTAATTGAAAGACCCTTATGCTCAGTCCAATCATATACCATGTTGAAGGCACTTTGCATTAAGTCTGAGATAGTAGTCAGACATCGCCCCATCAATAAAAAAACACCATCATCGGCATATGCCTGTACATAGAATCCAGAAGAATTCATCCTGGTTAACAGTTCATCCATGACAGCAGACTACAGCTTTGGTGAGAGACAACCACCTTGAGGACACCCTCTCCCCGCTCCCACAACCACAGTGCGCATACCTATTGAAGCCTGTATAACTCTGCTCCTTAAATAAATACATATCCAGTTAATTAAAACTGGTTGTATACCTTTTCGACCTAGGGAATCTTCAAGAGCATCAAACGATACTCTGTCAAATGGCCCTTCAACATCAAAGAAGCACCCTAGGGCATATTCCTTTCTCTCTAGAGCAGATTCTATTCTACCGACCGACAGACAAAGCATTCTCTGTCGATTTTCCTACTGTATAAGCAAGTTGGTTTGGATGGAGTGGATGATCCTTCAAAGGACCATCAGTAATATACCTATCCATCAACCTTTCCAAAGTTTTTAGAAGGAAAGACATAAGACTTATAGGTCTCAATGCCTTAGGGTCAGAGTAGTCACTTCTTCCTGGTTTAGGAATAAAGGCCACCCTAACTTCCCTCCATAATGTTGGCACATAGCCAAACATTAAACAACCTTTAAAAATACTTATCAACACCTTCATCAGTAATCCCCACTATTTTGTAGCTGACAGCGATAAACTCCAGGCGACTTAAATGGTGAGAAATTTGCACTGCCCAAACCACTCTGTCCATGGCGTCTACGGCCACGAGCTTCTAGCTTCCTCCCACCAACCGCAGACGAAGCAGTGCTGTTTATGTTTATGTTATCCGGGAAATGGGTATTAAGCAAGAGCTGTAATGTCTACATTTCTCCTCCCGTAAAGGAACCGTCAGGATATCTTAAAACACCCAACTGACAGTCCTTATCCTTACCAAGAATCCGTACCAGCCTAGATGTCTCTTGAGTCGAATTTAGATCATCGCAAAACGATCTCCAAGAGGTTCTCTTAGCTTTCCTTAAAGCATATTTATATGCTTTTTTTTAAGACTATTGTAACTATCTCATGATTCCGAAGAATCGGTTAGGACACCCTTCCTGTAAGAGCCACTAACTTGTCTTCTTAGCTTTTCTAACGAAGATGACCACCAGGGATTCCTACTACCACTAACCAACTTGGGAGGACAGGTCTCTTCGAATGAAGACTTAATGTGTTCATGTAGAATACCAGCCTCTCTTTCCAATTCAGTAATATCACCAAGAGCACTTGACTGGAAAATCATTCTATCTCCTAGAAGTCTAGAATAAGAATTCCAATCCGCTCTTCTGGGGTTCCTATAGGTAGCCATGGTGATTGGATCAATCCCCAGACTAAACCTAATAATCCTGTGATCAGAAATAGAAGCTTCCGAGCTTACCCTCCAATCTCTAATCAGTTTACTAATATAGAAGCAAGAGTAATATCAATAACTTGTCTTCAGTTCAGTACCCATCAAGAAGTCCATGACAACACGGGCCCTAGTATTGATGTCGCTGCTGCCCCAGACAACATGATGTGCATTTGCATCACAACCAATAATTACAGGTATGTTGCTGGACTCCGTAAACCGTACCAAATCTACCAATTCCTGCGGAGGAGGAGAGGGATGATCATAGGTGAAACAGGCCGAGCCACCACCACATCAAGACATCGGCCACCAATCGCCAGAGCAACCCTCACCGCCACCAAATCCCTATAGCAAAACTGTCCGAGCAGAACGGCGCCGACATCTCTACTAGCGCAAATACATCTCTAGGAGTGTCCCCGCCATCCGCAACAAACAGCCTGCCATTGACCGCACTCAAACCTCGAATCAATCCTGTATAAGCATAGGGTTCTTGGATAAGTGTAAAATATGTATGCAACCCAGCAAAAGAGCGATACAAATTAGCCGTTGCATCTTTGTTATGCTGCAAGTTAACCTGAACCTTTTCTACCCTGTCAGTGGTGTGATAAGTCAACTAATGGAAGAAATGGAACTTCTGACATACTTGATAGCAGGCAGGAACAAAAATAAATAAATAAATAATAATAATAAATAAATAAATAAATAGATAACTCTAAATAAATAAATATAAATAAATAAATAAAAATAAATAAATATATAAAAAATAAATAAACAAAAATAAAAATACCTGCCTTACATATCTCTCCTTTTTCCTTTGACCACGTTTCATAAATCGCCGCAGGGGGACAAGTCCACCGCGGCTGCTCCTGTCATGTTCTACTCCAGAAGCAAGCCTTCCCTGCCTCTGGATATTTTTCCAGATTCCCACCCATTAGTGCATCCAGGCCCTGAGCACCCGACTCTGGATATACAGAGGAATTACCTCACCACCGATGGCCCCCTCCTCTAAGAGGCCCCCCGGTTGACGAATTTAAAATTAAAAACATATAATAAATAAAATTAAAAATTCATCTCCAGAGCTCTCCACCCTCCACGGAACCTCACAATTTGGACGCTTTGAAGAAGCGCCAGAGCTACCCTAGAGATATAGCGCCCAGGGATTGTGAGCCATGGCCCACAATACCCGGGAGCTCACCCATGCGTTCTTTACGCTAGCCGATTGACCAGAGCTGGGTTAGGCTCTGGCCGCCTGTTTAGTGGACTCAGGAACCAAATTGGTGTGTTGGACTGCAAGGCCCGCCCAGGGAACTTGCCTCCAGGGGTAACCTGCGTCCTCAATCACCAGGACTTCCTTCCCCACGATACAGGTATCCACACACAGCAAACATGTGGGTGGCACCAGCACGTGGCGTGTAGGAATGTAATTGTGTAGGTGTACGATGTTATGGCGTTTAGGTGTAAGTGATGTAGCATGAATCCCCGCAGAGGCTCCGCAGCGAAAGAATTCGCTGCAAGAGATTCAGGCCGCACATAAAATTTGGCGACCCAAACAGAGGGCAGAAGTTTCTACCAATTCACTCTCCTGACGGGACACCGCTGCACTTGTTAGTCTGTAATTGTAGCTTAGGAACGTGGGAGTGCCACGTTCCCAAATAGCCCGAAGGCTACCCTCTGCGTTCGCCCACCAGCTTGGCATCCACGCTTCCACAAAAGTGGAGCGCAGATGTTTCCAGAGCCGTGACGAGGACGCGCTGGTTGGACTTGAATGAGGTTCCGCGACAGAATATCCGTTTCTAGAAACATAGGGAAGTTTTCACCCTATGTGAATAAAAATACTCCCTCAAACCATTTGGCTCCGGTCCACATGATAATTCTAAATTTCTGATTGGCCTGACGTAACCTACATTTCACATCTTCACTTCTACACTGTGATTGGCTAATTATATTTATGAAAAACCTAGCGAATCTAGTTATTTATGAAAAATCAAATTATGCAATAAACTTTTTTTTTTTAATAAAAAAAATGCCTCAAGATCCAATTTAATGCGTTAATGAAAAAATTTAATATTCAATACTTGGGTAAATTATTGTTACATTCTCGTTCAGTGGCCACACTCGCGCACTCATGTGGTCAATACCAGAACTCGAGTGTAAAAAAGCATTATTTTGCTGTTTGTTGATAAATAACTATTTCTTACTATGAAAAACTAAAAGCATATATTTTTGGTGGATAAGCAATTTAAAAAATATGACACTAATAAATAAATACATTCTCTTCTTACAGTAAGAGAAATTGAAAAAGCACAGATAAAAATTAGCACGAAACTTGCCTCATAGTAAGGTTCTGTTTTTTTTCTTCTTTAAAATGGAAGCATAAAATGAACAAAAATATTATACCTGTTGAATTATAAGAATAAATAAGCGGATCCTAGTCCTCTGTAGAATAATTAGTAGGCAGAAGAATGAAGAACTGTGTATGTCTGAGTGTGTGTGAATATTTGGGGGGGGGTGCGGTGAATAAATAAAAACTTAATGGATGATGCTTTAGTGATGTTTTGCGGAGTGGGGTTTAGTGATGAACAATAAAATACACCTGCGGTCAGGGAGGTAGCGAGAGAACGCGTGTTTTTCCATTTCCATTCTCATGCCAACAATTATCTTCTTATTATTATAAAAAAAAAGAAAATCATTTTACGCCGCTTATATTAAATCTACTTAGTTAAAAAATACTTTCTCTGATTTTCTCTTTTTATTAATTTTTTAATAATGCATTAATAAATTAATTTTTCAATTTCCATTTTTATATTTTCTATTACTGTATTGATTGTTGAATAGAAAAAGAGCCATCATTATGCTGAATGGTTACCATTATGGTTTCTGAAATTAAGAGCCTCCTTTTTTTTCTTTTTTATTATTTTATTCTCATTTTATTATTATTATTATTCAAAGCATGAAATGGTGGAAAAATAAAGTAAATTACTTTTCTTTTTTTTACAACCGTGAATATTATGAAGAATTAAAAGTGATCACAATCAAAAGTAGAGAGTGAAGTTTTACATTTAATCACAAGTGACAAAAAGTAAAAACAGCCGTTTCTTTTTCTCGTAAGTGAAGAAAAGCAGTCCGACATCTAGCGGCAATATGCGAAAATAAATCCCAAACGTACGTATTTCAAAATGAATCCCAAATAACAACGGATTTGAGGTTTTACTAAAGATAGCACGTTATAGAGAGAGAGAGAGTGAGAGAGAGGAGTATTGACTTAAATTAAAAAATACGTTCCCTAGTAATTGCAGCTTTTCATATTTTTTTATATTTGTTTGTAATTTAAGAACCAATTTAATGTGGTTGCAGATAAAAGTTAATATTCAATACTTGAGTAAAGTATTTTTACACTTTCGTTCCGTGGCCCAAGGTTTTATATTGGTCCCCGAACTCGCATGCAAAAAACATTATTCACTGTAATTGTTTTGTTCTACAATAGTTGAACAATGTTATTATTATTCCACTAAATTCAATGGCTAAACTTGTACATTTAATATCTAGTGATTAAACGTAAAAACAATGTTGCCACCTTTCAATTAAACAAAGTTTGTACAATGATTGAACAATGAATGAAACAATGATTTGGATCAATTTTCTATTCATAGAATCAATAGAGTAGAATTTCTTAAATTAAACATTTTTTTTTTTAACATTTCTAATTAAAATCAATTTAACAATAAAATTACACCTCAGAATATATAATATAATTTCGCTTAATTTTAACCTAATATTCTAACTTACTGAAGTAATCTTTTCCCTTTCACTGAGCAACATTCTCTTAATTAGCAATGAATAAATCTTACATTCTTATATCTTTTTTTTTCAATATTTAACGTTTTAAGGGAAAAAAAATTAAAATTAAAGTAATGTCCTTTTACGATTCTCGGTCAGCTACTTTTTTCATTTACTCTACTAAAAACATAGCTAAATAACTTTTAATCTCTTATTGATTAAAAGAAAAACCAATATTTCCAACTTCAATAAACAAATTTTATAAATTTCTAAAATTTATTAATAATATTAAAGTTCTTAAATTAAATATCACAAAACATGACATAATTTAGCTCAACTTTAACTTTCTGTTTGTCCATTTGTCTAGCAATGACGTGTCTTTGTAATATCTAATATTGTCACACAAGTCAGAGAAAATAGCTGTTGGTCAGAGTCCACATAGATGTCTGTGATCCATTAATATATTGCGCAGACATTTCTTATTTTCATACTTGGAGGGTACTCCCTCTCTATAACATTTGTTGAAATTTAGGATTACTCGCTACATCCAGATGCAAAGATATTTTTTATAATTTTTATAGATTAGCGGCTAAATTACGTTTGGGAAATCTGGAAAGTTCTTAGATGTTACATTTTAAATCTATATTTTGTTCACTTATTGTCCCAGCGTGCGCAAAGTGGAAAAGAAAATTATTGGTCGTGTTTTCATGTAAATTGCCAAAAGTAAAAAAAAAATATACATATATATATATATATATATGGAAAGTTGCATTTCCTGTTGAGGATTTTGACCTTTTTGAATTTGAAATGACGGTATCTAAACGGAATTCGAAGTCAGAAGTGTTTGAACACACACACACACACACACACACACATATGTCTTTCTGTAAGAGAAAGTAAAAAAAAGATGTTCTCTCCAATATGACGTATTGATCCAGTATTCTTTAGTGTAATTACGCTGCATTACCACCAGGGTCAAGGTCTACATATATCAAGGCTGGTGAATTGCTAAACCCGGAAAGGTTTACCGTCATTAATTTTTTTCCGGGCGATCCCTGAGCTTGCGCTCACACCCGCCCAGAGAAGCCATCGAACTCAGAAAGAGAAGGAAGACAAAAGCTAAAGGAAAATTTCCAGCCCTCCTCCCTCCTTTACCCAACTCAAGTAAGCAGCGCGGAAACACGCTATCCAAAGGAATCTGATAGAACTAAGCATCCAAACAAAATAGAACATGCCACAGATACTATCATTAAATGCCTAACCTGCTTGGAATGCAGTGAATTGTTTACCTAATGTTGTAGCTCCCACAATAGAATCCATTTAAAAAAAATAGACTCTTAGCTATCAATAAGTAAAAGTTATTGATTAAAATTATAATTTTCACGAAATTCTTGTGCCATGGAAACCTTCATTTTTTTTTTTTTTTAATTATTTAAGGCGTCTCAACATTTGTGGTCATTTGCACCCGGAGCCTTCTCAGTGCACTGCCGGCCTCCGGACAGTGTCCCCTCGTTACAGACAACACTGTCCATCACCGGACAGTGAGCTCTAGAGGCTCCTTGGAAGAGAATATCCAAGGGTAGCACGGCTGGATTCGAACCCGGGATCTCCATGTTGCTAGTCCAGCGCGCTACCACTGAGCTAATCCCTTCCCTTCCTTCTACTCGTATTATTGTTATTAATGTTGGGTGACCCAAATCTAACAAGACCTCTTATCCCTCAAAAAAAAAAAAAAAAAAAAATCTTATGAAGCCTCTCAGCGCAATCCACCGGTCTGATTATAGTTTCTTAAGATATCCTTAATCTCTAACTTTTCCAAACATTTCCTTGAGATGTTGCCCTTTGCGGTGGGGAAACTCGTTTATAGTGATACACTTTTCCATGATTCCATCGTAACAAATGTATAGTCATTCTGTCTATTTTGTGTAAGTGACTGGCTACTCAAGCGTGCCCAGTCAATATAGCTGCTAGGACCCCATTTATATCCTATTCAGAGAGAGAAGATACTTCAAGTCCCCTTGGCTTATTTATACCTTCTATAAATCTTTTAACCTGGAGACACCCCTTCGTGTCCCTCCAGTGGTTTTCCAAATCCCTTTTCCTCCATTCTTTAACTTCTTTATATCAAAATTGCTTAATAACTGCTGCTGCTTCGGAACCATAAAATGTTCATGTGGTTTTCACCTTAGCCAACTCTCATTTCCCACTACACCCGCATGCCCGGGATATGAAGAAGAGCTCTACCCTGCTCCTCTGAACGAAGCCGTTAAGTTTTCTCCTACATTCACCTAGTACAGCTCATTCAGAACCTCTTAACTTTTCCCTACCAATCCTCTACCATAAGCAGCATTCAATGGTACCAATGATTTCAGCCTAGAAAACAGTAGGCATACCCCCTAAAGCCATAGAGCTTTCTTTGTTCAGCCTAGATCCTGCTCACAGATCAGTTTCCTTCTGGGTGAAGCCATTCGAGTAACAGCAACTGATGCCATTACTTTTCTACATTAGCCTTTAATTGTGTCCTCCAATCCTTTTATTGAAGTAAATAAACTTTTTTACCACCTATAGAAAATTTATTACGTTTATGACTGTTTTAATTTTTATCTGGGTATCTTGTAATTTTACTTTTAGATTTAAGCGCCATAAAAATTTAGTATTTTATCTCTTTTTTAACCAAATTCTTCCTATAATGTTTTTGAAAAGAGAGATAACAGAGTTATTAAGTTTATTACATTATTTTTAAAGCTCTAAATTCTATTAACTGATTAATGTATCATTTTTCCTCCACTTATCTTTTTATAAGTCATTAGTGGAAATATTGTTGGTGGTGTGCCAGAATATCTTTATTCCATCGATCCCCAGTTTTTTTTCTTTTCTTATTTCTTGAATGAAAAAATTTCCTTTATGATAAAGTGTTTATCAAATCTTGAATCGGTACACTAGGAGAATAAACTTTATGGATCAATATATTGTTGAACGAGTTAGTGAATTGTTGTTTGAACAGAGGGCTGGGTTGCCTTTACTTTGAGACTTGATACATTCATTCAAGTATATGTTATCCTTGAAAAGGTATTTGGATTTAGATAGTAAAGTAGTTGAGAATTTTGTTATTATCCTCTGATCCGGAATGTTTTCTAGTTTAAGTACTTGAGAGAGCTTCAGTAGATTTAATGACTGATTTTCTCCAACTAAGTGGGTTTATTGCGTTGGTATGAACATTTTCGAAAGTGAATTATGGATATACATGTTTTGAGGACTCCTCATTCGAAAATATGTTTTTTATAAATTGGTCTGTGGCTTTTTTTTTTTTTTAATTATTATTTATTCTGCATGTTGCATACATATATTACATGCGTTTATAAATACTTAATTCATAATTCTACAATTAATTCAATAGTTACAAATAAAATCAGATTTACAAATTAAATATACACTTCATTACTATATTACTACAAAATTAATATATACAATTAATTACACATAAGAATTTATTCTAAGATTCTATCAAATTCAACACTATTTACAAATTTAGCAAAAGCACTGCACAATTCATCTTTAACTAGCACTTTCTTGGGCGGTGGCCATTGTACATTTAGTGTTACTACTTTCCGTAAGAACGGAGCCCGTTCTCTTTCACACATTTCACATTCAAATAGCACATGATGCCAAGTCTGCCAGGTAGTAACATTACATCTGCAAACTGGATCTGGGAAAATGTTGAAGCGGTGAAGGTACTCTTTAGTTCTTCCGTGACCTGATAGCACCTGTGTTAATTTATAATTAATTATAACCTTAGATTTCTTTCTGTCTTTCACCGTCGGGAAAAACTCTTTTGTTTGACTTCCTTTATCGCTTTGGGACCAGAGTTGCTCCCACGAGACTAAACTTTCCTCTTGTAACGTGAAACTGACAAACGTTTTTGGTGTATCAGTGAAACACACTTCAATGCTGGATTCCTCTGATGCTTCCTTGGCAAGCATATCGCTCTTTCATTGCCCAATTCTCCAGTGTGTGCCTTAACCTTTTTGAAAAGGAATGGTGCTGTGGTGTGTGTGTGTGTGTGTGTGTGTGTGTGTATATATGTGTAATTTTTGATGTTGTTTTTTGGGACCCTTACTTAGCTACTAGTACCAAATTCATATATATATATATATATTGATTGTATGCATATTATATAATATAGTGAACTGTTTTGCGTTCACTGATAATACGAAATCATACAACGCGAAGAAAAAATTGGGACTCTTACTTATGGAATAATGATCTCTTTGTGAACAAAATAAAAACTCCAGCAAGCTCATATCTTTATATTCTATATTCCGCGACAGACAAGAAAATTTCGTGCAAAATCTATCAACCGGAAGTGCGACTTCACTGAATTATGTTTCCAGTTTTCGTGATTTTTATGAAAATGGCTCCAACGATTTTCCGTAAACTTCGAGTACTAGAATTAGAATTAGAATGACGCAGGGGAGGGGCTCGAACCCAGACACCACACTGAGGCTTATTGTACCAACCCTCTTATATCTAGTAGAGGAAAGCTCCTCTTTTCATGATGTCAAGGACTTTCCACACTAGTCCTTATTGCAGTACGATCTCCTCCGGTTACAACGTGGCAAAGATCTCGTACCGCAATCTGTCGATTGCCATGCAGTCGAGCAGTAGGTGAGCGGTTGTCTCCTCCTCTTCCTGACATAGTCTGCACAAGGGCCCCGAATGAATTAATCTCACCTTGTGCAGATGTTTTTTGAACCTTTCTCTCAGGAGGCGCCCTCACCCTACTTTTGGCTATCCCCTGAAAAGGTTCTGGCCAACGGAATGGAGTGTTCGCTCCAATCCTGGCTAGTTGGTTGGCTCGCTCATTACCTTTTATCCCCTTGTCCCAGGACCCATGCTAGCGCGCTTTATTTATGGAAAGCAACTCCATGGAGTCCCTTGCACTGCCTGACTAGGGAAGAAGTGATTATAAAGGCCTCAAGAGGCTTCAGAGCCACCTGCCTCTCAGAGAAGATGTATATCTCCCTATTCCTAGGGTCCATACGCAGATTCTCCTCAGCGCAGGCCTTTATAACATAACAACTTCTAGTACTGTCTACCCACACATAAATAAATACCGATCACTTTTATTTCAAACATTTTTTCTGGAAAATTTATTTTTTGGGAGGGTTCTGAGGGGGAACAGTAGCGTCATGCTTCCCTCTAAAGTGCCACTTCAGTATAGTATAATTATGATTCTACCACCTACCTATTATATTATTATACATTAGAGACATTGGTAGGATTCCAAATTTGAAGAAAATCGGCTAAACTTATCGGTTAATTTAACGTAAGTGCGATTTTATAAAGATTTTAGAATAGATTTTTGAGTTTTTTTGGCATTTTTTCAAAAACGATTTTCTTTTAATTTGGAATATTTCGAAGACGATTTTGTTTTAACTTGGAATGCTTGATGCATAAATAGAAACGTATCACTTTTGTTCTAACATTTTTCTAAAAACGTAATTTTTTGGTGGTTCTGAGGAATCGTCTTGAGAGGTTAAAATTCAAATGTTTTTGTTCATATTATTGGCCTATCTACAATGTCACCATTCTCAACCTGCTCTGTTGGTTGGTTGGCACTTCCCTCCCCCCACTCGCTGTATATTTATGTTAGGTTATTCGAGAAAATTTGAAGTTTAAAAATAATTCGTCATTTTATAATTAATTTGTTTAGGAGGAGTGAGAGAAAAGCGTTCGAATGTTTCATACCAGATTTTATGAAATAGTTGATGAGCTAGATTAATCAATTTAATCAACATACGAAGTGCATGGCTTGTTTCATACACAGATGTGCAGATTGCAAGGAAAACAATAGTATAAAACAGATACTAATATTAGCAATACACTCAAAATTAAAGCCATAAATAATACAGCGGTTGCTGAATTAAACAGCAGAAAATATACAACAGCCACTAGGTGTTTGTGTGCGAGCGACGGCAGGCTGTTGGAGATCTGGATGGTAACAGAAGCAACAGTTGGTCTATCGTGTTGTACTAGAGTTGTGTGACGCCTCTAGTTGCCGCCTCCAGGTTGCAATATACCACACTATATCCTGTTCCTCTTCCTACCAGTATTATTGTCTATTCTGCCTGTACCTTCTGAAGCCTCTCTTCTCATAGGTGCTCTACCCTTTTTTTTTTGTAATCCTAATCAAATTCAGCAAGTTCTAGTTGCTTAAGATTGGAAATAGTGCGGAAATGTTGTGCTAAGGATTCCCAAGAGATTGTCCGACTTTAGTTTCCTCTTTTTTTTTTTGGAAACTTCCCCACTGGTTCCTTCCATACTTGTCTGCTTCCATATTAATATTCCAACTGGTACTTCTATTGTGTTCTTTACATGAGATTTTTCTTTTCTTTATTTTTCCTCCACAACAAGCTTCACAAGTTTCCTTAATCTACTCTCTTAATTATTAAACCCTTAGGGAGAAACATTATTAGCCACTCCCAAAGTAATCTTCACGTCCCTGCGGCTAACAACCTGACATTAGGGCTTACATTGTGTTAGTTGATGTGTAACTGTATGGCTTTATTGTACCCATATCAAAACTTAACCACCATACACATTCACTCATATTGTAAACTTGATTGATGGCCCCACAGTCTATATACGGGGCAATAAAACATAGAGTGGTTACAATGATCATTCAGGCCGCAGGATTTGATTTTGTAACCAGTCTTTTTAAACGTCCAACAGCTAAAATTAAAGGGGTTGTGAAACCGATTTCTTTTTCCTGATCGTTCATTTATTTTTACTGTAAAATAAAAGGCATAAAGGGTCGTACTCTTAATGAATAAAAATCTAATAACTAATTCTGATAAATATATTGGTTCATTGTTTTAGGTACGCTCTACTGGGCTAGAATATAATCACTTCTCTACCTCCGAAAGTTAGTAGGTAGGCCTTAGACCTTTGTATTTATGTCTGGACAAATATGTAAAATTTGGGTTTAGAGTCTTACTAATTTTGTGATAACGCTGAAACATTCACCGCGAATTTATTACAATTGCGATGATATTAATGATTTATATGCAAATTTTGAAACAGTTGTTCTTGATAGTATGAATCAGGCAGGTATGATTAAAAAACAAATATTACTATAATCAACAAAAATAAGCCGTGGTTTACGGCTGAATATTTCAGAGTTAAGAATGCTGTCAAAGACAGTTTTAAAATATGTTATAACAATAAATTTGAAAAATCCGTGTTTTGGAATACCAGCAAATTAAAAGGAAATACAAAAAATTATTAAAAACTTATAAACAACAGTATTATAATAACATCAGAGATAGTTTTCGCAAAATAAACAAACCAAGTGAGTTCTGGAATGTTGTCAACAAAATTAAGAAAACGCAATTAAAGATTTGTCCAATAAGTGTCCAACAATGGGAAAATTTTTATTTTTCCATTTATACAAGATCGCAACCTCATTTTGAAGCATTTTTTGGTTATTATAATCCCGAATTGGATGCTGATATCTCACTAGATTCACTTGTCTTTAATCAATTGTAAAAATAAAAAGGCCACTGGCATTGATTTAATACCAAATGAATGTTTAAAGAATCTTACAGATGAATGGATTCACTATTTATTAAATCTTTTTAATAAAGTATGGGAAAAAGAAAGTGTCCCTTCATCCTGGGGTGAGATAAAACCTAATTTGATTTTTAAAAAAGGTGATCCTCTTGACCTCTATAATTATAGAGGTATTTCCCTATTTAATAATATAGTGAAACTTTTTACGTCTATTATCTACAATAGACTGGCAACATTGCTTGATACTAATAAATTGATGGCTCTAGAGATAGTGTTTTTTCATTGATATCGGCAGTAAACATTCAATTAAGATTAAAAAGGAGAAAAGTTTTTACTATTTTTTGTTGATTTTAAAAGAGCCTTTGACTCCTTAAATCATTCATTGTTGTGGCATAAATTGTATCAAATCAAATGGGAATTAGCACAAAGATAATTAGGATTCTTAAAAATTTATATGAGGTGTCATCTTTATTATAACTCAGGGAAGTAATATTTCAAAGGATATCGCCATAACAGAAAGGGTACTTCAGGGTAAAGTCCTAAGTGCGCTTCTTTTTTTATTATTCATCTCAGATATGACACAGTTTTTTGTCTCTAATGGAACGGCCGCAGTATTAACATTAATAGTAATACAGATTTGCATTTACTGTTATATGCCGACTATGTTGTTATTCTAGCTTCTTCGTGGCAAGATACACATACAATATTGTACAATTAATAGTTTAACGATTAATTTCAAAAACAAAAATACTTCCCTTCCATAAAGGTGGACGAACCTCAAACTTTAAATCTTTTAAGTTCAATAACTATGATATAGAAACTGACAACAGTTTTGTTTATCTGGGAGTCCCTTTTTATAGTTCAGATAATTTCTCTCAGTCTGTTAAGTACTTTCTATCTAAGGGTGCTGCTGCACTTTCAGTGGTTATGAAAATTTTGAGCGGCCTAAAATCAGATTCATGGCGGTCAAATTGTTCCTATATGATTCTGTTTCTGAAAGCAATCTTTCATATATATCAGAGATTTGGGCTAGTAGATATGGGTCTATCATAGAACGGGGACAAATGAATTTCTTAAAAAAAATATTGGGTTTAAGTATAACCACTCCGGACTCATATGTGAGACTTGTAACAGACCGGATTCATACCCAGCTAAAGACCTTTAAGAGAATGGTTAGGTGGTGGATCTGTTTGCTTAGCATGGCTGATGACAGAATCCCAAAAATCTGTTATAACAGATTAGCTGAATTCTCGAGTATTAAGTTGCCGTTTAACTGGGCCCTTGAGCTAAAAGAATGCTTATTTAGCATCGGTAGATCGGACTATGGTTCGCTCAAAGTCCTAAATTAATAGAAACTGAATTTAATAACATAATAACAGCATTCAGCAATTAGCAAGGATATTGACAAAGTAATTAATTCCGATTATAATATGTACTATAGAAATATCTGTTCCTTTAATTCTCAAAGTCAATTTATTTTATATAATTCTCATATCAATAAAATCAGAGCAGTCTGTCAGTTACGTCTGGCTTCCAAAAATCATAACAGATTATATATTAAAGGAGAAAAATTTGTTTTTGGTAAAGAACGTTACTTGTATTGTCCCGAGAATGTAAAGAGGATGTTGACCACTTTTTATTAAATTTCCCTTTGTATTCTAATGTAACACCAATGTATTTAAGCAGATATATAAAGAACTTAAATGATTATAACAACATTATTAACATATTAGACATTGTTTCTGTTGAAAAATTAGATCATGTCTACTTTTATATCTTAAACAGTCTCAACTTGAGGAAATTGAAATTAAGTATGATTTGATCAATTAATTTTTTTTTATTGTGAATTTAGCTTTATGTTCGTCCAGATATTGTTTGTGTATAACTTGTTAAGTATTTTGTATTGAGCAATGAATTTTTCTTTTTACGTTTTGAATTCTATTTTGTTGCTTTTATTTTTATTTGCAGTTATTCTCCTTACAGTTTGGTTTTTAATTTATGTTGTATATAGGTATGTAAAGATACATAGGAGAGAAATAGATATAATAATGGGGAGGCAAAACAAATAAATAAAATAAAAAATTTTGAAAGGAGAATAAAAGGAATTGGTAGATCAGGCAGTAAAATTAGATATATAGTTCATATAAATAAAATACGTATATATTTTTTTCTTTGTTAGTTAGCCTTTAGCTACCTCTTTATTAATTCAAATTTTTGTTCATGTAATCTCTTTATTTTCCCCAATTCCCTGCAATAAGCCTATTAGGCTTCAATGTAGTGTTTATAATAAATAAATAAAACTAAAACAAATAGTAGTGGCTATATGTTAGTGGAGGGACTTTATACAAAATTGTATGTATAACTCTAGTGTGCATAACTTTTGGTCCTTATTTATAACCAGATCGCCACTTACCAATGGGATCTTTAACAATAGAGTTTTGCCAAGTGCTTTGACTTTCACTAACGGTTCCTCACTCTTTTGTTACCCAACTGTCCAGTCCTTGCTTCTAAACTAATATTTTAAAATATGTTTAAATTCTATAGATTTTCTTCAACTCAGAATTCTGACTGCCCATTTAATTCTTCTTAATGTGGCATACATATTAGGACCATTTAAGATACGCAACATGGCACTTTAGAGGAATGTCTAACGTCTCCCTTCCCCCCCAAAACCCCCCTAAAATGAATTTTTTCAAAAAAATAATTCAAATAATAATTGTACGTAGCTCTTTAAATGTATAGCTGATATACCAAGTTTAAAGAAATTCCAACGTTAAAAAACGTGTCACTTATAACTTACGTAAATTGCAGTAAGAGAATCTTGTTAAATTTAATATAGACATTCTGTAATTGTTGTTTAAGCATAAGGATTTCGTTTAATGAATTAAGTGAGTCCGTTTGATGTAATTGTATTGCAAATGATTAATCATTAGGTATCATAACTTGGTTAAAAATAGCTTTTGGCGATATAATAAATACTCTTATATGTGAAAAGTGTGAAAAATAGATTAGCAGAAGGAAAGTTTGGTGGCTAGTGACGTCATACAGGGAGAAATGGCCTGTGGAGATAATAGCTTTCCATGGAGTAGTTTCCCGGGATCTCTCTCACTCCCTTTCATTCCCTTGCCATTGCTCCTGTTGCCAAACTGTAAATTTATGCTTTACGGATAAGCTAATGCTTGTGGAAAAGCTATTAGAGTGTAGGAGTAGTGGTGTGTGGGGGAGAGATCGTATTATATATGAGTGGGATGGAGAGTTACTTAACTAGAGGAGGGGATATTTCAGTAATATTGGAGGATGGAACATATTCTCGCTGTGATGGGATGCTCATGTTCTGTGTACTATGTATGCCTTCTGTAGTTTATCATGTCAACCCATTAAGTATCTTCACAACTTTATCTCGCTGACAGTGGATCTACTATCGCATGATGAGACGCTTTGGTCTGATGAAAATCTTTCATAATTCGAATTCTCGTCATTTTCTTATTGAAATTTTCACAATCCTAACTGAAAAAAATCTGGTGTAAAGCACTCAGACGGCTTTCTTTTACTCTAATTAATACAATTTAATCATGAGACTGATCTGTTTTAACCCTGGCTCTGTTTCTTTCAGCTTTCAATTTTTGGAGATCTTTATTCCAAAAAGGGGAGTATGTTTTAACCTGCCCTCTTGGTACACACTGAACAGCGCATTTGATGATAGTTTCTGTTAATAGGTAGCAAGTTCTGTCAATATTTTCTATTAAAGCTCTGATGTTAAGAGCTTGTTCGTGTGCTCTGCATATTTTTCCCAGTTAGCTTTTTTAACGTTTTTAACGGGCTCTGAGTATTGGCTGAACTGGAAGATACTGCATTGTTTTACGAGAAAACCAGACGTTGCTTAAGAGAGCAATTCTGGATTCAAAAAGGAAAGCATACAACACATTCCTTGGGAAACGAGATTTTCGTAAGGATGGTGTGAGGGCTCATAAAATATTTTCACGAATGAACAATAGGAAAGAGTTCAAAAATGAAACAATTGGTGGAAAACCAATTGCAACTGGTAGTGAGCAAGCTGATGCATTCTGTAAGCACTATGCTTCTGCTAGTAACTCTGGACCCAGGAAAAACCTAAAGCTATTCTCAAAAGCGATTTGTCTCAACAGGCAGGAATCCAAATCTTTTAACGACACTTTTTTAGCTGGTGAAATGGAACGTGCTATTCGAATGCTAAAAACAGGTAAATCGGCTGGCTCTGATCATATACTCTCATAATTCATCCTACACTGAAGCTCCAAAGATAGACAGGTTCTGTTAAATTTTATAAATCAGACATAGCACGAGCAGATTCGTAGCGAGTGGAGAAAAGCTACTATAATCCCTTTTTTGAAGAAATAAGGATCCCCAAGACCTGAGTAGTTATCGGCCAATTTCGCTGACAAGTGTTCTGAGCAAGGTAGTAGAGCGTATGATAGTGATAGTGCCTATGAGGCAGTAGAGAGTATGATAGAGCGTATGATGCCAGCGCTTTAATTATCAGATTGCCCAGATGACTGGGTCGTCAGCGTAAAATAGATATTGTGTCCCCGGCACCGCCTGTATAATGATGTCATCTATGTCGTCAATCATAATGTTAAAAAGTGTTTGGTTTAGAACAGACCCTTGTGACAATCCCTCTTTGGTCTGCCTGTAGCGAGATTCTGAATAATTGTAACACACCCGGGGAAAACGCTGAGCGAGGAAAGATTTAATCCATTTAAACATATTTCCGGCCACACCCAATTTTCCCAACTTTTTTAACTCTTTCGTTCTCCAGACTCAATCGAAAGCCGGCGTAAAGTCTATAAAGACAGCAAGAGAGCTCTGTTTTCTGTTAAAACCATCTTTAATTTCCTGCGTAAGCCTAGCCACCTGCCCAACTGTACGTCTATGTTTTTTAAAACCTTTCTATTTGATATTAATTCACTCTTTTCTGAATAATACTTTAGCTGAACTCAGTGAAAACTCAATGTTTAAAATCTGGCACGCTCGCAAGAGAAAGTAAAAATTCATTACTGCTGTAAGAAGAAGAGTTTATAACTAATTTTTTATTTCCTTTTTCTAAATTAAGGCGCGTCAACATCTAGGGCCATTGGCGTCCGGAGCCTTCTCAGTGCACTGCCGGTCTCCTGACAGTGTTCTATCGGACGGTATGTTTGTGTACGTCTACAAAAAATCTGACAAAAAAAAAATACGCAAGAATCTCGAACACGATATTCCGTTTAGGTATCATTCATTGCCTGAACATGAAGGTTTCTGTCAAACTACCAGAATTGCAATTTTATTGATTTTGTGATTTTTTAAATTAGCTCCATCAATTTTTCCTTGAACTTCATTCAAACTTGACACATATATTTCTATTTGAACTATTTTTTTTTCCAAGATAACTAATTTTTCGGGGGGTTCTCCGACTTTGCTCAAAAAATGCTGTTTTCAAAAACTATATTGTTCTGCTTTATGATAAAAAAATTATACTATGCTATGCTTTGTAACTAAACATAATTAAGAGGACAATGATTAAAGAATATCAAACTAAGTACCAATTTTCAGAATACGAGTTTCAGATATATTTTTTTAAATATTTACTCAAAAGTTTGCCCATAATTTGGTATATCTACTATATTATTATATTTATTTAATACATAGCCCGGAAAAATATTTTCATTGAGAGGTTTGGCATCTTTGGTTTTTCCCTTGGCTGCCAAACGGTAGAAAGAAAAGTTCTGGTGTGAGGTTTCATAATATTTACGAAAAATTCCAAATTTTAAGACTTGCAGTCAGAACTGCGAGTATTGCAGTAAGAGAAAGTGCGTGAGTATGTGTTCCGCCCAGAACTTTATCTTCCTTTAGGAACCTCAAAACATGGTACTTCTGGCAAACTAATGTAGTTTTTAACATTTACCACAATTACTATACAAATTCAGCGGTTTAATAAAATATGATTAGTTTCTAATTCGGCCAACAAAGGAACAATTTCTAAGTCAAATTGCGATGAAGTTTAGTTGACTTAAATATTAATACTGAACACAATTTCTCACTAAATATCAATTTAAAATCTAATTTGAAGGCATTAGCATGGTGTTGAAAGTTTAGAACTAGATACTCTTAAATATTACCATAAAACCTTAACAACACGTTAATACTTACATAAAATGGGTTGTTTGTATTTAGGTTCTATAAAATATTCTAAACTATAACACCTGACATAAAACATTCAGTATACATTCCACCTTCATCTATGTCATATCTTTTCTTTGAAATTTATTGGGAATTAAAATTACAATAGACAAAGTAAGTATTACTTAATCATGGATTGGGCTAATTGGCTCTTTACCTTTATTGTCATTGTTAAGCTCAAAATTTCCTTTTGATGTTCTCAATGAGTTATTACAATACTGTTTATTGTTAAGTTTGTCAAAAAAAAAAATTATTCTTTGATTTTATGTCTTGTATTTATTTGTTACAGGTACAAAATTTCTGTGTTCGGAGGTGATTGCGCCGGTGAAGAGTGAGGTGGACGATATATGCCTTTATATCATCAATTTTGAAGATCTCACCTCACCGCAGAGCCCTCTGGATGTGACCGCACCAAACCATAGGCTCAGTAAATGTTAGAAATATAATGCACTGTTATTTTTCCCTTAATTTTATTAGTTGTTTCTAATAGATGTGCCTTTTCTTTTATAATGCTGCACCATAGGTTTTGCTTTAATTTTTCCATTTGTTTAACTGCTTTAGTGTGTTTTTTTTTAATTTGAGTTTTGATAAATGGTTATATCACACTTTGAAAATGAAAATTATTTTTTGGAAAATTCAAAACTGCGCCCGTCTAAAAGTTTATTTGTTTAAGTTGGAGAATCTGCCCTAAAATTGGAGAATGATTAATCTTATGGCCAATTATTTATCATATTTTTTTTTTCTGCAGGAAAATATTAACTGCAATCGTGAATGTAACTAGTTATGTCCTTATGTATAAACAGCATTTTTATAAGGATAAACATTTCATAGATCATTTTTTTCATTGGCCATAATTATTTTCACAATAGTTTTCTTTGGAGTTTTCGGGAATTGGTCGAAAAATTAACTCCTTTTTAATAAAAGTTAGACATTTCGATTATATTTATAATCTTCTTCAGTTATTGGATTACAAAACAATAGAAATATATAATTAGTGATTCTCTGTTTTAATAAAGAGTTTAACAGTAACGATAAGTCCCACACAGGATGAACTCGTCCATTCAGTTTCATTGCATTTACTACTGCTCAGCTCTTTCAACTGGTTCTGGCGTGATATCTATTTGTTTCAGTACCCGTACTTTTAACAATTCCACTTCTACTTTTTCTTTTAACCAAAGGGAACGGTTTCGTTCAATAACATTTGGGTAAGGCTGCCCCATCCATGTAAATTTTGGTTTTATGTTCTTATACTGCCCCTAGTTGAGAAAATATTTCTTTAAATTGTGTAAATACCTCATTCAGCTTTGTCTGACTTTGTTTACTTTGTTTTTCCCTTCGGTAGAGAACAAATTCTTGCCCTTTTGGTAATAGCGAATTAAATGCCAGCACCCAATCAAACCCAAATAAAGGATTATTCTATGCCAGGACTACTAATTACTAATAACTTTGGCCAAACGCTTTTACACTACTTGAGCCTTCTCTAAGGTGAGGAGTACACGCTATTAGGGGTTCCGTAGGTGTCAGTTTTGGTTCGTCTAATTACTTCCACTTACTAGATCCAATACTGCCCTAGGGTCGTATAACATTCATTTCAATGTCTAATCAATCTGTCTTCTTTACTGCACATAATTTACCTGGAATTGTATCCACACTCAAGATTTTCGCTTAAGGTAATGTGGCTAGCTTTATTATAGAACTCATTGTTCCTTTAGTTGCCTTGCTGTTACATACTCGAGCAAAATGTTCTTTTTTTTACAAAAAATAAAAAAAACACAGTTGCCCTTTTGCCGGGCACTTTTCCTTTGGATGTTTACCATTCCCACAGAAATGGCATTTAAATTTGTTAGATTTCTCTGTTGAACTGAGGTTTGCTCTAACTGAAACGTTGTAGTCACTACATCACCAAAAGTAGCATCATTATTTGGTTGCCTTCGAATGAGCTCTTGTTGTCACATTACTTAGAATTTTAACATTACCATATGACAAAACTATCTTATTTGTCTCTTGTGAGAAATACAAGCGCGCATCTAGTAGTTATCATCTAAACAAATTGGTCTCTTAATCATTCATCAGTGAGCTAACAAACTATCACCTAGGTAGGCAGTAATAAATCTGTTTATAGGTTCTCTCTCATGGCTTCTCAAGTGGCAAACGCTTTCCGTTCATTCAGTAACAGAGTTTTTTCCATAGTATTTATGTAGCGCCATTTTTAACATATCACAAATATTTTGAGATCGCAACATATCCACTAAAATTCTGAATGATTATGATATCTGAATATTTCTGAATGTCCAATAATCACAGCCCTTTGTTGTGGATATGCCCCATTTAAGTCCGCATCCAACTCAAAGGTTTGGCTGTAACAGTTCCGGCTTTCTAAATGCAGTTCATAATTATCAAAAATTGAAAATTATGAATACTTAACCTTTCTTTTGCTCTTCAGTATCAGCTGCGCTACCTGGGCTCTCGATCTCCACTTTCCAATCGTCTGCTTCTTCCTCGATGGCAATGAACATGTTTTTCAATTATTTTTTGTTTTACCCATTATCCTCGTCACCAAATGTAAAAATTGTTAAGAATTACAGAATGCTTTGTTTTACATTTTACAATAAACATATGTTTTCGTAACTCACATATTAAAGAGACCATATGTTTTATTTAAATGATTAAATAAGTTAAATTATCCTATATTGAGTGTGTGATATAATCATTAGTTCTTTTCTTGACTGTTTAAAATGATTGTGTATATAACTAAATAAAAGATTGAAAGCATGAATTTATTAAGATGCCGATTTAAACCGATTCCTGCTAAAGAAGTGTACGACTATATAGGATCATTGCGTTAAGTCCTGATACGAGATTTTAATAGCATTTTAGACCCCTAAATTTTATTAATATTGTAAACATAAATAATGCCGTTCATAAAAACAAAACATGATATCAGAGGGGTCACTTTGGAACTAATCCGATTGAATTTCAACAACTTTAATGGGCGTTTTAAAATTAAAATTATGGGTGCATAAAACGTGCATTTTTGACACGTTTTGCTGAACGAGTTTCGGAGAACCAAAATGTGCCGACTACATTGATAAATATTGAGGTGTTTACTCTGAGGGTGATTCTGCTTCAGAAATTACAGTGAAACGATGGTATGCAAAATTTATGCAAAGAAATTTCGACTTGGAAGACCAACCGACGTCTGGGCATCCTAACGAGGTTGATGATATGTCTAGTATAAGTTCAAGATGTGATCACCGAATTACACCAATCAAAAGGATCGCTAGAAGACTAAATATCAACAGTATTTCGTCACATAAAGAAGTTGGAATGTGTTTCCAAGCTTGATATTTGGGTCCCAAACCTTCTAAAGGAGAAAAATAAAATGTCCCGAGTCGCTGCTTGCTGTACTATGCTGCAGAGACAAAATCTTCATCCATTTTTTGATTGCCAAGTTAAGCGGAGATTAAAAATGGATTCAGTTCAACAATGTACTGAGATCAAGACCAGCTGGTCATTAGGAAGTGGGCCTAATCACCTAACCACAACATCGAAGCCTGGCTTGCACCCTAAAATAGTTTTGCTGTCAATTTGGTGATATTGTTGTGTGTTATCTTCCATAAGCTGCTTCGTAACAATTAAGCCATTAATTCTATTGAATATTTAGGTCAGTTACATGAACTAAAGTCGGCCTTTCCCAAAACTAAAACCTGCGTTAGCCAATCGAAAAGAGATCGTTTTCCAGCACGATTGTTTGCCAGACTTCACACATCTTGGCAAACATCGGAGAAACTTGAAGAGTTTAACTTGGATGTCCTTACACACACTACCTATTCCTCTGTTATTGCTCCATCAGATTTTCATCTTTTCTGTTCATAACAAAATCATATAAACGGAAAATTATTCAAATCTGAAAAATCAATAAAAAAAAAATTATGTTCGTAAACACAAGAAAAAAAATATGTTGAGGTGAGATTCCTCTAGTAGGCTCGGTTTAATAAAAAACAGCAAAAAAATAAAAACATATATTCAATGAATATATTGCGTGCACTGTATATAATATAATTGATTAGTGAGCAAATGGGAAATTAAAAGTTTATATATAATATTAAGAAAGTTCACTTTTTAAAAAACAATTTTATTTAATACAAGCTGACTTACGCACTAATTTTAGTAGAATACAGCAGGGTGTCTTAACTAGAACTAACATTGCAATATTTATAACATCTGTAATTCTAGCTATGTCATATAAATTATTATATTAAATCAGCAACCTTTTGCACTATAACTCCTCCACACCTAGATGAAACTTTCGGAGGGTGCTGAGTGCTGGCAGCGGCCGTGGTGTTGGATGATCGCTGGCGTCTCTTGTAGAGCCACTGATATACTATGTATAGGATGCCCATGGTTGAAATGCCATAAAGGAGTAGTGTCCAGAGGCTAATAGTTGTAGTAATGGATGTCCTTTTGGGATTTGGCCACGCATTATTTACATTGACTTGCTCCAAATGTTTAAGTTCTACTGTGACTTCAGGTAGTTGAGAACTTTGTAGTTCGAATTTAATTCCGCTTCAAATTTTTGGGCGTCCTACTATTTTGTTTGAATGTAGTAATTGTTTATTTCTGTAGGTAATCTTACATTTGTTTGGGCTAATTAAATAGACTCCTTGCAATTTCTCCATGGTAGTTCCAGTTTGATATTCCACCTTCAAGGTTTCTTTCTCAGGAAATATTGCTAAGTATTGGTCCATTTGTGGTATCCAGTTGATGAAATTTTCAGGAATTTTCAAAGCGGTGTACTTGCATATTGTTGTGTCTCCTGATTGAATGATTGTTTTTTCATAGGTCAGTTCTTGATGAGACACTTGTTCTGATGAGCATAGGAATTTTGATTTAATTTTATTACAGTTATTGTTTAACCCTTCAATTTGCCATTCATCAGTTCTTTTAATTGGCTTTAAGAAATATTTAACTTTTGGAATATATTAACATAACCTGATTCAAACCTAGATGGTACTGGATATAATTCATAGAGATGAAACTCAGTTTCGTACACAATTGGTAGTTGTAAGAAATAAACTATTTCATCTTTACTAACTTTACATTCTACATTAATTACTTTTCCAATTCTAATATATTTTCAAACTTTATTTCTAATGGTAATTTATTAGCATAGTAAACTTAGATTTTCTTAATTTCTAAAAATAACTCTTTAGTCGAAATAATACTAGGATGCAATGTTTTTATTTGCAAAATGTTACAGAATTTTCCAAGTCACTCACTAAACTTAGTATGATAGTATATACAATATGCACCTGATTTAACGAATCTTTTAATTTTTCTAATTCTACAATTTTTTTTTTTTTTTTTTTTTTTTTTAATAACGCCTGCGCCTTCACTGATTTGTCATCATTCGGCGCCTTGCAACCCAGTATAACTTGTTCGCAAATTCGCGATCGTCTGTGCCATTCCTTGTTATGTCTGCTAAACCTGCGCATCGAAGCAGGTGTTGGGCGTTCATCTCTCCAGCCCGGCACAGAGGACAATTAGGGCTCTCCACCACACCAATACGGTACAGATGGGCCTGCAGAAAGTCATGTCCAGTCATCATTCTGAAGGCCGCCACCATTTCAGCACGTTGCAGTGCCTGTGGGAGCGGGGCATTGAGGAGACTTCCCCATGACCTTCCCTCAGCCTGTTTCTCTTGCATCATTCTCAGCAGCTCCTTCATCCGGGACTTTATGAGGCGTTTAGCAGAGGAGAGTGGAAGAGGCGGATGCGGCTGTTGTTGCAACGCTCCTTGCCGCGCTAACTCGTCAGCCTTGTCATTCCCAAAGAGGCCACAGTGGCCAGGAATCCACTGTAGAACCACGTGGTGCCCACCTGACATCAACAAGTCTGCATTTCTCCTCGCCTCAATCACCTCCCCGCTGTCTGTAAAGTCCCTGCCAGCTACTGCAATTATTGCCGCCTTGGAATTCACAAAAATCACCAACTTAACTGGCGTTGTCCTTTTTGAGACTTCTTTCAAAGCCATTGAAATGGCCTTGACTTCTCCGTCAAAATTTGTGGAGTTAGCACCAACCGGCGCAAGAAGTGAGAATGATGCACAGTACACTCCGGCCCCCGCATTACTGTTACTAGATTGGGCAGAGCCATCTGTATACACATGCAGCCATTGTTCTGTGGGGTAACGCGTACATATGGTTTCCTGGGCCAGTGCACGCAATTCCCATTCTGGGGTGTCTGCTTTATTGACTGGGTGCAGGAGATCCAGCTTGTATTCTGCCACATGTTTTAACTTAAGAGAGAGGATGTCTGGGAGCACTTGCCTTGTATCTGACTGGAGCCCATGTTGTGCAGTTATCTCCTCAACTTTACTGGCTAAGGGCTTTTGGGTCTTTAACCTAAGCGCGGAGGTTTCCTGTAAATTCCAGTGTTCGACATTCAAGCGCTTGACTCTCTCGAACATATTAATGGCAGCCATTTCCCTACGGATCTTTAGTGGCTCAACTCCAGTCTGAATTTCCATAGCCGGGATAGGGGTAGATTTGGCTCCTCCAGTGACCAGACGCAGGGCCTTATTTTGGACAATATCCAGTGCCCTCAGGACATTGTCAGAGGCCGTAAGGAGTACTTCACTCCCGTATTCTAAAGAGGGCCTAATATATGCCTTGTACGCCATCGCCATTATATCCTGCCTTGCTCCCCAGCTAATACCGGCAAGTCGTTTTAAAAGCCGGAGTCTACTTTCACCCTGTTGCGCTAACTTCTCTGCGTGAGTCTTCCACGTCAACCTATTGTCCAGCGCAACCCCGAGGTACGTTGCTGAGTTCGTTTGTGGCAAGGGAACTCCATTAAATTTTATAGAGATATCTTGTCTCTTGGTTGACAGGGTGAATACCTGGTACATGGTTTTCGAGGTATTGACTTCAAAAAAGTTGTCTGAGACCCAATCGCGTAACACCAGCATTGATCCGTTCAGGCAGTTCTCCACAGCTTTGAGATTACTGCTTGTGGCCCACACCACCAGGTCATCCGCGTATAGTAGGGTACTTATTCCTGGGATGCTTTCTAAAGCAGACACGGCATCATTAATCATAATGCTAAATAATGTGGGACTCAAAACTGAGCCTTGTGGAACTCCTTGTCTGGTTTGCTTATATCGAGAAACGTTGTCGTGATACTTGACCCGAATGAACCTTTGAGACAGGAAAGAATAAAGGCTCTTGAACATATTTCCAGTTATACCCGCACTCCTGATCTTGTGGAAGAGTCCACCTCTCCAGACTCTGTCGAAAGCTGCCTTGAAATCTATAAAAACGGCCACCGTGCTTTGCTTTCTATTGAAGCCGTTTTTAATTTCTTGCGACAGATATGCAACGTGTTCTATGGTATTTCTGTGCTTGCGAAAGCCAGCCTGCTTGCCCGAAATTAGTTTCCTTACCTCCAAGAAAACCTCCAGTCTTTCCAGGAGCAGACGCTCAAGAAGTTTGGAAAACACACTAGTGAGCGCTATAGGGCGACAATTTTCCGGACAGTCGGGAGTTTTCCCTTTTTTGGGAATGGGAATTATTTCCGCTTTACGCCACTCGCTCGGAATACCAGTCTTCCACACTATATTCAGAAAAGTGAGGATTGTTTCTCTTGCCTTAGAGCCCAGGTGGGTGATGAATTCAGGAAGAATTTCGTCGGGCCCTGCGCTTTTTTGGTGTTGAAGTTTCCCGATTGCATCATTCAGCTCTGCTACACTAAAATCGGTATTAAAAAGAGAGTCCTCAAATTCGTTCTCACATGTTGCTGGTGCCCTCTTGTAGTTTTCTTTAGAGCGGGATTTCGGGTGAAAGTTGCTAGCTTTAGCGTAATACGTACAGAAGTGATTGGCTATATCCTTTTTGGAAGTAAGCATTTTGCCGGAAGGAGTAATCACTGGGGGACTCTTGCATGGTTCAGCCTGGCTGTTCAGCCTCGAGAGTAACTGGTGAGCCTCAACCCCATCCTTACGATAGTCAAGTTCCTGTAGAAATGTTCTGTAAGAGTTGCGCTTCGCCTCTTTAATCTCCTTCCTGAGTTTCGCAGCTGCTCTCTGCAGCTTCTGTCTATCACTTGGTAGTCGAGTTTGTTCAAAATTCTCTCTTAACTGATCCCTAACCTCCTTCAATGTCTGTAGTTTTTCGTTCCAGAATGGAGAGTACCTTTTGACACGTCCTCTGGGGATAGCCTGCAACGCACAGCTGATGATAGCTTGACGAATTCTTTTATAAGAACAGTCGACGTTATTCCAGCAACTAATCTCACCTACATGCTTATCAGACAACTTAGTGTATAGATTCCAATTTGATTTTTTAAGGTTCCAAACTGCTTTGTTAGGGACATCATCTACTGGCCTTTTTCTCAGAATGGCGACGTTAAGAATTTTATGTCCTATGTTTCCTGGAGCATGCGAAACAGTGTGTCTTACTTCGTTTTCCATGGATGAGTGCACCAGGATTATATCTGGGTGGCTGCATGTTCCATTGTGAGCGATAAAGGTTCCAACTTTTTCCTCATTATCAAGAAAACTCACCGGATTCGCGTCTACAAAATCCTCAAATATTTGCCCGACAGCTGAAGTAGTAGTGTAACTCCATTTTGTGGAAGGAGCATTTAAGTCACCGTAGAGAATATCGCTAGAGCCCCAGGTGGCCTCCAGCCAGGAAAGCTCAGGCTTGTTCATTGGAGGGTTATACATAACTGTAAAACGCCGGTGAAGCTTACCTTTCCACACCTCTATTTGAACGGCTTCCAGTTTATCCCTTTCAGACATTTCTTTGGCTACATTAAACCTGGCCACCAACGAAGATTTTACCGCCACTATAATGCCAGAAGCCACTTGTCTTGCCCTTGGGAGGACAAAAGTCTGATAGCCAGGCACCTGGAAATATTGAGGAGTATCTGTCGAGGCCCCTGCCTCTACTATCCCATATAAATCAATGTCATCTTTAATAATAATAGCTTTCAGTTCGACGAACTTGTCTAAAGTCAATCCGCCCGCGTTCCAAAAACAAGCTTTCAGTAGGGCGTTGTCGTGGCCTTGAGAAAGGCTGTTTGCAGACCTAGTGGTTAATGGTCTAATCATGGTGTCGCAATGTAAATGTTGGGTTGCTACTACTTTGGCGACACTGCTGTTCATTTAGCTTTAAACCAGGGGGCACGTGTACAAACCGTACGGACGCGAACAGCATTACCCCCCACTAATTCTACATAGTCATTGAATTTTTGATTTATAGTTAATAACTTTTCCTTTAGTTCTTTAAAATTATCTTCAATTACACTTATGGTACTATTAAATTGTTTAATAATGTCTACATTAATAGAATATTGTGAAGAGAGTTGACTCTCAATATTTTCTTGATTATGCTTTAAATTTTCTATTAAATTTTCATACCTTTGGCCGCCATCGGCATCTAAATTACCAGCAATGAGTTTTACAATTGATCTCAATCCATTGACTAACCCTCTTTTCGTCTTTGGCTTAATATTGTTTCTTACAGTAACTATCTCTAATTTCTCCTCTATCAGTTCTCTAGTATGATTAATGAACTTAAAATAATTGAGTATTAGCTAATAATTGAGTTTAATGAACTTAAAATAATTGAGAATAATTGATTAGCGCTAAGTTTAGCACCATTGTCAGAGATGAATTCAATTGCACCTAGATTTATATTATTATTGGCATAGAATTTTCCTGATAAATTTTTATAGTAATTCTCCATAGTAGATATTATTTACCGGTTCTGGCGGCCAAATTTTTGAGCCCCAGGCACATATGAATTTACGCCCGAAGGCAGGGGTCTGGTGCGCGGCTACAAAATTACGATGAGACCCCTATCTAATTTTTAACCAGGGGAAAAAAAATATTTTTGAGCCGCGGGATGGCATGCAAGGCATGCGGCTACGTTTTGAAAAATCTAGCTTGAAAACAATCTAAGGTAAAAAGAATATTTGTTAACCGCGAGATGGGCATGCCTGACCTGCGGCTATGTTTTATAATATTTAGCTTGAAAATATAAGGTCGAAATTTGTCAGGGAAAAAAAATTTTTTTTGAGCCGGGAGATGGCATGCGAGGCATGCGGCTAAGATGTGTAATATTTAGCTTGAAACATTTTAAGGACTTTAATAATGTTTTTGAGCCGTGAACTGTCATCCAAGTCGAGGGCTACTATTTTATAATATTTAGCTAAACACTTTAATATTTTTTTCATGTTTACACTTATAATATTTTAGCTAAAATACATTTTAAGGACTTTAATAATGGTTTTGAGCCGTGAACTGTCATCCAAGTCGAGGGCTACTATTTTATAATATTTAGCTAAACACTTTAATATTTTTTGATATTTTGTTCATGTTTACACTTATAATATTTTAGCTAAACACATTCTAAGGACTTTAACATTGTTTTTGAGCCGTGAGATGGCATACAAGACTAGGGCTAAGTTTTTATAATATTTAGCTTGAAACATTTTAAGGACTTTAATAATGTTTTTGAGCCGCGAGATGGCTTCCAAGTCGTGGGGGCAAACATTTTATAATATCTAGCTAAAGACTTTAATATTTTTTGATATTCAATACTTTGTGTATTTTTATGTATTTAATTCTGTTATCAATAAGGTAGTCATAATAAAACAATTATTTCAAAAAGAAAACTTGTTTATTTTATGTTTATCTTACAAATCAGTTCTATATAAATTATTTATTATGTTTTAATGTTTATAACATTATAGGTGAAAAAAAAGGCAGAATGACATATTATAAGTTTTTATTTTCTATGATTATTTAATACATTTTTCACTATTCTATTTTACAAGACATAATTCTTTTTAGTACAATAATATTTACATGATCTTAAATTGACTAGTATAATTTTAGTAATCTATTTACAAAAGACATAATAATAACATAATCTAATATTTACATTATCTCATCATATAAGCGTTTTTTCACACCAAATAATGGGCATGTAATACAATTGAAACACCAGAAAAAAGGATCATATATCAAATCGGAAAGAAGTAGTGTTGTTAGTGTGAACAGTAGTACGTTGACATGTCCAAATTAATCCTTTAGGAGTGCTTGGCTTGAGCAAATTGCAACATTTGGCACAAAAATTGTAATAAGAATTGGTATCATTGTATTATTATTGTCAATGGTATTCTGGGAAAGAATGTTAATTTTTTTAAAGTAATACAGTTCAATAGTTATTGTGAATGTTTTAAAGTGCTGCAATAATAAGGATGTGCTATCTGGGTCGCAATACAATATGGCAATGTAATCTGATAGAGGCATTGGTTGGCCAGCAATAAATTCAATATTTTCAAAACAATACAAATCTATATTACATTTTTTATAAGTAGTTATACAATAATCAGAGAATGAATCAAATAATTTAAGCTGAACAGTTTTCAGTATATCAAGTAGGAAAATATCAGATCTCCTAGGTAAATTTAAACAGATGTTGATCATGCATAGGTCCAAAAGTGAGAATGGTTGAAAATACTTCTCGTCAATAGTGTAGTGTAGAGTGTGCATAGTTGTTTGTTGAGTTGATAGTGTCCGTATGGTAAAGTGTGAATTCCGTCATCTAGAATGAAACGTTTTTGATCAAAACACGTCAAACTTGTTTTACTACATTCATATGTGTATAAGTGGTGTCGTTTGGATTGAATAGTTTTGAAATGTGCATGTAATGCAAGGTCTTGGCTTTTTAACACATTTAGATAATCATATAGGTAAGAAACGGGGGTCGCTATGCTTTCGGCGAAGCAGTTTCAGCGGCCCCCACCACTCCTACCCATTCGAGGACAGCCAAAGCTAAGCCGAGAATTGCCGAACATTCCTCTTTTTTAAAAAATACTATAAAATAAAAATTAAATTAGATAAGTTAAAACATACAGCAAGTAGACATAAAGAAAGATTTGTATTTTGTGTTTAAATATAAATAAAATTTGTAACAATAGTCAATTATAATTTCTGTAAATACATATATAATTGCAAATAAAAATGTCTTACTTTATAAAGTAAAAAAAAAAAAAAAGATATGCCAATAAAGACTTTGTTTAAATAAATTAGTAGTATGTAAAGTTTCTTCCTCCACCCCTCCCCTTAGTAGATAGTATTATTAAAATAATACTAATGTGTATTTTTTAAAAAAGAGGAATGTTCGGCAATTCTCGGCTTAGCTTCGGCTGTCCTCGAGTGGGTAGGAGTGGTGGGGGTCGCTGAAACTGCTCGCCGAAAGCATAGCGACCCCCGTTTCTTACCTATATGAAAATCAAAATATTAAAGTCTTTAGCTAAATATTATAAAATATTAGCCCGCGACTTGGATGACATTTCATGGCTCAAAAACAATATTACAGTCCTTAGAATGTTTCAAGCTAAATTTTACACAACTTAGCCGCATGTCCTGTATGTCATCTCACGGCTCAAAAACATTATTAAAGTCCTTAGAATGTTTCCAACAATACATAAAAAAAACAAAGTATTTGTTCATCGTATTGGATGATAATATCAGAAAATATTAAAGTCCTTAGCTAAATATTATAAAATAGTAGCCCTCGACTTGGAGGACATCTCACGGCTCAAAAACATTATTTAAGTCCTTAATATGTTTCAAGCTAAATATTACACATCTTAGCCGCATGTTCTGTATTTCATCTCACGGCTCAAAAATGATAATAAAGTCCTTAGAATGTGTTTAGCTAAATATTATAAGTGTAAACATGAACAGAATCCATAAAAATATACAAAGTATTGAATATCAAAAAATATTAAAGTCCTTAGCTAAATATTATAAAATGTTTGCTCACGACTTGGAAGCCATCTCGCGGCTCAAAAACAATATTACAGTCCTTAGAATGTTATTAACAATACATAAAAAAAACAAAGTCTTTATTCATAGTATTGAATGATAATTTATTTAATGTTTGTAGCTAAATATTATAAAATATTAGCCCTATACTTGGATGACATCTCACGGCTCAAAATCAATATTAAAGTCCTTAGAA
Organism: Triatoma infestans; assembly: GCA_011037195.1. NCBI lineage: Eukaryota > Metazoa > Arthropoda > Insecta > Hemiptera > Reduviidae > Triatoma > Triatoma infestans. The sequence goes on along the minus strand of JAAEAF010001045.1, from coordinate 25,008 downwards.
TGTGTTTATCTAAAATATTATAAGTGTAAACATAATTTAAACATGAACAAAATATCAAAAAATATTAAAGTCTTTAGCTAAATTTTATAAAATATTAGCCCTAGTCTTGTATCTCATCTCGCGGCTCAAAAATGATAATAAAGTCCTTAGAATGTGTTTAGCTAAATATTATAAGTGTAAACATGAACAAAATATCAAAAAATATTAAAGTGTTTAGCTAAATATTATAAAATATTAGCCCTAGTCTTGTATGCCATCTCACGTCTCAAAAACAATGTTAAAGTCCTTAGAATGTGTTTAGCTAAAATATTATAAGTGTAAACATGAACAAAATATCAAAAATATAAGTCCTTATTCATCTTAACTTCAATGATAATTTATTTGAATGTTTGTAGCTAAATATTAATAAAATATTTAGCCATAGACGTGGATGAACACGCACGGCTCAAAGCAGTATTTGAAGTCCTTCATGTGTTTATCTAATATATAAGTTGAAAACATCATTAAACATGAACAAAATATCAACAACTATGACATTCCTTTAGCTACAATGTTTATAAAATATTTCAGCGCTACGTCTTGTATTTCCATCCTCGCCTCAAAAATGATATAAAGTCCTTCGAATATTTCTACCAATACATAAAAAAAACGTCTTTATTCATAATAGTTGATGATAATATATTTACTTTTTGTAAGCTAAAATTAATAAACATAGCCGCATTCGTTTGTATCATCTCCCGGCTCAAACAATATTACAGTCCTTAGAATGTTTCTACTAAAATTATACAAAACATAGCCGCATGCCTCGCATGCCATCTCCCGGCTCAAAAATATCTTTTTTCCCTGGTTAAAAATCAGATGGGGGTCTCATCGTAATTCTGTAGCCGCGCGCCAGACCCCTGCCTTCGGGCGTAAATTCATAAGTGCCTGGGGCTCAAAAAAAATGGACCTAGAACGCCCCAATTACATCTACTCTCCATATTATCTAGCTGGGTGAAAACTTCTTTAAAACTAAAGTAATGAATGAAGGTATGGTGGGAGAATTCTAAAATTGTGCTAAGCCTAAATCTATGGGAATAATCCCAGGGTTATACGTAATATTTTTTATCACTGTTTCTCCTGTGATACCTTCGAGGAACTGCAGGGATCTGGAACAGGATTTGAACAAGGATTAAATTCATTCACAACAATGGGACGAATAGCTTCCGGTTTTCGGGGTCTTTTGATTTTAGAAAGGTGTATTTTTTGTTTTGTGTTGTGGTGTCTGGGTTCGATCTGAGCAGTTTTTAAGTCTCTGTTTATTGATTTTACAGTTTCTTTATTATATTTATTTTTGGTCTTGCTTTGTTTTTGCATAGTTTTTACGGAAATATCGGAAGGAATTTCCGGAAGAGGTCCCTGTTAATATTTCGTTTTGTTAGAATATTTTCTTTCATCTTTTGATTAGTTTCTTTAATTCGCTCGTAAATTTAGTTTTTTCTTTATGATGATGGATGTAGTCGTTTGTTAGTTGTGTATTAATATCGATATCGAATGGGGAATTTGGGTTAATATGTCCATATAAAATTTCAAATGGAGTTAATTTTGTAACCGAATGGATACTGTTGTTATAGCATATTTTAATTTATTTTCCATATTATCCTTCTTAAATTCTGGCCGGTTATTCAGAAGTCTAATATGTTCTACTTATTAGTGTGGAATGTACTCGTTCCACCATTCCGTTAGATGGAGGATGCTGAGTACTGGTGATATGAATTTTTATTTTATGTAGTGCCATCAATTCTTTTATTAGGCTATTATTAAACTCTGTACCATTATCTGAGGTTTCTGGTATTCCATGGTGGGTAAAATAATTCAGCAGTTTGTTAATTATTTCTACACTTTGTGCACCTGCATTACGATAGGCTTGAGCATATCTTGAAAAACTATCTACTATGGTTAGAATTTAGTGCCATCGAGAGTGAAGCTATCTATATGAATTGTTTGCAGAGGTTTACAGGCTGTAGGCGTTAAATTCGTTTCTAGATTTAAAGGGGCTCTTTCTATTTGGTGGTTAAGCATGCTTCATATTTGTTTAGGACATTTTGGATATAGTTTCTCATATTGGGCCAATAATATTTTCTTCTTATTTGTTCATAGGTCTCTTGAATTCCTCGGTGATTGTTTTTCCCAACATGGTAATTGTCAATTATTTCATATGCATCATCTTCGCACATTACATCCAATAATTTCTTTGTATATCTGAATAACTGGAGTTGCGTGGTCTTGAAATACTTCATTATTACTGGAGTGATCTTTCATAGAAATTACTTTCCAAATAGAGAGAGTATTTTATATTTGGTAGTAAATATTCTTTTGCAAATTCTATGATGTCTTTCTCAAAGTTATTCTGGGATATTTTTACTACTATTCTAGTTCTATTGGTAAATATTTTTTGTATTTTAACTTTTCGGGGGTTATAGTTAACTAAGGATAAAATGATTTGATTTCTTCCAACATTAACTGGCTCGTCTATTACAGGTATTGTTATTATAGTGTTTCCTTCATAATTGGAATGTACAGTTTGATCGTCGTTACCTTCTTCTTCTTCCACTATTTCTATGTTTTCTCCGGGGGTTTCATTTTCATCTATATTGGCCACTACTGATTGATTTTCCAATTCTGGTAGGTGTGTTCTTACTAATTCAGCTATCCACTGATCAGGATCGTCTTCCTCTTCATTAGGGTTGTTGTTGAAATTTCCTTTGTTGTGGTCATTCATGTTTAGTTGAATTCCAGGTCGTGCGTCAGCGTTTTGGTTCGATTTTCCTTTTTTATAGACTATTTTATAATCGAATTCTTCTAGTTTCAACCTCCACCTTAGTAATTTTGAGTTTGGCTCTTTGATGGAAAACAGCCATTGTAACGGTTTATGGTCAGTAAAGATGTTGAATTTTCGGCCGTAAAGATATGGACGAAAGATTTAGTGGCCCACACTATAGCTAATAATTCTTTCTCTATACTGGAGTACCTGGTTTCGCTGTCGTTCAATGTCCGACTTGCGTACGCAATCGGAAGGCAGCGCCGTTCTTATTCTGACTTAATATTGCTCCTATGGCAAAATTGCAAGCATCAGTAGTTAAGGTAAATTCCTTTTAAAATCGGGATAATATAGGAGGGGTTCATTTGAAAGTATGTTTTTGCAAGTTTCAAAGGAGGCTATATATTCTTCATTATTAGTATCAATTTTTGCGGATTTTTTCAGACATCTGGTCATTGGTTTGGTTATACTCGCGTAGTTTTTAATAAATTTCCTATAATAGCCCAGAAGACCCAAAAATGCCTTGATTTCTTTAGTTGTTCTGGAAATTGGATAATTTTTTATTACTTTTATTTTTTCGTGATTCGGTTTCACTCTCTCTGAGGTTACGATGTGACTTATAGATATGCCACTTCCTTCCTTAAAAATTCTGTTTTAATCTTGAAATTAGCTTTTCTTAATCTTTCGAAAACTTCCCGTAACCGCTGGATGTGTTCTACTAGACTCATGGAATATACAATTATATCGTCTAGATATACTAAGCATTTCTCATTCTGGATACCCCGCAAAATGTTATTCATTACCCTTTGGAATGTGCTTGGACTATCTTAAGACCGAAGGGCATGCGGAGGAACTCATAGTGTCCTGTATCTGTCGAGAAGGCAGTTTTCTCTATGCTCTGGGGATCCATCTCAACTTGATGAAATCCGGACGCAAGATCGAGTGTACTGAGAGACTTTCCTAGCTTGTCCAAGATATCAGAAATATTAGGTAGCGGAAATTTATCATTTAGATTATAGTCCTCTAAAATCTATGACTATTCGAAATTTTTGTTTGCCCGAAGCGTTTGCTTTTTTGAGTAATACCCAAATTGGGGAATTCCATGGTGAATAAGATGGTCGGATAATTTTTTGCGCTAACATTTCGTTAATTTGGTCCGGTAAATCTCTGGGTATCGATAATTCCTAGAGTAAACGGGTATTTCATCGGTTGTCCTAATTGAATGTTTTATTAAGTTAGTGAAGCTTAAGTTGTTTCCGCCTCTGTGGAAAATATCAGAATATTCGTTAATTAGTTCAATTATTGCTTTTTTCTCTTCAGTATTCATGTGGTCGGTTCTAATTTGGGAATGGTCAAATTTTAATTTGTTTTTACTTAGCATATTGAAATTAGACTGGAGTTTTGGCATTGCTGAACTAATTTGTGAGAGGGTATTATAGTTCTCTAAATTTTCTACCGTGAACGGGGTTCTAATAGTCAACTCTTTATCTACTGTCTCAATTTGTTATCGTACAAAGGGCTTCACCTTATTAATTTTAACTAGGCATTGTGGGATTTCTAACCCTGATAAGTTTTGGTATGACAGAATACCTTCTCCGTCTTTAATTCCTTGCACTTTAATTTTTATTATTTTCTCATTACGAGCGGGTATCATATAACAGCATGTTTTATTCTCTGCTGGTGCAACGGGTTTTATTTCTACTTCCGTATTGTAATAGTATATGGGGAATTCTTTACTCTGCAGTACTAATTTATCGTTTATAAAATCTAATTTTATATTCAAATTTTTAATATTATCTAGTCCTAAACATGTCGAAATTTTTATGAAAATCGAATAAGAAAAATTTCATTTTATTTTTTCCTAATATCGGTATTTTCGTGCTACAGTTTTCTTTTGACGCGCCTTGTGCCGTGGCTACTTCAAAAGGGTTGTTACATTTTCCTTATAATAATTTAAACCTATACATTTTTTAACAAACGATCTCGTGCTCCCCGTGTCTATTAGGATTTTGAAATTGGTTTTTTCATCTAGAATATACGGCAATACGTTTTTATCCGTCTGTAAATTCATAATTGGAAAAAGGTGCCTAGTCTCCTTTACCCTAAAAAATGATTTGTTCCTAGTCCCTTATTCCTATTCGTTTGTCCTTCGGATTCGTCGGTCACTGAATAATTCGGATCCTGGAGGTCGTCTAGATGTAGGTTTTTATGCCATTCTTCATTTGTCATTTCTAGGTTTAGGTTTTCTGTAAGAGATGTGTGTTCGATTGTTTTCCGGTCATTTGGTAAAGTTTAGGATGTTTCTATGATCTTAGTTATATCATGATAACTAGATAATAATGTGGATTTAAGGTTTGCCCAAGTGGTACAATTAGAACTGGTGACCACTTCAAGCGCCGGCCCTTTTATTTTGGTTATAAATTATTAACTAATTTTGTCACAGACTGACATAAATCTATTTAGTAGGGTTGGTTCTCCAGAAAATTCTGGGATCATGTTTAGATATTCTTTTTTTAATACTGGTACCGCCATAATTTCTGAACTAATTGTTTGGGTGGAAACTGAATTTAGGGAATTAAATTCTTACTTACAACTTAACATATTACTAAACTTATTTCTATTTTTGTTTAAGTATTATTTGATAATAATAGTCTTTAATAATTGAATTATATTGAAACAATTAGTCCTCACAGAATTGAATATAATACTATTGGAACAATTAATACTTAATACAATTAAATATAATACTTAATATTCAATTGAATTATAGAATATTTAATAATAAAGTATTATATTTGAGTTATAAGATTTGTTTACTGAGTTAGTGTTTTAAATTATATGTTAGATTTACACAATCCTTAATTTTCTACTAACAAAACTAAAATTCCTATGCTCATCCTCAACGTTGAAACCTGATGTTCACTCAGCTTTACTTGGATGATCTCTTGGTTCTCTTCATTAACGGTTAAAACCGAAATTATATTTGCCCTATAATTCTGAAGTGTCCTACCGACTGCGCCAATTATAATTATAATATATTAAGAAAGTTCACTTTTTAAAAAACAATTTTATTAAATACAAGCTGACTTACGCACTAATTTTAGTAGTATACAGCCTTAACTAGAACTAACACTAGAACTAACATTGCAATATTTATAACATCTGTAATTCTAGCTATGTCATATAAATTATTATATTAAATCAGCAACCTTTTACACTATAACTTATATATATGTACAAAAAATGAAAATATAAATTAAATTTAAAAATCAGGAGCAAATAGGTAGTACTTGTACCTTTTTGTGACCACTGCACAAGAAGCAACTGGACTAAAATCAAAAAGGGAATACTTTAATATATTTGTTATCACTCTCAAAAAGCCAAAGGAAAGGGGCTTACCTTAAAACACAGAATCCCTGGTTGCCAGTGTTGGAAGACCTATGTCCTTAGCCCATATCGGGGAAAAGAGGAGAGACAAAATAGAGATAAGGAAATACTTCTTATGCACCTAAAATTCTTGAGTCTTCACCAATACACTGCCACTTGGCTGATGAACGTAGATAATAATTAAAAGGGCTCCCAGAAGCTGCACCGCAGGAAACTCTACCGGATTTAGCAACCATGTAATTTTACAAATGACCTCATGCAGGCCAGGACAACCGTTATAGCTCTGTTGATAGAAGGACCAGTTTATTGACACTACCCAGGAAATGACAAACTTGGCAACCGAACTGGCATGAATTGTATAGACAGATTCACTACTAAAAGTGCTGCATTATAACTTTACATTGCGACTGACTCATACGAGTCTTAAATTGCGACTAACGGAGAGAGAGAAAATGCATAGGTTACCCCCTCTCATCACTTAGGACACAGCCTAATAGATTAGTAAATTATTATCAAGGCAGTACAAGACCCTCTCCGAAATGAAACTATTGTACGCTGTTGGCGGCAAATTTAAATACACAATTTATATTTTTATTTAAAGAAAAAATCTTCAGACTTTTTTGTTATACTGATCCAGGCCTTGTCTAGGCGTTGGAAAAAGGTTATTGAATACGAAGGAAATTATATCATAAATTGAATACATTTTTAATTTGCATTAGAAATTTTTTATTTCACTTAATGTCACCTTATCAGAACTTTTGGAATGACCCCATTTTTATTTAAATAATTTTCATATATTATGTCTGTTATACATAGAAATAATTTTTCTTAGTTGGTGTTTAACTTTTGATTGATACTTCAAATATGAAAACTTAAATTTAGAAACTTGCACTGTGTAGAAACTTGTACTTTAAAATTAGAAACTTAAATGTCTTTTTGAGTACAAATGTCGTTCTTTTTTTGCGAAATATTGGCATAATGGCAAATTAGGCAGACTAAAAAAAAATCGGCTAAATATTTGAAATGTTTTAAGCTGTAATGGTGTACTATGCTGTTCTCTCTACTGTTCTCTCTAATGGTACCACGGGATCGTGAGTTTGGAAGTGGGAGTTGGTTTGGTTTGTCTTCGGGAACAGTTCCGCCTTCTCCCAATCTCTACAAGAACATGTGAGGAGCTAGCCCAGCATAACCACCTTGTTTTTGATGAGGGGGATATAGTGCACAGATACAAAAACAATTTATAGTTTATATCTGTGCAGTTAGCATACTAACTTTAAAGGAAATTGTTCTAGCGCCGTAATCTTAAAAGATCTTTGTGCAACTCTTGGCTGGTGCCAAGATGAGACAACTAATTTCAGTAAAAGAAATTTCAAGACTTGGGAAGACTATACAGGGAGGATATACCTTTGTCTCAAATACCTTCTAGATCTTTTAAATTTTCTCGCATTATATCATCAGGAGGTGTATTAGAGACATCTCCATCTCTGCAGAGAATCTGCAGATACCATTCTAGGTGTTCCCTTAGCAGTTCTTTATGTGCCTTAAGAACTGATAGTACAGTAGCCATTGAGAAATCGTAGATGCCTAGAAAAGTCTCTTAGCCTACCTCACTTTTGTAGTCTGTCTCAACCATTTAGAGTCTACATTATTAAACTATTTTTTTACTTTTCTTACTCTGGTAAGAAAAGAGGAAGTATTGTGATACTGCCAAATTTTCGATGCCGAGTTTTTGCCTGGAATTACACGTCTTCAGGTTCCCTAGTTCGAAATTCTTTTTTAAATTGATCTGTGTGGGTGATCAAAACAACTCAAAAAGCGCAAATCGAAGAAAATTTAAACTGATATTTAGTTTTAGGCTTGCATGAGGACCTGGACTATAAAGTTTTGATCAATATCGTTCAAGACCACGGCAGTGCACTGAGAAGGTTCCGGGCGCCAATGACCACCTTAAATTAAAAAAAAAAAAAATTAGTCAACCGGAAATAGCACTTTACTGAATGGATTTTTCACTTTTTTTTTTCAGTTTTCTCGAAAATAGCTCCAACTATTTTCTTCATAACTACACAGAGCAACAACTTTTATTTGAAGCATCTTTCCGGGAAAATTCGTTTAAGGATGATAGGTGGGTTATGTTTTCCTCTAAAGTGCTAAATCTATACAATTCTATCATCTAATTAATATTAACTAGAATTAAATATGTTGCCACGCTTCCGAGTTTGAAGGAAATCGGTTGAACGCAAGTGCAACTTTAGTGAACAGTTTTTTCAATTTTCAGCAAGTTTCCCTTAAAAACACCGACGAAACACCAAGTTTACTTGGTAAAATGTTACAAATACGGAGCCTTAACACTTTTGATTGTAACTTTCTTCCGAAAAAATTCATTTAAAGTAGTTTTGGGGGAGGCGGAGCTTATGCGTTTCTCAAAGAAAAAGTAAAATTGAAGAAATTAGTATAAATTATGTTAGGAGAAAGTTTACTGCTTATTACCAATGTAAGCCGCTATAAGAGAAACTCCTGTGAATATTTCACTCCACAATTTTAATATTATTTCCATACTATTATTTCTTGCTCGGATTGAATCACTTGACCGTCTTATCGCTTCACTATTTCTGGAATTTCTGAAATTAATTCTGTCGATTACGAGATCAAACTGAGTCGGCTTTTAGTATAAGTGCTTCAGAAGCGGTATCTTTTCCCGATGTTCCTTTTTAGGTTAAAATTCAAACAGTTTTTGAAGGTCTGATCTATAGTGATACCTCCGGATGTTGATCGGCTATGCTAAACAAAAACTGCAATAGTTTTGTGTGCCCATCATAGTAACGTGGATCTTTACTCAGATTTGTTTCTCGATAGCGTGAGCTCAGCCCAGTTGTTTTTATGTAGCTACCATGTTATATCGATTTACGAGTATTTAATCCAATATCTTGACTGACCATCCAAAAGAATAGAGCCATGATGAACACAAACTCCTCTGCTGTTCTTCTTTTATATATTCCCTAAATATGTTATTGTTTTACATTGTTCAGTTGACCGTGCACGTCAATCGTTCAGACAGTCACTGAGGATGGGACCACTGAGGCGGCAGGCCAGGACGTCTTCTTCAGGCAGTGCTACTGGATACCTCAGTCCACCTCCGTCGACCATCGCCGATCAGTCACCGCTCACGCCTAGCCCCTCGCAGCAACGGTCAGTCTTCAACTTTGTGTACTTAATTATTTTTTTGTAATTTAATAATTATATTAGTATAAAAACAAATTTCGTTAGAAAATTTTGCCAGAAATCTCTTTATATTCTTTATAGAAATCTCTATAGATTTATATACATTTATTTTGCTTCAACTTTTCACAATTATTATTGCTTACCAATTTTCGATATATATGCGTGAAACTTTGCATTTGTTTGAAATGCTATTCCCCTATATAATTCTAAACAACTGTCACTGAGAAATTATTCAAATCCATTTATATGCAGATTACTTAGACTTTTAAACATTACCATATAACAAAACTATCTTATTTGTCACTTGTGAGAAATACAAGCGCGCACCTAGTAGTTATCATCTAAACTATTACTTCAAGATTATTACTCCCGATATCTGTAAGAATAAATAAAAAAAAAACAAAGTAATCTGATTTGGTTAAAAGAGCGGAAACGGAAATGAAAAATAAGAAATTATACCACTTCCTGATATATATATATATAAAAAGGAGAGCAATGCCAGTTTAATCTGAACAAAAAAATAAAACCGAAATTAATGCGGTTGAAATATCACTAGATAAGTTACAGAATGGAAAATGTTGATTCTTTAGAAACGTACTTAATTTTAAAACAAGCAAATAAGATAGAAATAGATCTATATAGTATTTTTAATTAGAAATCATGTATTTATTTTGATTTAAGTTACAGTTAGTAGAGGTTAAGGTTAACTGTAATTGCAGTAATATGTTCACAAAAAGTGGCCCAATTTTGACAAGTGACCCAAATTATCTTTTTGATGAATAGATTTCAAAAACATTGTATTTCAAGATGTCTGGCCTAGTGTTATTAATATGAAAGTGTTCAGAAAGGCAATAGTTATACCTAAACGAATTGAATGTAAACAGATATTTAAATGAAGTGTAAGACGGTTTTGGGCAATTAGAAGAATGAATGGTTTAATTAAAGGGCCTATAAAGGGTGTTTTAGTAATTGATGTTGGACAAATAAATGTTCAATTCATACGAAAGATTTTTTTATAAGCCTACGCTTCAAACCATTACGGCCGCCAGAAATGCTTTAAATTAGATGTAAATAGCATTTTTCAGACTAATTAAATTTTCTGACTCCGATTAATTAAATCTTCTTTTTTTTCTTCTTTATTTTCCAAAATGAGTTTTCACCGGAAATTCCAGTTTTGAAAAAATGTTTTTAGCAAATGGTGTACGTATGATGTGGGTGTGTGTGTGTGTTTGTGTGTAGGAACAAAATATCTTTAAAAAAAAAAGTTGCAGAAAGCAAGAACTTGATTTTCTATTTAGGTTCTATTTTTAGACCCCGTGACGAGCATTTCATTTCATGAACATAATGGAGCTAGCGCACTCGCCTTTAGTGTGAGATTCTAAGGTTCGATTCGCTTCGAGAATGACTAAGGTTCGATTCGCGTCGAGAATGACTAAGGTTCGATTCGCGTCGAGAATGAAGACGGTGTTGATCCAGTTAGTAGAAAGCTACAGTTATTAGCAAACCTAGACCATAACCTCGACGATTTATCAAAATTTATGGTTATAATATAAATTTACAATTAAATGATTTGCTAGAAATAAAAATTTGGAGAAACTCAGTTACCCGGAAATGTGGCTTCACTTGACGGTTTTCTGCAATTTATTGTTTTGTTTCTCGATAAATTCACCACAAATATTTTCTCTAAACTTGGAATGCTAATTGCATTTATATCAATCTTTCACGTTTATATTAAACATTTCGTATTATCTTACAAAGCCTAAGAAGCAATTAGAGCATTCGACCTATAAAAAAAAACAGTAAAGAAGTAATCTGTATTTATTTAAGCATTAGTAAGCATCCATTATTTCACGGTTCTCGAAGTGGGAGGAAATTTCCATGCTCAAAACCATCCTACAAAGGATGAAGTTTAGATTAGGTCTCATTTAGCGTAATGGCCAAAGTTAATTTTTCATTTAATAACATACCATAAAACTAAATATTAGCTTGAATGGGACAAATGAAGTAACGAATCGATTAGGTAGTTAATGTATATGTAGAAATACATTAGTTTTACCCATTGGTAACTGATATATGACCCATATAAATGACACAATTTAGTCGCAGACCTATATATATATAGTTTGATATAATATATATAACGATATATATATATATCGCTTACAAACGATAAACATAATCTTTATTGAGAGTAAATTATAATTTATATACGTAAATGTAAGAGAGAGTATGTATATGTTGTTATCATATGATAAAGGTATCCTATCTATCCTGATGCTATCCTTTCTCTTTACTGAGTCACCTTTACACCAAGCCTTTACTCCTCCATTTATTTTAAATGTTTCTAATGTCATTTGCAATTAGTTATCAAACTAATGTTTCATTTATGGAGAAAATATTGATGATCGAATCGTTTTAAAACATGAGTATTCCGAAGATTCATTTATAATATATATACTACAACCTGAACGATTTCATTAAATTACGTTTAGTGGGATAAACCATGGGTTATGCTCCTTTTTAAGGAGCTCCATCAAGAATTACCCCATTAAAACCATTCTTTAATTTGATAGAGATGAGAAAGGCAGAGTCTTAGTTTCTCCAGTGTTTGTTTTATAGGAGGTATAGTATAATGGGGTATTCAATGTCCCGGTGACATTGCCTTCATGTTCCCACTCGATGTGAACTTCGATGAATAGCTTCCACCGTGTGACTGAATCTGAATCTATATCGTGATCAGCATGATATGTGCTGTTTTATTATATACTTCACATAGCGCATCTTCCAGCTAGAAACAATGGCCTATTCATTGATAAATAAGAAGTTTCAGGGAGTATTTTGTAAGAATTTTTTTTCTAGATGGGATGATGGCATGGTGCCCCATCGTATGACCAGTCTATCTGGAAAAATATTTATGACGTCCTCATGACAAGTAGTGTTTCACGACGCATAGAGGCCGTTGTTCCCGGAACCTCTCAAGTAACTATTGGTAAAACTGTATGATTAACATTCAAATCTATTGCCCTTACATCTAATGTGGATATTTTTAGGATTGCTCAGAAGAGAAATAACTAGGTTGAGTTAAGTTAATGTTAAGGGGCGGTTGTTGGTGTAGTGGTTATGAGCATGGACTTGTAAGTGGGAGGACCCCAGTTCGAGTCCCGCGTATAACTGCTAAATTTTATATTGATATGAAAAATATTAACAGTAAAATAGGTGCTTCCGCCCCCGTCCACGACACCTAATTTGGTAGTTGGACGTTAAGCCCGCCTGAAAAAATAGGCATTACTTTACTTTTTTAAGTTAATGTTATTAAATCTTTTCATAAAGCGACAAGAAAATGGTAAATTTATGTAAAATAGAAAATGCAATAAAAAAGTTAACCAAATTATTCAATACAAATAAATAATTCTTCTCAATTAAAAAGAATTTATAAATGTGAAAAATGATAATGACTTGCCCATTTACTTTAGTGCGAGGTTCTTATACGCTACCATTAAATATGGATGCTTTGGGGGTCGACCAGAAGAGACATAACTTAGATTAAGTAATTTTTACACTAACTGAAAACTGTTGGTATTAAGTACGAATAATAAACACTGCAAGGATTTTACACTGTAATATTTTTGAGTGTGAGAAGAGAGTGAGAGTGAGCGGTGCGAGAACGTTGAACGTTGACGGACGATGACTCAAGGATCCAAAGTGAGATTCAGGTACTCTTTTTATACAGGCGGCTGGACTAGCCTCTAAGCTGTACTCTCTTTAACTTCTCCTTCTAGTACTTAGAAACGATCCTCAGTTTGCCCCTGTACGAGCCTGAGGAAGAAGTCTAATAAACTTAAATTGGGGAGTGTTAGGTCATGATTCGATCCATTACATATCCTTGATTCTGCAGATTATTTATTGTCAAATTTTTATAGTGTAAATTTCATTGAAAAAAAGTTAAATAAAATTGACTTAATTACTTTCTTACTTACGACTTTAAATCAAAAGGAAATATTACAATCGTGACAATATTTCCAATTTCTGTTGTCACTAGTAATTTGATTTCATTTAATTTGACCCATCGTAGCATGTTTATTTTTGTTGTTTCTGACCGTTTTCCTGATTCATTCATAATGCAAAACTGAAACATAAAAAACATAAAGTTAAAATCAACTCCCTATACGATTATTATATTATTATTGTTATTCAAGGGAGAGGAGGGCAAAACCTTACGCTATCCAAAGCCTTCATGAGCCCATACAGCTGCCCCAAAAGAATAACAACTACCGGGGTCTGGAACAAAAGTCTGGGCCCGGGTTACACCCACCTAAGTTTTACTACAGTCCGAACAAATCGGACCATAACCTTAAAAGGACATAGCTTAAGCTCTTCTATCGATTTCCTACTCCCGCCAAAGGTCCTGAACCTAATCTCTTCACAGCCCGAACAATCCGTCATGAGATGTGAGGGTGTTTCCTCCTCCGTCTCACAGACTCTACAAAAGCGATCAGACATGAGCCCCATTATATAGAGTTGTCTCAGTAAACCACTATGCTACTGAGGAAACCAACCAGATACCTGAAGGAGGTCCGTGAAAGACCTCCTCACTTAAAGCGCTGCCCTGACCCCCAATAAGCATTTTAGACTGCCGACAACCCCCTGCGCTCATCCATAAAGATGAGACCCTCTATATAACTTAATAGCATAATTCTGACAATGGGTGAGAATCCGAAACCGGTCAGAAATCACCAAATGAAGCATTGTTAAGTCGGATAAAATCCTAGATTTTGCCCACCAATGAGGACCCATATATTCAAGAGCATTTTTTTTTTTAAGCTCCGAGTACGAAAAAGATGGATGTGTGTTGGTGGGTGGGAACAAAATATTCCATAATCGGGTACCCGTATTTGAACCTTTCCACATGTTTTTATATTCATATAAATTAAGAACCAATTCAATACGATTTTGGGAAAAAATAATATTTAAATCTAGTGAAAACTGTTTTGCAATTTTCGTTCAGTTGCCTCACCGCGCTAGCGCTGGGTAAATCTGGAACTCAGTGTGTAAAAGTGGCCCTTTTCTCTCTTGGCAAATAAATAACTATTTTCTTTGAGAAATAGGTTATAAAGAGGTTCTGTGGGAGCTGGAAGTCAAGCTTAGTTTTATTAATTCAACATTATTTTAATGCTAAACTATGGTGTAGGATGTTAATAACGTTTAATTATAGACACACATATGTACATAACTTCACTCTATTATTTTTTTACATAATGTTTGAGGAGAAAGAGTTTCCAAAAGATTTGAGTTGAGATTTCATATTCAGGCTGAGCGAAGAATTATGATAGTGCTGAATAGTTTATTCAGTTTTTAAAGATTTTCTCAAAAACGGCTCCAACCATTTTCTTCAAATTTGGTGTATCAACTACACATATAAAGAGCTACAACTCTTATTTGAAATATTTCTCCGAGTAGACTCATTTTTTTACTTTCTTTTTCTGTTTAGTTAAGATGAAGTATTGTAATCGAGTCAAATTTTCGATATAGAGTTTTCACCGGAAATACATGTTTTGGGGTCCCCTGAGGCCAAAAAAAGTGGTTTTTAGAAAATGGTGCGTGTTGTTTGTGTATGTATGTACTTATGTATATATGTGAACAGCATAGCTCAAAAACGAAAAATCGCTGGAAGTTCGACTAGTTATTCCGTTTAGGTATCACCATGGGATCCGATAGTAATTTGTCTGTCAAAATTCCTCTACTGCATGTACCAATTTACTGAATGTTTTTTTCACTTTTTTGCGATTTTCTCAGAAATGGCTCCAACGATTTTCTTTAAACATGAAATATGAATTACATATATTAGGAGCTTTAATTTCTATTAGAAATATTTCCCTAGGAAAATTTATTTAATGGTGATTTTGGAGAATGGGTGCGTTATGTTTACTTATAAATTGCTATTTCAGTTTATTACAATTCCATCATCTACACAGTATTAATTAGAATTAAATAAGTAGTCAAAATTCTGAGTTTTAAAAAAATCGGTTGAATGGAAGTGCGTTTTTTCTTAACAGTTGTTCGCCGTTTTGCATCATATTTTGATTTCTTTAGATCTGGTATGAAATTACTATGAATGGATTTATCACTTTCTTTGAAACTTTTCTCCGAGAAAGTTCATTTAAAGAAGCTTTGATTGGGGGGGGGAGTGTAAGGTTTCATAAAAAAGTCATTTTTTTTAAGTTTAGTTTCGCCAAAAATTGTGAATTCCTTTGAGAAATTTTTATATCTGTTAGTTTTATACATGTTAAGCGACGAACTATGTAACTATGTAAATTGGAGTAAGAGAAAATCTTATGAGTGTATTTTTGAGTGTATTTTTTTTTTAACTTGCTTTGTAATGTATTGTACGGAGAATACTTATTTTCTTGCTAACTAGGAAATATTTTGTGCTGTCGTTAATACATTCTTAATAACTTGTATAGGATTTTAGATAAATATGTATATGTTATCTTAACTATATTAAATTTTAAATCTATGATAGAAATATATAAAGTAACATTTAAATAGATATCAATCAGCTGTCAGAGTGTCAGCTATGACATTCACCCAGTTTCAAAGTTTATATATATGAATATCAATATACACTTTTTTCTGTTTAGTTTGGCAATTATTTGGTACCTACCTCTACCAACTCTTGCACCATTCCACTGGAAGTATGAACACGAAAACCAGTGAATATTTTCAGTGTAGTTTGTGATTTTTGTACATATATATATATATATATGTAAAATTTAATGTTCTCAGATGTTATCAGATTGATGACGTGGTAGACGTAAAAACGTTTAAGTGGTCGTTAGTTTTCTGTAAATGGTTACTATAAGGTTTTGTTTTTCTTAAATTCATATTTTTAAAACTTTTAGAATTATGTTATATTGTCTTCGAGCAGGTATGTTTGAATTTTTTAATAATAAATTATTGTGTAATAGTAATTTTATTTCTGTTACTGCTGTTTGAGGTGGCAGCAGCAATAGTAGGTAGTTTTCGAAATTTCACTGATAATACATGGTTTGATGTTTCCTGAGTTCGAAGATGTATTTAGAAATAAATGGTGTGATTGTATATATGTTGTGTGTTTTTGTATTTGTGTGTATGTGATTTTCCGTTTTTTTCCTCAAATTTTCTCAAAAACGGCTTCAACGATTTTTTTATATTTCGCATACTAGTTGCACACATATTTGCATTCTAGATTCTAGAGAGTTGGCTACCAAGCCTATGCCATCGTCTATATTGTGGGTCTATATTTTGGTACTCACAAATTAGAGTAACCTCTCTACTTTTGTCTATTTTATTAGAGACTCCTGGGTGAAGCTTAAAGGCGTAAGTTTCTCCTCCTCGAAGAGGGGAAGTCTCAGCCATACAAATCCCACACAATGATACAGTTCTTACCACTGACAATACCTACCGTTGCAGGCCCATGCTATCTATGCATGTCATTTAGGTCAATGAGAAGAAATTAGCGATCCGTATGGCGCTCAGCTTTGTTCGTGTAATTCTCCAATAAGCCAATGGACGAATAGCTATTAATAAACCTTTTCGCCTGCCTCTGTCCTGGTTTTTACCAAGCACACTTGTGATACAAGATGCCCTCATGATTTTTCTTGCAATGTCAAAGAAGGTCAGCCAATGGTTTCTAAGGAGTGCTTCCGGGCAAGGCCAAGGATCAGCTGCCTCGTTGCACTTGCACCCTGAATGCCGGAGTATCCGGACTATTTTGGCTACTAACTTCCATGACGATGCCCAAACCAACCCACACCGGTCTTGAATTGACTTGATAGGAACTGATAGCTCCAAGAGCAGCCTGGCTATCTGAGGATGTGACCACTTTGGTGTTATGTACCCCTTGCCTTATTATCTCATTAGCACAGATAATTATTAGAGATATTTTCCGTGATAGCCTGCTTCTTTTTGTGGTCATCGACCGGTTTCGGGCTTTCGCCCATCATCAGGATGCGTTTGTCAAACAGTAAAACTTAAAAATCTAAAAACCAAATAGATTTTAGTTTTAGTTTTAAATCTGCTAGTTTTTAAGATGTATATACGAATCATAATTGCCATTATGTATATGTGAATAATGTATGCAAGTCGAGAAAATAAATGCTAATGCGGAATGTACGTTACATTAACCTTGATTATCACTCTTATATAATTTTTCAATGATATATTTATAAAAAGTCTTTAGCTAAAGTATTTGAGCTACTTTAGACTGATTATATTTAGGCTATAAAGGACCCATATTTAAGTATACATGCGTACGTGGATGGCGTGTGTGAATTATGAGAGGTGAAATGCTAAATATATTAGTGTTGTCAAACAACCTGCTTATATGGACTGATTGATTGTTTATTTAGGTTTAACAAAATATTTTTTATTTATCTATACTATCTTACGATCATTCAACTCGTAATTTGTCATTTCTTGTCAGTAACTATTTTACAGCAGCCCACAGCTGACACAGTGTTATTTTGCGCTGTTATAAATAAATAAATAAATAAATATAATAGTAATATAGTATGGATAATTAATTAATTAAGAAGTAAATCTCCCTCAAACAACGTAGTTTAAGATATAGACCCTCACGTTTTGGATGTTTCCATTCTTAAAGAAAAATGTGCCCCTTTAAAGACCCAAACATTTGTTTTTTCCCACTCAGGTACCATCTCCGCCCCGTTCCTGACTTGGTTAGTCCCTAACAAAACATTTAAAGACCAGTCAGTGTATCAACTAAATTTGATCTGTACAATCTGTGTTATCACACTGTTTGACAAACGTATCCTGGTGATGGGCGAACGCCCGAAACTGATCGATGACCACAAAAAGAAGCAGGCTATCACGAAAAATATTTCTGATGCTTTCCAGCTCTGCGGAACCAACCGCAGCAACAGATAATTAATTATTGCTACGGCTGGCTGAAAGTCTGTGGCTAGCTTACCTAGGCCTATCAAGATGTCACACCTCGGACAAGTCCCTTATACCCCGGATTCCATCGCTCATCCGTCCATACTATTAGCCTATTACTTTTATTTGAAAAGATTTTCCTGGATAAATACGCTTTTGGAGATTTAACGGTAACCTGAGGTTGCCCTGTAATGTGCCATTTACCGGGAAATACCGTACAGTCCAATAGCTACATAATTCATAAGAGAATTAAATATGTTTAAATTATACCGAATGCTAAAAAACTTGGTTAACCGGAAGAGCAGCCTTACAGTGTAAGATTTTTAGTTTTGAAGTTTCCTGGAAAGCGGCTCCAACTTTCCTTACACTTGCCATAATATATAAGACCAAATCAGTTTTAAAGAGACATTTTTCCGGTAAAATTGATTTTTGAGAGGAGAGAATTGGCTCAGCACTATGACAGCTACATAGGTTAGGTTTATATTGAGCAATACTTGCAATAATTACAAGTTCACCAATTACAAGTTGAAAATTAGTGTAAAATTCTCATATGAATTTTTCAACTTTATTATAGTTTTAAAATTCATTTGATAGGTCTGTTAAATAAAGTGAAACGACTGTTATAGCTGTAAAAGTATATCAATATACGTAGTCAAACTCTATTCAAATAAACCATACACATTGTTAAACTGGCAGGTTATCAAGACTTTAATATGGTTACCATGCTTTAAGGTGTTTACTTATTATAAGATCCCATCTTGAAAGTACTTAATTAAGTGCCAAGTATACTCGTTGTAACCATAACACTTCAAATATTGTATTGATCGTTATGTGGTGCAGAGAAAACAGGGTTAATTTTAGATTTATTTCACTATTATTCCCTCTCTCTCACTCTCTCTCACTAAACAAAAAAGAAAAGAAAAATAATTCTTGCGCGAAACACTCACACCACTTTCTCTTACTGCAGTAACTATAATTATAAAACTGACCAAGTTTCTTAAGATTTGAAATTTTACTCATTTACAGTGGTAGTGGGAGTAAATGTATCTATCAATAGCAGTTAATAGGTAAGTTAGTTAAACTGATTACATTGTAGTCCACAAGAGAGCGCATATTTGAAATTTAATGTCACATATTCCTCAGAACTCCTAAAATCTGATATAAATTATGATTAAACAGAATGCTTGGTGGTTGGAAGGAATGTAGAGAAATGGTTAGAAATAGAAAGGAATAAAATTCGACAAATAAATGTATTCAATTACCTAGGGTCAAATTTAGATCATAAAGGAGGTACGGGAAAGAAGGTGCAATTCATGCTGGAACAAGCAGGGAAAGCAGTAAGGACATTCGGTTCTCTGGAATGATGCAATTCGATTGAAAAATAAAAAAAGAATTTTCCACACTATCTTAGAAAGCCACATGCAGCCGAGACTTGGACAATGACGAATAGGATGTAACAGAAAATTGAAGTAGTGGAGATGGTCTTCATGGAAAGAGGTATTAAGAAAACAAGGTGGACAGAATAAGAAATGATGAGGTGAGGGAAATGTTGGAAACTGGGAAGAAAATGGGGCAAAAAATAATAAGGAGGAAATTGACTCTGGTATGGGCACGTCAGAAGGATAAGAAAATAGGAATGGCCCAGTCGAGTGAGAAGATACGGATACCGAAAGGGCGGAGAAAAGGAGGAGAAGGCCTCGAATTCAATGGGAAGACGATATTGAAGAGGAAATGGCTGGATGTGGCTTACAAGACGGCGATTGGAAGGACCGGGAAAAAAATGGAAGAATGCCCTCGGTTTGGACGGCAATTCTTGAAGGAGGGGAAGAACCGCAATATTGAATTGAATAATAACTTCTACAAATAATATTTATTTATGTTTATTTATTTGTTTGAGGGCAAATTCTCATATAAAAGAGTTTGTAAAAATATTCATTATAATAAATAGATAAAATAAAAATAAATAAACCATTTACATTATATAGAACAAAACAAAATTATAATAATGATTATCTCCTAGAAAAAAAGAAATGAACGCAACACCTACAATTTGCAGGAATAATTATTCATTTGAAACATAACTTCATAACGTTTATAATAAAATAATAGTTATTTATCAAACAGTGCGTAAAGTAGTGCTTTTTTTACACTCAGATTCAGGTACTGACTGCACGAGCGCAGCGTGTTTGGCAACTGAACGTGAGTGTGTGTCACCAGTGAATCTGGTGTGAAATATTCACACGACTTTCTCTTACAACTTACTGTTGAGACAATTATAATCAAGTAGCACATTTTCTTTAAGCTTCAAGTTTTACTCATTTGTCCTAACATGTATACGGTCTGGGGGGGGAAGGCAAGTACCTACCGGTAGCAGTAGAAATTATTATACAATATGGTCCAAAATTGGGCGCCAAATATATTGAACAAATAATATTTGAACCAAGCGCAATAACATTGATACAAGCCCATTTAACATTGGAAATTTAACGACTCAGCACTCTCAGAACTACCTAAATAATTTTTTTTTCTTCTGTGAAATGTTACATATAAAAGTGGTAGGTTTACATCTGTGCAGTTAGCATACCAAGTTTAAAGGAAATCGTTAAAGTTGTTTCCGAAAACATCCCAAAAAACTCAAAAACCTATTTTGTTTAAATAGCACTTCCGGATAACTGATTTTCTTCAAATTTAGCATTCTAGCAATGCTCTTAACTTATATTGATATTAAACAGGTGACAGAAACATACAGTGTACTCAAGTGGTATTTTAAAGGAAAGCTTAATGCTGCTGTTCCACAGAAAGTCAGCTTTCCGGGAATAAAGTGATCGTTATTTATGTGTGTAGATATATAGTGTACTCTAGAGGGTATATTGCATTACTAGCGGAAAAATCTCTTGTGTCCCTCCGGGAGCCATCTCAGTGTACTGTCGATCACCAAACAGTATTCTCTAGCTGTAGTCAACACTGCCCATCACTGAGCAGTAGATATAGAGACTCTTAGAAAGAGAAAATGTAAGGGCCAGCACTGCAGGATTCGACCCGGTACCACCACGTGGGAGTCCAGCGCGCTAACAGTGAGCTAATCCCGTCCGTGTATAAGTATAGTTAATATTGGATGTTCAAAGCAAATTGTTCAAGAAGTTTTCAAGAAAATCGCGAAAAACTGAAGAAAAAAACTTCCAGCGAAGTCGTAATTCCAGTTGATGGATTTTGTCCGAAGCGGTGAAAAAAATCTAAACGGGACACCATGTTTGAGCTTCCCTCAATTTTCAGCTTTTGAGATATTTTGTTCACACACACACAAATACATACCATTCGCTGAAAACATTTTTTTCTATTGAAAGGAACTCAAACCACAAATTTCCGGTGATAATTCAATTTCGAAAATTTGATACGATTGCACTTACTTCCTCTTACTCGGGATGAGAAAAAGTAAAAATATGAAAAGTTGCAAATACTCTCTCTCTCTCTATAACCTACTCTCATGTGTAATAACCAACCGTTAATAAATCCGTTGGCATTTAGGATTTGTTTCTAATTAAGTTTTTGTTTTCGCTTATTGCCGCTAGAGATGAGGCTAATTAGTGTTGAATAATACATAGTGAGAATTTAACACACTTGTGAACCATTTCGAGGGTTGAATATTAATTAAATATTATAATCTCAGTGGCATATAATAAGAATAGATAAAACTTTTGTTGATAATCAATGTTAGCCTATTAATTATTATTTGTTTTGTTTTATATTTTGCAGAAGACTGAGTACCGAACAAACAACGACATATGAAACCGATAGACTGAGCGAGACAGGTTTACCAGCCGCACACCGTATAAGTGCCTCATCCCAGACAGCCCCAATCGCTTCCCCAGAACAGGTGATTGTTTATTATTTACTAAAAAAAAACAAAAAACCAACTGTTCATTTGAAACAGCTGAATTAAAAAAATGAATACAATATTATAATTCATTTAATCAAGCCAAGATAACTAATTAAATATAATTAATTAATTATTTACAAAACCAAAGAAGTTAGAGAACAGTAAAGTTAAAGAATATTAATTATTAAATAATCATCATTTGAACTATTAAAAAAAAACAAAAAAACAATGGAACTTTAGCCCCTGTGTTTCCTTATTCTGCAGCCCCCCTCCGGCTTCCTTGTTTAATCCAAACTGAACAAGAACTTAACGCTGCTGTTTCCTCACTCTCTCTACTTTATTACCTCACTCTTAGGATTCAAACTTTTCAATTGGCTTTGCCAATTTTATTCGCTTGCTGCTTTTTCTTTTATTTTGCATTATAATAAGGGTTGTTAACTTTAACGACGTCTCTTTCAGGAGTTGTTTTTTAACTAAATTAACCATTTGCTAAAAAATAACTGGAGGAACGAAACTTTGCTGAATTTCTTGTATTTCCATTCGTTGAGAATTAGAAAACTAATTCCCGTAAAAAACCATAATCGGAATTTATATATTTGCAGTAACCATTAAATTTGTACACGTCAAACATAAGAGAAGAGATAAATAACCTCTAAGCTTGCAGCGTGGTCAGAACGAGGCTAGATCGAAACAGCGCACTTACATGTAACACCGGGCTCGTAGAGCTACTGTCAAGAAAAACTACAACAAACCGTGCCTAGACCAAAAATCTAGACCCGGGTCTAACCCAAGATTCACCGCAGTTCTAAAAGGACAATAACCTTAAAGTGAATTAGTCTAAGCTCTGCGACCGAAAGTCCTGAACCTAATTTTCTCGCAATCCAAGCAATCTGTCATAAGGTGGATGGGTGTTTCATCCTCTGCTTCACAAATTTAAGATAAGAGGTCTGGCATGAACCCCTATTATGTAGATGTATCTCCTTAAACCACAGTGCCCAGTAAAGGATCGAACAAGATGCCTGAAGGAGGTCCCTGAAAGACACAGCAACTCTCACTAATATACCTGTCTAGA
This sequence comes from Triatoma infestans, assembly GCA_011037195.1. Lineage (NCBI taxonomy): Eukaryota > Metazoa > Arthropoda > Insecta > Hemiptera > Reduviidae > Triatoma > Triatoma infestans. The sequence goes on along the minus strand of JAAEAF010001045.1, from coordinate 1,719 downwards.
CCCACAATGAGCATCTTAGAGTGCCGACGATCCACTGCGCTCATCCATAGCATATGAATAGTGTGCGCGGCGCCAGTGGTTTGTTATTAACCGACGTTTCGCACATATTACAGTAAACTTCTTCAGGTTAGTGTTACCTCTAATGCTATACCAACACTCAAAAAACAGGGTGGTTTAGAATTAGAGACAACACTATCCTGAAGAAGCCCATTGTATAATGGACGAATCGTTTGCAACAAACCGCTGCCGCGTTCACAACTAAAAAACTTTAAGAGTTTTACTTGTGATCGGCAGTTACCTTTGCGCCTCTCTCACTCTCTCAGTAACAAGTGTTGAATGTTTGATGTGACAAGAATGTTTAATTAAACTTATATTTAGCGAATGCTAATGGTACATTTTTCATTGTAATTTTTGGACGAGTACTAGCAGATTGCTCTTTTCGAATTGAAGTTTGCCCGGTATAATAGCAAACTATAAGAATGAGGGTTAAAAATTACAATGAATTAGCGAAAATAGAAATGAAGGTGGTATCTGATAATTATATTTTATGTATTAAAAGAGGATCGATGATGATGGTGTGTTTAGAAGGGGTGGCTTTAAAATCGAATCTACTACGATCTAAAAGATCATTTGTTGTTCCAGTGTTTTTGCATAGAAGTAGTCGTCCTCGAAGTGACCACTGTGTGTAAGTGTGAGTGCTTTAAACCCATTAGTTGCACACTGCCACTAATTCTACAGTCTTTATCTGAGGTTTATGAACATCAGAGATTGTTTTTCCCTTCAAAGATAGCCTACTTCATTTTGTACTCATCGACAGATTCCGAGCGTTTGCCCATTTTCTCAGTATATCTTGATAAATAGCCTTGCTTAGGACCCACTGTTTTTGGAAGTGTTTAGTTAAGACCTGAGTTAAGTCATAAAAAAACAGTTCTTTCTTCATATCTGACTGAAGTAACATATTGTATCCATATTTAAAAGACATTGTATTTTTGGTTCTTCAAAAATGTAAACATCAATGAATGGAGTATGAAGTTTAAATTACTTAGAAGTAATTTCCACAGTTGTTTTTAGATAATTATTGATACAATCTTTTTTTCAATGTTATTTTTGAATATAAAAACTAATAATTAATTCCTATTTAATACCGTGTAGTTGTTGAATAACTAATGAAGTAAACATTAATAAACTCCCCGTAACGAAATTCTCACTAGTTCGTTTATTGCAGAAATAGAAGATAACGTGGACATTCCTTTGCCACTAGACCTCCTCCCAAAGCTTTTACTCCATCTGATGTTTCTTCATAATAAAACAACTCCCTACCAAAACCTCTGGCTATGACCTCATAACATCCAACATATTCCGACATTTGCCAAAAAAGGCGAGAATTTATCTCACCCACATATTCAGTGCTGGACTACGCACGACCTACTTCACATTACTGTGGAAATTCTCTATATATCTTATGATCCCCAAACCCAATTAACCCTCCGAAATACCTACATCCTATCGTCCCGCAAGTCTTCTTTCTGTAATGGGAAAAATCCTAGAAAAATTAATATTAAAAAGATTACATCCTATTCTTCAATCCCATAACATCATTCCTGATCATCAATTCGGATTTAGAGCTACACACTTTACCACTCAGCAGTACCATCGCATTGTAGACGTCATCTCTTCCACCCTTGAACAGAAGAAATATTGCGCGGCAGCCTTCTTGGA
>JAAEAF010001044.1:0-221103 GCA_011037195.1 Triatoma infestans | reverse complement strand
AAGTGAAAGCCAAAGTAGTACAAGTCTAACAGGAAAATTACCACCTGTAGGAGGAGGTTCTATGAGAATTGCTGATCAGGTTATAGAAGAGGTAGATGAGCAAACTACCATAACATCAATGGCTGGTAAACCTCCTGAACAGAGACCTACAGCACAAAGTATCTTCCAAAATGCTCCTTCTCAACCAGTAGCGGTTCCAAAAAGACGTGCAAATCCTAGTCAGTCTCTTCCTTTTGCATATCCAGCTACTTCATTACCTCCCACAGTAGCTGTGTCACCAGCTGTGTAAGTATCCATAATTCAATTTTTATAATATTATCTGAGTTATTTAATTAGGAAAAGAAAGACCTTCATTTATACTTATTACCACCTCAGATAAAGTAGATTGATCTCAAGGTTATTATTATTATTATTATTATTATTTTTCTGTGGGGAGGGACCAAACCCTACGCTATCCAAAGCCTCACCGGACCCATATAGCTATCCTCAAGGTTAATCCAATTTATTTTCCGATGGCTGGATGATCTGGCTGCAAACCTTCCAAAAATCAGCTTGAGCTCAAGAAATCTTCAATCACGTAATAACCTTTGAAATCTTTTCATAAAACTCCTAGAATTCTGGAGTTCCAGAAATTCTAGTATTGTCAATTTGAATGTTTTCCATCTATTTGTGCATGATTTTTATTAGGCCTGATGTTTATAGTAAATGCTTCTCAAATATTTTATGTAAATTGGGCAATAGACAGTTTTACCCAAAGTTTGTACTTTAAACCGCAAGTTGATATTCCATGTAGCTGTCATCACCGTATCACCGAATTACAATAATTGTAAAGAATGATTCTTCAATTATTGCGATTTTCTCAAAAATTGATAAATGATTTTTCTTTCAACTTATATATTTTCTTCGTTTTTTTCTTTTTTTTTAACTTTTTTATTGAACATTTACAACTGCACGAAATGGTACAATAAGCAAAAAAAGATATATGTTCATATATGTGGCGTGACAGTCGTGAATGGCGGTCATCCAGCGATGAACGCCATTAGTCAACCAGTTGGTCGCGGGGCCAACGGCGCCTCAGCCGCCTTGGAGGATTGGAGGGGAGTGTTGTTAAGAAGAGGTTAGCTGATAAAGGATTAGGGTGTGATGTTAAGTTTTGATGACATTTATTGTAGCGAGTTTTGGCAGGTTCAGAGATGAATGGCATGTTGAGATCTGTGTGTATTATTATTATTATTGCCTATCACGGGTGGGCTATACCCCGGCAATGCAGCCAACAGAGGCTTATTATGCCATCCCCGATAACCTCTAGTACTTGAACCCTCCCTTCCTAAGGAGTTTGAGGACTTTCACCACCAGATCATTGGGGCTACTATCTCCTCAGGTCGCAATGTACCAAGGTCTCTACCTCAATTTAGTATTGCCTACGCAATCAAATAGAAGCTGGCGGCGGCCGTTTCCCCTCCTCCGACATAATCTGTCACAAGTAGGGTTCCACGCTGATAGGCCCTACATTGGCAGATGCTTCCTGAACCTGACATGGGACCCGTAAGTATCCCCGTCACCAGAGAAATCTGGCGCCCCAAGGGCCATTTGGGGTCCTTCGTTTACACCAGCCCGGGCCATCATCCTTTCGCTAGGTGTGGCAGCTGGGCTGCCCCCTTGCAGAGTTTATTGCAATTACTTACCGCAGAAACCACTCCCTAATCGACCGCACGAATGCTCCGCAGTGATCCCAGGAAGGTTCTGGACCAATGAACCGGCCGTATTGCCCCATTCCTGGGACAGTTGGTTCAGGCAATCTCATTACTCTCAACCCCTGCATGTCCAGGCACCCACAACAGCTGCACCTTGTTGTGCCTGGAGAGTCTCGACAATGCCTCTCGACATTCCTTCAATAGGGATGAGGTAGTTCTGTAAGCCTCTAGGGCTTTCAGTGCAGCCTGACTGTCCGAGCACATGTGTATGACCTTGCCCCTTGGGACTCTACGCAGGCTCCCCTCAGCACAGACCTTGATAGCAAATACTTCAGCCTGGAATATTGTGGAATATCTGCCCAGCGGTCTCTCAATACGTACCTGTGGGCCCATTCCACATACTCCTGCTCCAGTTCAGCACCCCATCCTAGAACCATCACTAAACCACAAAGGTCCCGTTCGGTAGCGTTTTTCCCACCCCTTGGCCCATTCCGCCCTAGAACCTAGGAACACCCGAAATGGAACCTCGAAGTTATATATTGGACAAATGCTATCCTGGGCCATGCTTAAGACCGGGCCCGGATTGATCTTTAGCAATATGTCCAAAGTTTGGCTAAGGAGGGAGCCCTTCTGCCTCCAAAGACCATTGTTGCGCAACCTGTGTGCACTGGCCCTTGCCTCCGCCTGCACCAACAGGTGCAGCGGTGTCAACCCCAGCAGCACCTCTAGCGCAGCTGTCGGAGCGCTTTTAAAAGCCCCCGTAATGAGAAGGCACGCCAGCCTTTGTAGTCCGCTGAGGCACTTCATAGCCTCCTCTGCTCAGTTTTAGGCCACCATACCACCGCCCCGTAGGTTATGACAGGTATGATGGCCCCAGTATTAATCCAGTGGGTCATTCTTGGAGTTAACCCCCATGACTTCCCACAGGCCCGTTGTAGCACAGCATAGCGACTTCTTTGCTTTCTGCACTATATATTCTGCGTTCCATGTGAGCTTGGTATCCAGGATAACTCCCAGATACTTAACTCTATCTGCCACATCCAGTATCTCCCCGAAGAAGGACAATGTCTGATATACTTCAATGTCCCTCCTCCTGGTAAACGGTACGAGAGTGGTTTTCTGCGGATTTACCCCAAGGTCCACCCTTCTACACCACCGCTCTATGCACCTAAGCGCTTCCTGTAGGAGTTCTCCGACTATGGGACCGTGCCTGCCTCTGGCTAGCACCACTATATCATCTGCGTAGCCCAGTACGGAACATCCCGTGTCACTAAGTTCCTTCAGTAGTTCGTCCACAACCATGCACCCCAGAAGAGGAGAAAGAACCCCCCCTGCGGGCAGCCCCTTGTGGACGTAATCTCTAGCGAAGCTTCACATAGGCCTGCTAGAATCCTCCTTGTTTTAAGCACGCTGTCGATCCATCTGATGATGGGTCTACTGACCCCGCGCCTCTCCAACGCTTGAGTAATTGAGCAGAAGGTCGTGTTGCTGAACGCCCCCTCAATATCCAAGAGCACGCCCGCCGCTGTTTCCCTGCCATGCACTGACACCTCCAATTCCCCAACAAGAGAATGGAGAGCAGACTCACAGGATTTCCCTGACTGGTAGGCATGCTGTGCCGGGTGCAGAGGATTCCGCCCCAGCACCACCTCCAATCTGCAGGTCTACCAGCTTTTCCAGTACTTTCAACATAAATGAAGAGAGACTGATCGGTCTATATGCCTTAGCCTGGGAATGCGTTTTCTGCCCAGGCTTCGGTATAAATATAACTCTTACAGACCTCCATGCTCTAGGAACATGGCTGAGAGCCAAATGTGCCCTCATCAGTCTGCATAGAATAGGAGTAAGTGTATCCCCACCCCTCTGCAGTAAAGCAGGGAAAATTCCATCAGGCCCTGATGACTTGTGTGGCTTGAAGTGGTTAACAGCCCACTTTACCTTATTGTGCGTGACGCAGCTTTTGGCTATAGACCAGTCCTCCCTGGACCCTCGCCGAAGGCCAAGGTCCCCCAAGTTCTCGTCTGTCCTTCTCACTAGCGCCACTCGTGAGTCCGGAAAGTGTGTCCGGATCAACGTTCCAGAGTGTCTCTTTCCGACTCCGTAAAGTCACCATCTGGTTTCCTGATAGTTCGGATTGGATTAACCGGCACCTTAGATAATTTCTTGTGGAGTTTGGCCCCTTCTGAGGTCGTGTCGACCTCTTCACACAGCTTCCTCCACGAGTCCCTTTTGGCTTTCTGAACGGCCATATTATATGAGGTAAGGGCTCTACGGTACTCCTCCCATAAGCCCCTCCTCTTCGCTGCATTAAACAATTTCCTAGTCTTAGCACGGAGGCTGGTCAGCTGATTGTTCCACCGGCTGACCTTTCTTGAGGATGACCTCACCACCTCCTCGCAGTTCTCCTGGTACGCATCTAACTATATGACCTTCTGCAGTTGATCTGCCGCATCCTCAATGTCATTACCAGTTGCATAGGTCTGCTTAACTGTTTTAATGTTGTGATCTAGGTGCTGCCGATACGAATCCCAGTCTGTTCGTCTAGGGTTTCTGTAGCTCCATGATTGTCTACAGTCACATAGGAGATCAAACCTTATGTACATGTGGTCCGGCAGTGAGGGTTCCTTGGACACCCAACTTCTTACCAGAGACGTCATATAGTTAGATGCTATGCTTAGATCAATCACCTCCCTACGCCTAACGTTAAAGAAGGTGGGTTCTTCACCCTCATTTACCAAACACAAATTATTTGCTAAGATAAATTCCAAGAGTGACTTCCCTCTCTGATTCGTATCTGTGCTGCCCCAAACCTCATTATGAGCATTGGCATCACATCCGATCAGTAGTTCCAGTCCACCATCTCTGTGTGTGTAGTATGATTGCTTACATAAAAGGGAGCGTTTAATAAGCGGCGGAGTATTTTAGATTGAAGTGTTTGTAGTATGTTGATGTTGTATCTTTTAGTCGTTTCGTAAAGCTCAAGTCCGTAAGTCCATATTAGTGCAAGTAGAGAAGTATACAATCGTCGTTTATTCTGCAGTGTTAGTTTTGAGCGTTTATCAAGTAGTCTTGTTAGAAGTTTGTATCGTTTGTTTAGTCAGAACGTTTAAGTCTTGTATGGGGGTTCCAAGTTAGTGTTTTGTCTAGGTATAGTCCAAGATACCGCATAAGGTCGGCTGGTGGGATAGGAGTGTTGTACAAGAAGACAGGTGCAAGAGTTGTTCGTTTAAGTGTAAAGAATATGTATTTAGATTTTGTTGGGTTAATTTTTATGCGCCATTTTTGTAGCCAGGGTTCTAGAGAGTGAAGATGAGATTGTAAATAGCGGACTGGGTAGTATGTGTAGAGAGAATAGGTTACTGGATCAGCATGTGTAGAGAGAATGACAGTGTCGTCGGCAAAAGTGTAAATGGAGGTGTTGAGATTAGAATGTAAGTCGGCTGTGTAGAGGAGAGGAGCTAAGACGCTACCTTGTGGTACTCCAGCAAGGATAGGATAGATAGAAGATTGGGAGGATCCTTGAGTTACTAGGAAGAATCGTTCGGATAGTTAGGAGAGGAGGATGAGATAATATGTGCTGGGTAGAATAGTCTTAAGTTTCCATAGGAGTCCCTCATGCCATACCCTGTCAAAGGCCTGCGAGATGTCCAGGAATAGTGCGGCACAGAATTGTCGGTTCTTTTAAATGTTTAAACTTACCATATCTCGATAAAATTGATTGTTGAACGGTTCGGAGGAATCTCTGAATTTGTTTTTACTTTGAACTGCTTTATAGATTTTCTGGAGCTTATAGAGATCTCTGCCATATGTAGTCACTTTTAGGTGGCCATATCGCTAAAAAAAAAAGGAAGTATAATCGCCGGCAATTACACTTATGGTCATATTTACAGTGTAAATATGGTGGCCAAATTATTTAATTAAGTGATCTGGTCCAGAGGTTTCCGATCCTCTCGGAAGAGATAAATATCGTATATGTATGTTTTTCCCCTCTTATGAAAGGGCAAAAATTTAAATTTTACGAATATTTTTATCAATTGAATTTTAGGTCTACTGGTGGTGGTGATTTGATGTCAGTGAAGTCTGCACCAGGTTTGGATAATAGTTCTGGTCTTGGATCTGGCAGTATAGGTCACAATAATAATGCTGGTGGCGATGCAAATTCTGTAATTTCTTCAGCAACTTCTGAAAATGATAATATAGACGAATTTGCTCGTCTAAAAGAGGAACGACGGAAAGATATAGAACGAATTATGTTTGCAAGATCAATAAGTGCTATAGCAAGTAGTCGAGGTCCTTCACCAACGGACGATGATTTTGCTCTGCTAGATATGACATCTGATTCTCAGGCATTTTTATTGCCACAAGGTAAAGATAAATAGGGCTTTTATAATTTAAAGGTGAAAAATATGTGATATAAATAGGTAGTATTTATTTAAAAACATAACATTGGCAGAAAAATAGTATTCTTATTTAAATTATTACTTATACAATACAAAATAAGTAAGAATATTGTCCGGTGAATTATTTGTAATGTATTTTACAGTATTAACTAAGTTATTTTTTGTTAATATCTTTGTGGTCATTTGAAGTACCACAAGCACTTAATTTAGTTTGTTTTTAGAATATAAATTAACGTTAATCATTAACATATGATTTGTAATTTGTTTAACCCTTTAACAGCTTTCTAGTATCACAGAGAGATATAATGTTTAGTTAACCATTCCACATCAACTCAAACCCTCTCACCTGAATGAATATATTGAAACTAAATTCTTTTTAAAATAAGTATTTTTCTTTGAATCTTTAGTATGGGCTTTAATATATTTTTTTTTTCTTTATATTCTACAAGAATTATGATATTAGAAACAGTTTTAGGGAAGATATGATTTCGATACCTGGATTACACCCTAGTTTCTGAACACTTTCTGAATGACAGCGCCGCTTCCAAGATAGTTATAAAATTGTATAGGAGTTTCCTCTAAGTTTTCCCCCAAAAAAATCTAAGGGCGCCATCACGTTTAGGCCTAGCTTCCTCAGCTTGTTCAGAAAACGTCTTAATGTAAGTCGCCTATTTTTGTTCTGACCGATGTATATGCCATGTATAAACATTCGGTCATAGCTTCCTCTTACAGCTCTTCTTGGTGAGAGTGGTTTCGCCTAAAAAATGGTTTCGGTCTTATGCACGTTTCCTTGCCAAAATGATGGCCATCTCGTTTCTCTTATGACAACTTGCCCTGGCACCCAAAAGACGGTGACTGTATTAAATCTGCTGAGGACTTATTTGCTTAGACATTCTCAAAAATAATTTTCGAACTGATGACTCAATTGATAATACCAACAAATTAGTTTGCTAGTTAAAATTAATCAATACAACTGTAATATAAGATTAGAAAGGATGCAAGATAAAATAATTTTGAATTATATAAGTTCGAGAAGTTAAACCGATTTATGAAACAGAAACAAAGAGATAAAAGATCCTATTAATAAAATAAAATTGTATTTTGTTTGTAAATAAATTGCAAAAAAGAAAACATTAGTACATTTAAATAATAATAATAATAAAGTAAACAAAACAATCAACAAAAGTTGATATTTATACAGATTAAGACACTACTTGATCATTAATAATTTAATATCTTAAGCGCTGAATATTACGCTAGAACTGGTATAATCAAAGGTAATATTATTTTATTTTTTCAAAGGAAACTTAAAATAGCATGAAATATTTAAATTGTATTCGTTTAAAGATAAACACACTGTAGACACACGACAGAGTAAATGGTATAAACTTTATTAGCGAAATCACAGATCGAACAAATTTGCTGTGAATTACAGGGTAAATCTTCATATGCCAATTTTCCAATGTTGTAATTTGACTTATTGTTTTCATTGGAAAATGGAAGTTGCTTGTTTAAACATGCAAGAAATGAACCATGGGAGCAAAATTTAAGCCAGAGACATCTATTCACTGTTTTGAAAGGAGAACATTATATAAAATATAAAAAGTAAGATAAAATCACTATGGTTCAAATAAAAAATAATAATAATAATAATAAAATCATAAACTTATCAATTGTATGCCCTAAAGTTAACACAATAAATTTATGTGCAGACCAGTGAGATAAAAAAATAATTGTACTATATGTATATATGCGCACTTGTCAGTGTTCATAGCGTGAGAATAACAACACATATGTGGCTTTAGCCGTTAAAGGGTTAATAAGAAAGTCTTAATAAATTTTCCCCAGAAGTAGTGATAAGTATTAAATTGGTATGACATTTGTTTTTCAGCTTGTTGTTTTTTTTTCTTTTTTAAAAAAATTTGGTGCTATCAGTACCTGCCAAAGAACGAACGTTTTAATTTTTTTTCCAAAGATTACTTGTACATAGTTAAATGTAAATATTATTATTATTATTATTTGCATAATAATTAAGGACTTATAATTTAATTTTATAAATACTTAAAAAATTTGAAAAATGAATTTAATATGAAGTGTTATTATAAGTTCCTAAAAACAGATAATATTTGTTTTTATAATTAAATTATAAACATGAAATGTTAATAATTATTATTCATTCTTTGAATAATAATAATGAACATAATTTAGTTTTTTAAGTGATTATATCTAAATTTATAAAATAATCTTTTATAAATTATTTGTTAATTGTTAATTACATTTTATAAATCAATTATGAAATATTTCATTGTAGGCAAAAAAGACATAACTGTTAACTCGTAAGTAGAGTTTTTATACATTTTTTTTTAAAAATTATTTACAAATAAGTGATTCTCTAATTTTCATAGTTATTTTTCAAATTAGCTAGATTATTACTTAGTGATCGCCAAAACTGGGATCTTGTCCGAGCCTTTAAAAACTTTAAATTGCAGTTTATTACATTGTGAAAGCTAATGAAACAATTCGACGTAGGTTTTACAAAAGACATCACTTCTATTTATGCTTGGCAAATTCAAAAATTACAGTATTTCTTAATTAGTTTGTTGATTTTCAGCGGACCATATAGCTATATATGTAAGCTAATAACAAATTTTACATTTATTTGTTCAGTTAACCTAGATGCATCGCCTAAGTTACCAAAAATCTAATCAAATAAAACTACCTGGATAAAAAAATATTTCTTTAGTACTTACTTATGTATATTAATTTATAAAAAAAAAAGTTTCTAGGACTTTATTGAAAATAAATATTTAATTACTTTTGGAAATTATTCATTACATAAAAGGAGAAAAGAAAGTTTAAAACTCATTAATATTAAAAATAGTAGAATAGTGAATATATATTCACTATAACAAAAAAATATAGTAAAACAAAGTTATAATAATTTGTTAGAAAAAGTTAAAGAAATGCATTTGTAAGTTATTGATATACCAAAGCATAACTTTATCTTTGGTTATTCAATAGGATAAACAGCTTCAAAGATGAAGAAAATTTCTTTTCTAATCAAATTAGTAGAAAAGTGTTGGTCTGAATTTTTAAGGATTATAAATGGATTATAAAAATAACAATTTATAAGTCTATGCTCTTTGCATTTATATCCAATCTGCCACAGATTTTTGATAGGTCAAGAAGAAAACAAATTTTCTGAAAAGGGGCAAATGATGCAAAAGGAAAAATGTTCGGAAAAACCATCATTGTTTTTTATTATATAATTAAACTGCGCTTATCATCCCTTCCAACTACTAATCATTATTTTGCTCAAAGCAATATTCTTGGGACGGGTTATCTCTTCAGAAAGCTTCTAGAAGGGCTGATATTATTTATTTGTTTGAAACTTATAATGGTGGACGCTTTCTGACTCCATTTAGTCAGTTCCAATATTGAGAGATCTTTCTCTCTGTCTTTTATTTGAAATTTCAACATTACTATGTTAATAAGGTGATTCCTTGAAGAAGAATTTACATCCCCAATGGTTAACTGTCAACCGGTTGAGATCTCATTTCAGTAGAAAGGAATCCAAGGTGCAGATACAAATTCCAGCCACTATTAGAATTAAAAGAAAATGTGATTACTCAGCCTCCATTGCATTGAAGAACTTGGAAGGTTAATTTCAGAGCTTGTGTAGACAATTTCAGTCATTCGGGTTTTCCCATAGACTAGGGTCTGGTATTAGAGAGTGTTCCCAACATTCTTCAATGTAATACCACATCAATCCATTGCTACTAAGGGGAAGTTTTGTAATTGTGTCAAATTTGCTATACTGAGTTTTCACCTGAGGTCCCCTGAGTTCGAAAAAAAGTGGTTTTTAGAAACCGCTTTCTCTCTCTGCATGTGAATAGCCTAGTTCAAGAATGAAAAATCACAGAAAGCTCAAACTTTATATTCCCATTTAGGTATCACCCTGGGATCCAAGCAGTAAGTATCTGTCGAAATTCCTCAAACGGAAAAACCACTTCACTGCATGGATTTTTCTTTGGTTTGCGATTTCCTCGAAAATTGGTCCAATGATTTTCTTTAACACATAGAACTACTAAACTTGGTATATCAATTACACATGTTAAGAGCTACAATTTCTATTTGTAACATTTCTCTGGAAAATTAATTTAAGGGAACTTTTAGGAGAGATTTGGGGTTATGTTTTCCTCTAAAGTGCTAATTTGTTTATTATAACGATTCCTTCATCTAAATAATTAAATAAAATAAAGCCTTTTTTTTTCCAAAAGATATATATCATCATTATAATAGCAAATCTTATTTGAATATACAATTAAACATATTTATATGAAGAGAATAAAAATATGATCTTTTAGGAGTCCGAGGCCATTTTCATGAAAAACACTTGAGTTTCCGAGTTGAAACCGCATCAGCGTCTAGCAAACCATTGAGCGGTGTTTACAAGAAGATAATACATACATTCTGTTTTTTGTTTTTATTTTAATAAAATAATTTTTTTTTGTCCTAAATATTGGACAAAGTTTTGGATGTTGTAAGAAATAGTAATGAAAATTAAATTACTATTTATTTAAAAAAAATACTACCCAAAACCTGAACTACTGTGCCCTCTAAGCAGGGAGCAATCCAGGGGGCACCTGACACTTCCCAAGAATCGAGGATTGTGTAGTGTGTTGGTTTACTATAAATATTGTCATACAAAATAGGTCAAGCATTGTTCTCGTCCGAGAGACACCTGACACCTCCAAAGAATCGAGGATTGTGTAGTCTGTTGGTTTACTATAAATATTGTCATATAAAATAAGTCAAGCATTGTTCTCGAGTCTTGGCATTCCATTTGTTTCTTCTTCTTTATTCAAAATTTCTAAAAATTTTTGAGTCTGAGTTGGAAATAAGCAATTCTGTGGGTTATTAATTGTGCGAATCTAGCCGACCAGTATAAGCGGCACCCGATCCCCCATTTTTCTTCTTTATTTAGTCCAACTGATTTCTAGTTTAAATATATAGACCAGATTAACAATAGACCAAAAATTTTAAAAAAAACAATATATATCATCATCATAATAGGATGAAACCATTAACTAATTTATTTCCACATTTAACATCTATAGGAGATAAATCAATGTAAGGATTTCCTTTTAGTAATTTTCTTAATGCAGTTTAGATGATTTATTTTGACATTCTGTAGCAACTGGATAAAAAACAAAGATTTGGTATATTAAAGTATGGACTGAGCATTTTAGTATCCGATCACTAACCTTCACACATTCATTACTGTGAAATAGGAAAGGTGTACATTGTTCAATAAATAAATAATATGCCTTTTGCTGCTGAATCACCTACACTCTTCTGCCGCTGTGCAGCTTTTCTTATAGTTCTGACATTTTTTATGCTAAAATTTATAATTATTTAGACTAAAATTTAAAATTTCAACACTATTGTCATGCATTCGGCGATACTAGTAACCTAGGTTAAATAATTGGTGAGTGACAAAGTCATAAATTTATCTGGGATTTTATATTTAAATGTTGTTCCTGACCGGTTTCGGATTCTCATCCATCGTCTAAAGCATTGAAGTTGAAGTCAACTATTAACACGAATTTGATACCTAACTCTGACGATGTATGAGAATCCGTAGCAGGTCAGGAACAACATTAATATGCATGCTACGGATAGATAAAATCCCAGATGTGGACCCATCCAAAAATTCATAAATCTATCCATTTTTGTGATATGATTTTTGCAAAGCTTCAATTTAGCACAAATGAGTTGTAAAATTCTGTATATCCAAGTTTGCTCCTCCAGAAAATTTTACTCTTGATCGCAATTACTATTCCAATATCTTCTTAAATACAGAGATAATAAATTGTATTTTCATTGAAGGTAGTGTACAACTATGGCCTTCATTTGTAAGATATATTTGCAAAAAAATTATTAAGGCCTCTCGTGTATATAGAATTTCGGAGGCAAATCAATCGAAATTCTGGTTTAAAAAGTTGTAAGACTTTAAAATAATTTGTAAAGTCAAATTATTACTTACACTTCAAAGTATTATTAATAAATAATACTAAAAGTATTATTAGCCACAATAAAATTTGTGTATTTTTTAAAAATCTAGCTTTTATATCGCTTAGTAAGAAAAATTAAAATGTGGCTGACTATAATTAGTTAGTATACCAATGATGGTGTCTGAATATGATGAAAAAAAAAAGTCTTTTAAACTTGCAAGAAGAACTAGGAGCTGAAATATCGAAAAATAAAGGTCTAAAAATCTAAAAATATCCCAAAACATTTTTTGCTTTATAAACAAACCAAAATAAAAACATTTTTTTTATATTTTGTGTGATTTTTTTTTTACCTATTTAAGATTGTCTCTGTACCAATGCACATGTAAATGCACTTTATTGGAGAAACGTTTACAAACTTCAAATTTAGAAATGGTAATCATGGATAAAATCTATCATCTGGAGTTGATATACTAATCAACAAAGGAAACACAATTACAAGTATTAAAAATATTAATTAATAATGATATTGATCGTAAATTGCAATAAAATAAGGAAAAGGAAAAAATAATATATTAAGCAACTTCCATCTTTGTAGTCTGAACCTAAATTTCTGCTTGAGTTTTTGATAATACAAATATAGAATTAGATCATCCAGGTCTGGCTGGGTTATTAAACGAAGTTTCTTTTCTTGAGATGGTAAGAATTGCTTCTCGGTATTTGACAGTTCTGCTTCTGCAAAAAGCTGACTTTCTTTTAAAGCGCCCAAATAAACTGGAATTGGAAAGTCGGAATCGAAATCTGATACCTGGAGGGAGTAGCAACTTTGCAATTTTCTTCTTTCATTTCTTTGCCAGAAACCCCGAAAATTGTGTTGTAACAGTCCCTATAAGATACGTTTGCACACGCCAAATGAAAGGCACTGCAAACGGCATAGCAGTGTTTTACAATTTAACCAGTTTCACAAAGTAACAGCTCAACGTGCACAGCAGGTATTTAGTGTCTAAGATATTAAGGATTCCATAAGCTTTTTCTATTTCTAGGAGTAATATTTCTCTTATGCTGCTGGACAATTAATTCACCAGATATGTAACAAAATAGGTTTCGAATCATTTGCAAACACGAGGCATTGTTTTTACTATAGACTGATATGTCCCTTGGCTAATGGTAGTTCATATGTAAATATTGGGTGCAATATCATTAAAACCAGATCGATAGCTCAAATTAGAGTAGATAGTGATCGTCACCCCAAGATTTTTTATAATGAAATAGCCCCTAATCCTAAAGAGTTGCTTTACTTGTGCGGAGGGCCACAAGGATATTATCTACTTTATTTTGGAATGCCATTATTAAAAATGTTTGAGAAGGAGATTGTTAAATAGGTATTTACCTCCACACAGTTCTTATGTTTTTGCTAACTTACTAGATATAAAAAATAAAGAAAAGTTAAACCACTTATTTTATTTTATCTCTGAGGCTTTCGAGGAAATCGCACACATAGGTTTGTAAAGGTATTATTTAATTCCTACGAGGAGATCCCTCAAACTCCTTCCCTAAAATAATTTGTACAAATGAATAAAGTCTATTTAAATCATTGTTACTATCTACTTTATTAATCAAGTATTTAATATTATTTTATTACTTTGAAGATAAGCTGTAATGTTTATCATGTTTCTTCTTGTGATGTTCGTATTTTTTGTTCAGCTTTCAGCAGAAGTCAAGCTCTTGCTATAGAAATGTATAGTTTCTTTAGGCAATAAATAAATATTGAATGAAATTTCTCAAGAAATGTTTCAAGCAATTGGACCAGCCATTTCAAGAGATTTTGAAACTGCTTTGAAAAATATATCAAATACAATTTCAATCAAATACCAACAAATGAAATTAGCCCGTAAATTTTATTAACAAGATTTAGATAAAAGTTCTTGAACTGTATATTGGTAGTTACATATAAATGCTTATAAAAATAATGATTATATAATAATTTGAATCTATCCTTCAATAGTCTTAAATTTCTCATTTTAACATTGTATCTACGTTATTACATAAGATAATATTAACATTCGCAGCCCTCTATAGCTTTCTAGCTGTAAAACAAATGTAAAAAATCTGAACCCTCTCATGAAAAAGAAAGGAGGAAAAGATATCATGTCAAGCATTATTCCAGAAAAATATCTTGGCAAATAATATGCCAAGAATTATCTTAATAGCTTGCGCAAGAAATATAATGTAGAAAAAAGATAAATAAATATTTGAATTTTATTAATATAATTAATATATTCATTTATTTCTAGTTTAAAAAATGAAGTGTACGCTTTTTTTTTTAATTATAATGTATGTGTAAGTAATTTTTTCACTTTTTGTGATTTTCTCCATAAAAACACGGACGAATTTTATTAAATTTTGTGCACTAACTATAAAGTTTGTCGATTACAAGTTTGAAAACTAGATTAAGAGAAACTTGTGTGAATGTTTCACACCAGGTTTTTTTGTTTTCTAATTAATAAAGTAACTAATTAAAATTAGTATTTGTAGTTATAAATATGGCCACCAGATAACAACACCTACTGAGAAATCAACTTATGTATGGTTATATAGTTTGCCACTAGGTGTCACTACTTCCAAAGTTTTTTTTTTGGAATTCCATTACGCCAACCACTTCCTTAAACTATTGAAAAAAAATGGTTTACATCAAAGGATGGCGCTGTGATCGGGGTGGCGAATTTTGGAACTACAATTCTGTATAAATCTACAATTCTGAAAGCTTATGCTATCTAGCGGCAATTATTTAAACTACTACAAATTCTAGATTAAGTAAGTGCTGTTACCTGGCGGTTAATTCAGAAACGTTAATTTTATTCCTTTTTAACTATTTCTCTTTTTTTATTTCAACTAAAATGTAAAAGTTGATTTTTGTTTGTTTGTTTTATGTGAATACAGTCTTAATTTTTTAGTATAAACTTCATCAACAACAATTACATTCTTAAAGCAGTTAGAAAAAAGAAAAATTTTATATTGGTTCCTTAGCTAATTATTCAATTATTTGAAATTATGGTATAACTCTAGGAAAAGAGGTGTGATGTGATATTCCTTCCTCCTTACAAAATCTACTCGATAAGCCGATCTTATTTTCTTATCAACAGAAACAATGATTATTCCAAGCAGAGATATCAATCAGTATTAGGATAAAAAAAAAAAAGCAAGACAATTTTTTCAGAGAGAAATGCAATTTTCAAACTGGAATATATATTCTTAATAATAATATCGTGGGCAATAATTTTTGATTGACTATAAGATGAAATATTAAGGATTCGAAATGCAATTTATGTGTAAACTTTCAATCGGATTCACCCTCTATTTCAATGTGTAGCATATAGTTTGGGATGGAATAAGGAATCGAAAATAATTTTTTAATAAAAAAAATACCCGGAGCTTCTCCACGGATTATATCCGAATATTCTTACTATGTACCAGTAGTAAATCTAACTCTTGAGTGTTCACAAGGCGTTCAGAGAAAAAAATTTCAAAATGTTTTTCATGACAAAATTTTCGCTCTTATTTCAGTATTTATATTGTATATGAGTGTATAAACAATATCACTTTCTGTATATTTATTGATAAGAAAAGTTTCCTGACTAACCGGATTCTTTTCACATGGGGTGGGAGTTCAAAGAATGTCCTACTTTGAAACCAGGAGAAACCACTGCTATGTAGATATTATGTAATGGTCATGATGGGATAGAGAAGAGAAATAAGGTAAGGAATGATATTTTAAATCAGAAGATTTTCTGATATAAAATAAAAAATTTCAAGCTTCGCGCATTCGTCAAGCAAGAGACAAGAAATCCTGAATCTTAGGTTGAAAACATATCCATCTGGTGGTATACACCAAATTTCAATATTGCAATAGACTTCGTTGAGATAAAATAGCTGGTTTAAGTTTTAGCTCAGCACGGTATAAATTTGGGTCCTTCGGAGGGTGTGAATTGATGTGAGTTGGCAGCAGAATTGTAAGAGATATTTCTCACGAGAAATTCTTCTTTTCTTGTGAAAAAATTTGTCTTCTTGGATTCAAGTGGAGTGATATCGGACATAAGTTCGTTTCAAAATTCGGCAAAGAGTCTAGGCGCTTAATTTGTGAAATCGTCTTAGCAACTTTCGCCAAAGCATAAAAAAAAGAGGCGTAGGAGTAACCTTGCCAAATCCCATTATTAAAGACATCTCATCTCCATCAAGATATTTAATGTCAACAGTGTACAAAATTATTATACAGTGATTGTACGTTTATTAAAATAAATAAATTAAAAAAAAATGACCAAAAAATACTAGTGCTTTAGGATGAAAATATTACTTCTTATTTTTTTTTTTTAATTTAAGGCGCATCCAACGTCTATGGTAATTGGAACCCAGAACCTTCTCAATGCTCTGCCGGCCTCCGGAAGTGTTCTCTCTTTACAAACAGTACTGTCCATCACCGAATAGTGAGCTGCAGTGAGGTGCATCACCGAACAGAAGTTCCTAGGAAGAGAAAAATCTAAGGATGCCCAATTAAATTAAAGACCTAATTTTTTTTTTTTTTTGAAAAATATATTTGAAAATAATTTTTAACATTATTTGTACATTTAATTTAGTTTTAGAAAATAATAAATATGAAACAAAATTAAGGAAGGCATGGTTTTGTTGGTGTCCCCGCTTGACAAATAGATAGTTTCATTGTCTTGACTCTTTTTGTAAGATCACCTATGTCTGTCATCAATGAAGACAATTGTTTTTTCACCACTTTGGCACGAGGTTCATCAAAATACATGGCCTTCTGTCCAACGGAGCAAGTATTGTCCTTGGTAATTGTCTTATAATAATGTAGATTTGATTTCAATCTTCCTAGATCTTTTTCGTATCTACAAAAATAATTATTTAATAATTATGACTATAATTCTGCTAGGTTATCAATGAAAACATATTACTATATTAGCTGTGAATCCTTCCAGGTCATATTAAGGAAATAAACGATATTTGAGCTTGAATTTTGGCTCAATAAATTTTAAAAAGAGCATTAATGAATATACAGTATACGCTACTTAATGCCATTTGTGAAATCTTTTTCAAATGTGGGTATATATAATATTTTTATATTATGTTTTATTTTAATTAATTAATTATTTAATTTTTTAATTAATAAATTAATTTCTTGTCTTTCCGCCCTTTTTCCACTTCTAATCCCCGTTTTTTTATTTTTAACTGAATGTAGAAAAAATTATCTTATTAGTCGTTCGGTTGAGTACACAGAGCTATAAATAAGAGAAGAGTGTTTCTTCAAACTTGTATTAAATCTCGACAATCTTTTGCAAAAACGTTCTGATGATGATGACAGAACACATGAAATCAAACAACGAAGCATGCTAATACAGAAAATTATCTCTGATAAAATTCTCTATAATGAGAAAAGATAGTTTTACTAAAAAAGTTAATAGTAATTTCACTTATGTTTAGGAGGCTGTTAATCGACACTTATATTTAACCAAATGGATCTTGATCTTACAGAAAAAATAACGCTTTTTTTTAAAACAAGGTCGATGAACTTTTCAAATTAGGTAGAAGCTAGAAATGCGTTTTTTGAAAATTTCTAATTGTACTTTAACAAAAAACACATTAAGACGGACTACATTGCCCTCTCTATATTTTAATGGTATTTCTTTTCCAACTGCTGACTACGTACGCTACTTAGAGTTATACATCGACAATCGGCTCACCTGGAACCACGACTAAAAAGACAAGACCTCAACAGACGATTTAAACATTATCACTACTACTCGGCAGACGATCTAAACTATCCCTACAATATAAAGACTAATTTACCTGGTATTACTCAAACCTATGTGGACATACGCTATTGAACTATAGGGTTCAACCAAAAATTCCAACTCCTGCCGAATCCAGTCATTCCAATCCAAAATCTTCAGAAAAATTGTCAATGCCCCCTTCTATGTATCAAATCTCACCCTACAGCAAGACCTCAATATTCCCTACATAACCGAAGTTTCTAAAACCAAATACAAAAAGTTCCATCTGTCCTTCTCTGCTCACCCTAATCCTTTAGTACGCCAGCTAAGTTCCTCTACCCTTCCAGATAATCCTCCAGACGATTGAAACGCCGCTGGCCTCGAGATTCTCTAATGAATAACTAAGTTATTAACCAAGTAAAGCCATTTTTCTTATGGAGTCTCAACGCTGGGTGAGTACTCCACACAAGTGACTCTGGTGATTTGTATCTTTCTGCACATTTACTATTGTATTTATATACAGATGTAAATTACAAATAAATGAAAAAAAAACTTTCACAAAAAAAAAATTGTAAATGATATTATTGAAGATGTCTACCATATTTTGTTGCAAATAAGGTTTAATAACTATCCACCATTTTTTTGTTGTATACCTACCAATTATCCTTGAAAAGTCCCAAACTAATTTTCTCAGTGTCGGAAAACAATAAAGATTATTTTTCCGTGATGTTTGCACCATTTTATGATCATAGATTGGTTTTGTATACTCGTCCATCTACAGTAAGTCTTGACAAACCGTGTGATATGATATTATACATGATATCAACGTCATCCTGAAGATACTATGTTGATAAAACACAAAAATCAAGGAAAACATCCCCCCTCCTCTTCCTCAATTCAAAAAAGAAATCAAGTAGAAAAAGTTTTAAAATGTATTAATACTTACCGTTCCATTCTTTTTTCTATAGAACTCAAATTTTCTAATGCTGACATTTCTCGGCAAGAGAGTCCTGGTTTTTTGTTGTATGTCTTTAACATAACATTTTCCAATTTTTTTATTAGTGCTGCTTGTTTCTCTTTCAATTCCTCGTAACTAAGATGCAAATTACAAGCAAATGTTAATTCTTTCAAATATAACAAAAATACATATTCCTAAGATTTCTAACAAATTAATAGGAAATCGATGGTATAATAGTTTGTGGATGGGTCCGCAATGCTGGATAACATCTGGTATTTTATCTGTCGTAGCATGCATATTCCTTTTGTTCCTGACCGGTTTCGGATTTTCATCCATCGTCAGAGCAAATTCATTAAGTTAGTGTAAATTCACTTCAATGCAATGTTTCTGTTACACTCACACTTTGAAAACCAACAAGTTTTAGTGTAACAGAAACATTGCGTTGAAATGAACTCTCTACACTAACTTGAGGCTTCTTAAGCCTCGCTTGACCGCGTTATACGGGTAGCAGGGGATCTGTCCGAGAGGCAGTACGGTTTTAGACGTGGCCGGTCCACCATTGGAGTTGTGGAAGAGGTGGTGAAAACTGCATAAAGGACACACAGCTGGGGACCTGGCATACGAAGCGGGTCGTAAAAATTGGGAACGATGGATGTCCGTAATGCTTTTAACTCGGCAAGGTGGGTGGACATATTAGTGTTCCACACGCCGGAATACCTATTGCGGGTGATGCGTAGCTACCTGAGGGACAGACAGCTGTGCTATGATACTGCGGAGGGACTCCGTAGTAGAACGGTAGATCAGGAGGAGTGGTTCAGGGCTCTATCATAGACCCCGATCTGTAGAATGTGGCCTACGATGGCATTCTGCGAATGGGTGCCGGAGGACTCGTTTCTGGTGGGCTACGCAGACGATATTGCCGCGGTTAAGGTAGCCAGGGATTACGAGGTAGCACATATAAGATTGCGACAAGTAATGCGGCGTGTCAAGGCCTGGTTAGAAGAACATGGTCTGAGTCAAGCTACGGAGAAAACGGAGGTATGTTGCTCTCTAGATGTCGGATCCCAAGTATTTGGGGCCTGAGGATCGACGGTAGAACGTAGAAAGCCCAGAGCTTCGTCAGGTACTTGGGGGTGCATTTAGACACCAAGCAGACGTTCTGGGAGTAAGTGCCGCGCTCCAGCGAGAAGGCGGCGAGGGTAACTGCGAGCTTGAGCAGACTGATGGCAAATGTAGGAGGACCGAGGGCCAGCAGACGCAGGCTCCTCATGTCCGTCACGAAAGGCATCCTTTTGTAGGGGATGTGAGGTTGGGCTAGGACTCTAAGAAAGAAAAGACACCTGAGGCAGCTTGCCGCGGTGCAGAGGAGGGGCCTCTGAGGACCACCAGTGCGCACTGCACTGTGTCGGGACCTGCGGTTTTGGTGGTTCAGGGGTACCTCCTATCGACCTCAAGGCGCGGGAGAGATGCCAGGTCCTTCTGATGAAGATTATTGAGATGAACCGGCTCCTCGACTCCCCGAGGATGGGGTCCAGCTAGTCTGGAGTGGCCCGTTAGGGCATATTACGAGGCACCACCCTTAGCAGTTCCGGGGTGGGCGGACAGCCTGTGGGAGGAGGGGGTTTTTAGTGAGTGCGAGTCCCACACTCGTGCGAAGGCATTTTCCCCCCTCCATAAAAATGAATTTACTCCATTTGGTGAATTTGCTGTGACGATGGATGAAAATCCGAAACCCGTCAGGAACAAAAGGAATATGCATGCTAAGATGGATAAAATACTAGATGTAAAATATTTGAATCTTTGGGAATCACTATTTTTAATTGGGTGATTTTTGACAGCTTTCTACTTTTTTTGTTTATTTAGCCACTTTATTTATTGGCATCCAGAACTGTTAAAAGGTTGTACTTTTTTTTTTTTTAATGAAATTTGATAAAGTGCAATAGAACAATAATTTTCATTCAAAACACAAATTGACAAATATTACATTTTTTCTGACCATTACTTCTAAAATGCAGTTTTTCAATGTTTCAGACATCCGCGAAGTAATGATTTCAGCAAAGATTTTAGAACTGTTGAAACTTGAATGGTAATATTGTGCAAGCTTTCCCCTTCCTGCATTAGTCCCTAGCAATATTCTTCCCAAAGAAATTAATTTAAATATTTTTCTATATCATAACCCAAACAGGCAGGGGAAGATGAGATAATAAGAATGATGCAAATTATTCAAGATATTTGATTGATGGAAATCAAATTTCAAAATCACAAACCACTATAAAATTTGGTACAAGCTAAAAGGAAGAAAACAAGATTTACCTGTCAGCAATTCGTTCAGCACTCTCTTTTAGGTCAGCCTTATCTTTTAGCAAAGAAGCTATATCATTTTTTAAAGCTGTTATAGTCACTTTCACTGAAGCAGCTTTTGCTTCAAGCTGTAAAGCTACTGATTTTTGCGTCCTTGCCACATTACTGAGATATGTAATTGTCCTAGTAAACACTTCAAACCATTCACGTGGTGTAGTTCCTGGTGCTAGTTTCATTAGCGGACAGCCTGAAGCTGAATTTTCACGCAATATTCTTTCAATTAGCAATGAGAATCCTTCAGGGTGTAATGGTGACTGAAGTCCTTTCGCAACCTCTTGAGGGGCCATGCTGTACAGCATCTGTTTTTTTAAGACCAAAAAGTATTTTTACTTCATGGAATTTTTTTTTATTCTAAATGAAAATCAAATATTTAAATGAACACAATTACCCTTGGTATCAACTGAATGTTACAAAGTTCATCTCCAAGCAGTACAAACAAATTCTTCGATAAATTAATAAGCGAATAACCCAGTGGTACCAATGTCTCATTAACTGAGGTATTATTAGTGCCGCTAATATTTGTGCATAGTAGATAATCAACTATACTTTCTTCTTTATATGGACCAATGTCGCTGTCATTTTCTTCTTCTATTTCATGCAATTTAGAAACAAGAGGGACTGTAACTACATGAACTCCAGCAGAGTGTATGCAGAAATATCTAATCACATAAGAACAATACGTAAATATTAGCAAAATTATTAAAATAAATAAATAGCTTTTTAAATATACTGCGTAACCTAATAGGAATTTTCAATTATTTTGTAGCTATCTACTTAAACCGAGTAAAGTGGCAAAGTTTCAGAGATGTATTCCATGATAAAAAAAAAAAAGGAAGCAAGAGTCTGAATATATGTCCTGAATTATCTCCTAAGCGCGATTCGCTAAAATACTGTGGTACTTCATCTGTTACAAAGTAACAAACCTTGGTACTCTTCTCTTGCAGCAAAAAAAGTATTGCAATCTTATAGTTTTTCTAATATAAGCTGATTATTTAAATTTATTTATCTATAATTTTTATCCTAAAAGTTAAAAAAAAAAAAAATGGTTTTTAAGTTGTAATGAAGAGCAAAAACTAAGTTTTGAAGGCTTGTTCTAATTTCCTACGTAGGCATGGCCTGACATTTTCCAAAAGGGATTTTTTTTGTCTTCTTGCCCAAGGAATCTTTGCCATTTAATCATTACAAACATTATTTTTATATTGTGCACGTCTACTTACCTCGCTACATCAATTGGATCCTTGTAAAGTAATACAGATGAAGCTGTAGGAATTTCATCTTGTCCACTTATATTAAAACCAATATCCAATTCCACGGATTCAACGACCAACAAAGATTTATCTAATCTTGATTCAGCCTCTTCTGAACTCACTAAAAGTGTGTGATACATTGTTCCAGTGCTGGTAGCAAGGATAACAAGCGGTGGAGTCCTTCCAGTAACCAATATAGATGAGGCATCAGAACCATAGTTATCATCAGAGGATGGAAACATGCGTAAAGGACCAGTTAATAAAGCCTGTTCCACAGAAAATTATAACTATAATGCACTGAATACTAAAAAAAAAATCATATAACTCTTGACATTTAATATTTATTTGATCGATCATTGGCTAATAAATTTTAAGGGAAAATTGGTTTTATTTAATACTATTTAAAACAATTATCAAGATGGATAAGCTTACCTTTTCATACGATAAAGTGGTCCAAGCACAATATACATCACCGTTTCCCCAGAGTACAAGTACAGCCCATTGAGGATCTTGGTCTTCATCTTTAATAGGAGGAGCAAAATCAAAATCAACTGGAGTATCACCAAGTGAAATTTTGCTAGGCATCGAAGGATGAGGGCATACGGAACGCTTTGAAAGAAGGCTTTTCCATACTACTTCACCATTACAAACATCATAACATCTAAGACATTCATCCGAAGAAAGGACAACCAAATGTGTATCTGTTGGAGAGCCCGGATACCACTTAGCTTGTCGACATTCATGCTGTTCACCCAAATATAAACGTTCACTGAAAGATCTAAGAGGTACATGAATTCTATCTTCTTCTGGCATACTATCAGGTAAAGTGACCACAGCCACACCGTTTGTGCCCCAGATGCAAATGAAAGAACATGAAAAATTCGCTTTTATTCTTTCTACTTCAAAGGAAAGTCCCATTGATGGGATTAGGAGCACTTCACTTTTTAAATCATGGTCCCTTAGACTGTGTTTTACATTTAGACAATGGATACCACTTTCATGATTATCCCATATAAATAAAAAATCTTGTTCACAATCCATAAGTCCTAGACATTTTGGTGAACCTTTTGGAGATTTATTTTTTAAATTCTGAAATATTTTATGAGAAGCTATGGCACTAACATCCATGGTGAGAAGGTTATACTGTGGTTAATCAACCGCCACAAGGTAAGGTTACCTTTACTGCGTAAAAACAGCGAGATTTTATTCTATGTTGTTCATTTCATATTAAATACAGAAATTCTGAATACGGCAATAACGGGCATATAAATTTGAAATCGGTATATTTCTATGTCAATTACAACTATTCTGGTTTGCGTTTAATAAGTGAGAATATGTTCATGAATGTTATATAAAAGGAATATAAACTTTTCTTCTGTGACGAATACTGCTTTAGGTCACTGTGCTTCTTAAACTTTTTTCGAACCGAGACCGTCTTCAAAATTAATAATAACTTATAAAAAAAATTAATATTAGGTTTAAATTATTCGTTTGCCAATGCCACGTATGAGAGGGAAAAACATAAACTACAAAATTATCTCCCCCCTGTCCATTTTAAATTGTTGTATCAATTTGAAAAATGTGTATTTTCCACACTTTTCTAGTAACAAGGGTAGCAAAATTTGATTATGATTTGTTATTCTTACTTTCTGGATGCTTCAATATCAATTACAAAACAACTAAAATGGTTTGTTTGAATTTCGCAATTCTGTTGAAATTTGTTTAAATCAATATAAGTTCCATTTGTTTAGTAGCGTAACTTGCTTTCCACAGGCAGAATGAAACAAAGAGCGCTAAGCATCCTCATTGCTATTGAGTTTGCGAAGAAATTTTTCTATAAAATCAATTCAAAATGATATTTTTCATACATTTAACTTTACTTAAACACTGATTTTTCTACAGTGGATTCACTATTAAAATGGAAAAATTCATTAACATATATAGTTTTTTAAATCCTTATATTAAATTATGCCATATATTATTTGTTAATCATTTTATTTTTTGTTTTATCAGAGATCTTTGTTTTGTTTGCTAAGGCGCGTCAACATCTATGGTCATTGGCGCCCGGAGACTTCTTAGTGCACTGCTGGCCTCCGGAAAGTGAGCTGTGGAGTGTAGAGCTGTATGAAGTGAAAATCCAAGGCCAGCACTGCTAGACTCGAACAAAGGACTTCCGCGTGGTAGTCCAGCGCGCTACCACTGAGCTATTCCTTCCCAGATATTATCAGAGACATTTTCCGTGTTTGCCTGCTTCATTTTGTGCCTGCTTTCGCCCATCATCAGGATGTTAGTGTTGAACAGTGTAATAACATAGACTTGCATAGAGCAATTACAGTTGATACACTCCTTCCCAGAAACTGTGGAAAGTTCAAACTTGACATTCGGTTTAGGTTTCACCATGGGATCCAAGAGGAAGTAACCTATTAAAATTCATTGACAGGAAGTATCACATTGCTGAATGTATTTTTTTTCAATTTTTTGTCATTTTCGTTAAATTTTATGTATACCTACACTATGCTACATATGCAGGTCTATGACTTTTATTTGAATAAGGGTTGTTTTTGGGGAGAGATGGGGTAATGCTTTCCTCCAAAAGTGCTATTTTAGTTTATACGATAATTAGATCAAATATGTTGCCAAAATTCAGAGTTTCAAGAAAAACGGATGACCGGAAGTTGTGACTTTATTAAACGGTTTTTTCAGTTTTCCAATGATTTTTCTTCATAAAATTAAGGCGCGTCAACATCTATGGTCATTGACGCCTGGAGCCTTCTCAGTCAGGCCTTCTGACAGTGAGCTATAGAGGATCCTAGGAAGAGAAAATTTACGGGTTGTGAGGATTATTTTAACTAGGGATGCAATAATAGTGACTAACTCCTTAGTATTTTTATCATTTTATTTTGTTGTCTCACCGGGACGGTTTCAATACTAAAGTGTATTTGTATCAGATTTCTTCAATCTGTATTTTACTTTGTTCTTTGGTTAATTAATTTTCATTAAAAATAAACAGAACATTATATAATGAGAGTAAATTCATTCGTAACTTTCTTTTATAAAATTTGAAACCTGCCTCACAGGTTTCGAAATGATAATTCTAATTAAAATCGGATTGCATTACTAATTTAATTTAGATAGTTGCAGTTTTTGGTTAGACTGTTTCTGTTAGTCTACTTATTGCACTATTACAGACTATTCTATTATATTGATTAAAACAATTTCCTTAGTGACAATACAATTATTATGGTTTCTATGGTAACACTTTCTTACAAGCAGCGTATGTTTATTCATGTTAATCATTTAGCTTTTAATTAGTGGTTTGTTAACGTTTGAATTTTACCTGCCATGGCTAGCCCAGAAGATGAAGGCGGTATTGCAGCTGAACTATCAGAAGAAGAAAGAGAAGACACATCATACGGTGTATCTCAAGCGGATGAAGAAATATTGGAGGCGCAGTATGAAGATGCGACCCCAGCTCGACCACAGGTCATTACATTTTTTTGTGTATTGCGGTTGAATGTATAAAATATTGATTTCGTATTGAGATATTTTCCCTGATAGCCTCTGCTTACTTAAGTTATCACCGATGATTGGTTTTTCGGCGTTCGATCATTTCAGTTGAAATCATTTATATTCTCCACAGCAGTGTGAAATGATCAACTCATGCAATAAGTCAAGGAATGTGCGCGTGATTTGCATTGTGCTAGTTTGACGATCATAATATTGTCTATAGCCTAAAATAGTCGAATGATTAGGGGCAATGATCAAGGAGAAAGTGTCTGATGTTTTCATTATTAGAACGGTGAATAATATGTAACGATTTCAGTGCGCTTCCGGATATATTTTTAGAAAATAGCCAACTTGTTAGTTAAGAAAAAAGAATTAAATTCTAAATTCAAAAAAAAAAAAAGAAAAAATAAAAGAAATGGAAGCGTCAGGTTCCTCAAATACACCCCCCCCCCCCCACAAATCATTAGAACTACTTTCGGGAAAAGTGTTGCCAAAATTAAACAAAATGAAGTGATAGAATAATGAATTATTTCAGTAAAATGATTTAGATTAAACCGAAATTTAATTAATTCACCTCTGTTACCTTTATCAAGTTTATCATTTTTGAATTATGACCGTTATAACATAAACATACATTTTACAATTTCCTTTCATAAAGAGACCATATTTTAATAAAACAGCTATTTCTTTGGGAATTCACTGTTTATCTCAATAAGAATCAACTCGTATGAAACACTTACACTAATTTTTCGTACTATAATTTTTTTCAATAATTACCATTATAATAAATTGACTGATTTATGGTGGTTGGGACTGCAGAACTGGAAAGCATCAGAGATATTTTCCTTGACTGGCTGATTTATTTTATGGTCATCGATGAATACTTCCGATGAAAATTGGCAGATTTCTTTCACATTAAGTATTTTTGCTAAATATCAAACTCATTTAATTTGCCTAATCGTAAAGGAGGCTTTCACGTGTTGTTCTAGTGGCCAGCGCTCTCGCCTTTCGTGCGAGCATTCAGAGTTCGATTCCCGTAAGGGCAAAGTCGGTGTTAACCCAGCATCTTGATAAAAAGTGGGAAGCTACAGTTAGTAGCGCCGTAGGTAGCGAAGGCCGGAACTACGGCCAAGTGGGAACTGCGGCGTGCTCACCACATGCCCCTCTAGTCAAACGCCGTCTGGCAAGCCTTGGCTTTTGCGCGATAGGGGGGTAATCGTAAAGGAGGTGGAACGTGTTAGTATTATATGTTGAATTTTAGGATAATATTTTAAAATATAGATGGAAGACAATTGAACGTCATTCTGCTTGGCTCTGAGTACATAACTTATCAGAGACATTTTCCGTGGTAGCCTGCTTCATTTTGTGGTCATCGATTGGTTTTGGGCGTTCGCCCATCTTCAGGATGCGTTTTTCAGAACTTATACCTGAAGATAACTATAATATAGAACAGCAGTTAGTACTTCTTTCATTAACAATAAAATTAACAATTATTTGGTATCACACGACCTTTCTCTTACTCCAATAGTACAGGTTTCTTTAAAATTGCAACTATTACTGTTGCGTAGAATATATATATATATATATGGCCCGGAGGACCTAAAATTGTTGCGTAGGTTCAAAAAATATATAGTTATATGATTAAAGTGGACCGCGTTTCTCTGTAATACAATATATATATATATATATATATATGCGTATGTGGTATAATTAGCTTAAGTATATTAGCTTACCTTTTGCCCTCTTGCTCGCGGTAGGTCAGGATGTGAATCTAGGTGAAGGAGAAGAGGAATAGGCGAAAGGTATATAGGAAGGAATTTGGGATTTACCTGGTTCACAACCTGTCTCCTTAGCGGGCGAAGATGTAGGTAGCGGGCGATACCTCTCAGAGAGAAATTGACAACAGTGAATCACGGCAAGATGATGCGGAATTGCGGGCGAATATAGATTTGCAATAAACTACAACTTTCTACTAATACTCATAGCGTATGTAATTTGCCGTGCACTGACGCTTCCTACCGTAAGAGATGAACTGATTCAAAATTCTAAGTACGATATTTAAGAAGGAGGGGTAATTGACCAGTACGAAAGTTGCATATTCGCACTATCTATTGGCGTCTTTCAGAAATTAAGCACGCGTAAAGCGGGTCGCATACATTGCTCCTTCTTTTTAAAAATAAGTATGTATAAGTATAAGTTGATATATTAACATATATATAAAGAACCAAACAATTACAATATTTAATTGGATAGCTATAAAAAATGGTTGGTTTAGAACATGTATACCTGAGATGACTTGTGTTGAGTGCACTTTATGAAAAACAACAATGCTAGAAGGTTAATTTACCTAACTAACAGACACCCCCCAAACGCCACTATTTTTGGAAAAATGTTTCAAATAAAAATGATAGTAAAACACTTAGGTCTTCGGGCTGAGACCGCGTCAGTGGTTTGTTATAAACCGACGTTTCGCTCATATTGCAATAGGCTTCTTCAAGCTAGTGTCGCCCATAACGCTGAAACAACACTGACAAGAAATAAGTGTGGGTCGTGTAGATCAGTCAGTGGAGGGGTGAGTCTTAGCTTTCCCCTCCATTCTGTAAATGGCTGTTGGTACTAGGCGGGGATTGCATCTCCTTTGCATATGATTGGCTATTGGGTAATGAGGTCTTAGACTTCTCTCCCACTGCCTCATTGCTAAAGTTGCAGTCTTTTTTTCGTGTGAAAAACAATTACACA
The DNA here is from genome assembly GCA_011037195.1 of Triatoma infestans. Lineage (NCBI taxonomy): Eukaryota > Metazoa > Arthropoda > Insecta > Hemiptera > Reduviidae > Triatoma > Triatoma infestans. The sequence continues at coordinate 192,403 of JAAEAF010001044.1, read as the reverse complement.
AAGTTTACAAACAAAATACAAAAATCCTTATAATAAGAAACGAAAAATCTATTGGAAATTACTGCTTCCATAAGGGTCAGATTCCCGTGCATGGAAGCAGGAGCCCCTCTCAAACCATAACACTATGTTTTATTACATTCATATTATGATAAGCATATACACTGTATGTAAACGCTCACGCAATTACAAAAGCTTTTATTTATAAAACATACAACAAATTATTTCAAACCATTTTTTTTTTACATGTTTCTTGTTAAAGTATGCAGTATATATAATATATATGTTAACAAAAACGTGATGAATATTTTCTACCTTTTACATTTATGATTCCACCTTTCATTTTCCTTATTCATTCTACAACACTAGAATACCTCTCCTCCTGGTCCCAATCACCGAGGCATCAATCGAAGTCAAAGCCAGCAATTGTCGTTTATATCTGGTGGCGTGTCGCAGATATCTGGCAAGATGCATTTTAAAATTCCTTTGAGTGAATTTGATCCTAAGTTCTTTTGGTATAGCGTTAAAAAACCGGACTCGCCGAATAAAGAAAGAACTGTGCATTAAAGCAGGGTTCGAAAAAGGTACCGGAGCCACAAAGGTACCGGTGCCAAAGGAGAGCTCTACTGGTCCAATCCTTCCTTCTTTCACTACTTGAAGGATAGCCGATCTCACGTATAGATGCTTAAGGTCAAGTACGTTTAATCGTGTTGACCAAGCCAGTTCCCCTGTTGGTCAAGCCAATTCTTTACAACCGTCAATCCAATTTCTGCTCTCTCAGATACCTTTACCCAACAAAACAAAGGATATCACCTCCTGTTTCCATATTACAAACTTCGTTTACATACAGTAGGAACAGTATTGGATCCAAGACTGTCCCTTGACGCACACCAAAAACTGTTGTGGCTTCTTTACTGACACTATTGTTTATTCTTGTGAATATTTGTCTGTTGTGCAAGTAATTTCTAAACCAGTTTAATTCAGTACCAGTTATTCCATATTGTTCCAGTACTTTTACCAACAGCGAATGGGAAACTGAGTCAAACGCCTTTGTCAGATCCAAAAACACCGCCAAAGATTTTTCACCCTTATTGAGGAAGGATTATTCGATTAGTAAGACGTGAAACCGCATCCTGCGTACCCAGATTTCTCCTAAAACCAAATTGATTTGTCGCGATTAATTTGTTATCTTCCAGATAAGAAACTAATTGTTTTTTCACAGTCTTTTCAATTATTTTCGCAATATATGATACTAGGCTAATAGGTGTGTAATTCGTTACGGCTTCAGGGTTACCACTCTTGAATATTGGAGGAATCAAAGTTCGTTTTAAGTCAACTGGGAAAATTCCACTTGGAAAACTCATATCAACCAGCTTAGTTAATGGTTTTAAAATCAACCATTTAATATGTTTTAATGTTGAAACCGTTATATCATCATAACCTGGACAAGATCCATCTCTCATAGAATCAATCATCGTTCCAACATCCTCCCCAGACACCGACTGAAATTTAAATTTTTGTAGCGTTGTTAGCATTCGAGTGTTATGCACCGCCAACGAAGGCTTAAATAAAGAACATTTTTTCTTCTACCTCAGAAAAGAACGTATTAAACTCGTTAGCACATTTTTTCGGTTCTTTTATGGGATCAATATATTCCCCTCCTTCAGCGATAAACTCATTAGTTAAAAGGGAAGGGCTTTCTTTTTTCTCATATTTCACCAATTATTTTCCATGTTTTATTGAGGTTAAAAAGAGATTGATCTAATTTCTTTCTATAATAGTTACATTTCAATTCATTAATAATTAATTTATTTAGTTTTTGCTGATATTGTTTTTTATACCTTTTCAGTTCAGTATTAAATGGCTGCTTTTTAAGTAGTTTTTCCTTTTTACATATTGAAACTATTATTCCTTTTGTTATCTATGGTTTCAATTTTTTATGCTTCTTTTTGAGCTGCATAGGTAATAGTTGCATTCAAAATATTTTTTTGTAGCGCTTGTATAAATTTAGAAAAACTAATATTCACATCTTAGTCATTGTGAAACATTACTCCAATTTTCTATTTGTAAATTTTTATTAAGTTGAACTAAGACAACCTTCTTGAATAAAGGATTAATACTTCCTATGTTAGCTGGTACTCTTCTGATAGTCATATATTGAACAATACGACTATAATGATCCGTTATGTGACTCTCATAAATTACCGACTTTATAGTACATTGAGTGACGAAATTTGCAAAAACGTGATTAATACATGTTCCAGTTCCTAGTGTCGGTTTATTTACAAGTGATTCAAATTTGTGTTCATATAATAACGTTAAATAGTAGTGTACATTGATATTGTCAGTTAGTATGTCTATATTCATGTCACCCAGTAAAAATGTCTTCAGGCTGGTTTTGCTCAGTTCAGTATGTAAGTCCTTAAGAAATATCTCAACGCCAGAACCAGGAGAGCGATATATACCAATAACAAAAAATATTTCTCCGTTATATTTTATTGTTACTTTCAACGCTCTGCAACTACTTAAGAAAATTTCCTCCCACTCCAATATCCTAATATTGTTTTGGGCAAAAATAACTATTCCACTATTCTGATTAATATTAACTTTAGTATGTATTGCCTGATAACCACTAATATTACACATGAAATCTTTGTTCTGCAACCAGGCTTCTGATAGAACAATTACATCAAACTATATCTGAAAACTGGATAGTAAAGCAACTAAATTATCAAAATTCTAGTTTATGCTTCTAATGTTAGTTAAGAAAAAAAACAAACATTCGTTCTTAAAAAGAAGACTACATTGTACAATAGTTGAGACAGTTTCACAATTGTAATGAGAATATCGTCAATATTGTTTAGTATTTCCTCTGTCATAATCTAACGGTGTGTATAAAAACAAATGAGATAAAAAAGAAAACAAAAAAAAAAAGAAAAACAACAAATAAGTAGAAAAACATTCTAACTTAACTTTAATTTTTGGAGAAGTTGAAAGTTCACCTTGTGTACTTTCGTTTCCTCTTTCTTTTTCAACAAAACATTTAACTCATTCCCCCCAAACATATTTAAAGTTTCTCTCCTTCGCAATCTGCCTGGTCTAATGAAATGGTTTTTTGTTAAGAGGAGAGAGAGATGATGAGAGATAAAAACCGTTTGGTGCGCAGAGAAAGTTTCAAAAATATCCTTTGCGGACAATTGGTATTTAACCGGTTTGAAAGCTTCAAGCCATTTCAATTTTATGGCATGGTGATGAAATTTAATTATGATAAGGTTGATTTTTTTCTTTAGAAAAGATGGGAACTCGGTATATTCTCTCAATTTGTTCAGTTTTGAAAGGTTTTTTTGCTAAAGATTGCAATATTTCGTAAATGTTTTCATTTGAAGTTTGTGAAGTACCACCGATCTCTAAATTATTTATTCTCATCCTCTGTCGTAGATCTGTAATTTCAATAATTTGCTCATCAATTTGATCTTTTAGTTCTGCAATTAGTTTATTTAATTTATCAAGTTCTTTGCCTTGTCAAGTGTTGTCACTAATAACAGCAGTCAATTTCTCAAAAAACTCATCATACTTTGAACAACAAAAATCAAAACCGATGAGCTTGTATGTATTTAATAGCTCCGCTAGTCGAAAGTGATTTTTCACTCTGTTTATCCGCTTGAGAATTTCCCGACGTGTTTGAGTACATGGTTGGCTTTTCCACATGTGTATCTGGTTATTTACTTTTAAAAATTAATGGTCATTTTCTCTCAGTTTGCTACATTGTTCATTTACATGAAAAGTGTTTAAACAAGCACAACAGTGGATGTTTTTTGTACCTCTTGGGGAGACATTTTTTTTAAACATGATCCACAAATAAACATTGTTAAGTGAAAATTTTGATGAAAGTATAAAGGAAAAAATAATAATAAACAGAAGAAGTTGAATGAACCAGCAGATATATCAGAATAGTGATAACGACCAACACCTTTCCACTGTTTATTTTTATTTGTTTTTGTTATTTATTTTAGACAGTTTTCCTCCTTTTCCTAGTGAAAATTTGTTTATGTCCTGGAAGTATTTGGTATATCTTTTATCCGTTCCAGGTCGTACTTATAGTTTGCTAGGATTTTCGCATTCTTCTCTGACACTGCATGCATATACGGGAGAACAGCCCTGTTTTTTTCTCTACTTTCTTCTATTTCTTCCAGCTTCCTGACTCGAGGAGGCCTTATTAAGGGGGCTTTTTGTTAAATGTATAATAAAGTAATTATTGGTATTATGAGCGAAACGTCGGTTTATAATAAACCACTGACACGGTCTCAGCCCGAAGAACTAAGTGTTTTACCATCATTTTTATTTGAAATATTTTTCAAAAAAAAAAAATTATTTTAGCTGAGTTTGGAGGTCTGTTAGTTACATAAATTTAAACTGTTAATTTTCATTTTTCTCTTAAAAGTATTATCTCATTTCTAAAAATAATAATGTTGCCTTGTTATTGTTTCTCATAACAACAGTAATATCTTATTTAATAGTAATATCCTTTTAGTTTATATTGTTTCTTCTTTTCTTTACTTAACTTCAGTTTTTTAAGTTATTTTAAATTACCAGTTTTCTAAATTTTCAATTTTCAAAACTACATACATATCTTTCTTTTCCTCTTTACCATTATATTTTATATTTTTTAACATTTATTCTAAATTTGTGTCCAAATCGTAAGGTATGCTGTATTTATTGTCCAACTCACCAGACAGATCCGCGCGCCTCCTAATCATGCAATACAAATTTATATTAAATGTTTGAAATTGTATTTTGTTTTTAGTCTGCGATTACTTTTTTTTTGAAGCGACACGTAACATTTGTGATAAGACGCAAAATCCAGGGCATAAAGATCCCACCCCAAAAAATAAAACCTTTTTTGAGATCTGGGATTTTTTTTGTAAAGACTTTCAGAGGTTCCATCGAAGTGATCACGGGAATGCGCTCCCCAGAATCTATTGTTGATCAGGCAGTAGGCCCCAGTAATTTACTGAGGAGTTTAAATCGTTACTTGCGGCAGTTTTTCATAAGAGATCCTAACTTTAATCCAAATCCATATTTCTCTTTTTTCTCTGGATTTCATTCCATTCCCACATTCATGCCATACTCAATTTATTGCTTTATTTGTATTTCATTAAATATATTTTTAGTTAAAGTTATATTCTTATGAAATTTAATAATATTGATATTAGTTATAGTTTTAAGTTGTAAGAAGAGTCACAGTATTTTGTGTAATAAAGTTTCGGGTAATTTCTTTTTTGAGGGGCAAAGTCCCCCCTCTCTGTTTAGGGAAAGCTGTTTTCACTGTTTCATTAGTTCTGTGAAAAATTCTTTCTACAACTTCCAATAAAATAGCAAGCATCTTCAGCTGAGTGAGTGCCTTCTAAGACCTCTTTGAGATCCAGTAATTGCAAATGTTTTTTTATTCTTGTTAGATACCCAGTATGCTTAAGTGTCATTTAAATAGGGGGCAGAACCCTATGGAAAGTTTTAGTGGTACTCTTTTAAAGGCTTCTAACTTTCTTGGGACCACTTCTTCGAAAGTACCTTATCCGTATGTTACCAAGTCTTGTGCCTAAAGATTCTGAACTTTTAATACAGGGCTGGTCTCCAACATTCCGCTATACCTATTGAGTCTTTTGATTTTTTGAGGGCACCATGTTCCCGAAACCTTTTCTAATTTTCTTAGATATTAAGTATTTACATGTATTTCCATTGAAAAAAAAACCACAATTTTGAAAATTTGTCACAATCGCAATATCTACTAAACCTTAAGGGAAAGAAAAACTATTTATTTTTAATGTTTCATTAATGCATATTAATTATCGTAAATTTCCTTTCGATCATTGTCCGAATTTGTCCAGATTTATTTCTTTTATATTAATTTAACATTACGCCCTAATCTAAATCATTTCACTAGGTCCTCTCGTTTCTAAAACTGGCCTCTGAGTGAAAGTGAATTTAAAGATATCGCCTTTCACAAAATCTTATTTCCAGTCAAAATCCAAAACTTTATTTATTTGGATCATCTATATTATAACATAATTATTTTGTTTTATAGGCAACTGGTCAAGAGGTCGAAGATTTAGTTGAGGCAGTGCCACCTGATCTGGAAGTTAAAGCAGAAGAAATAGAGGAAGGTGAGAGAGATATAGAAGAAGAGGTTGTATTAGGCGAAGACGAATATCCGCCAGATCAAATACCTGCAAAAGAAACTAAACTAGGAGATGTAGAAATGAGTGAAGCAACTTCTGAAGAAATAGCTCCAGAATACGAATTAAGTGAAGAAGAAAGTACACTAATTGAGGACCATGATGTGTTTAAAGAAGATAGAGATGAATTCGGGGAAGAAGAAGAAGAAATAGCCATTTCTCCGGATGTTCTTAGAAAACTTATACGTAAGAATCTTTAAGTTTATTTAAAGTACTAAATAACAATAAGTGATTAGTTTAAGGAGAAATAAACATTGCAAAAGAAGTTATAGTTTTTAAAAAAATTAATCTTACTTTCACTAAATAGGGTTGTCAAATTTCGTTTATTTTACTTAGTTACTTACAAAATAAAACTAATAATATGTATATTATATTTATCTATATATCTTTCTTTTAATTAAATAGTATACTGTAGTTTTATTTTGTCCTACTTTAAAAATTGCAGTGAATAATCTAAATAATTCATTCCAATTACATTTGCAAATTGTTAATGGTTGGTGACCACACACACAATTCAATTTCAAAAAACAATTGTTTTCTTGCTCTGGGGGGTACCACAAGAAAAAAAAAAAATTCTTAATTAAAACTTAATTATTACACGTTCGCAATACTTCCTCTTTATGTTATCCTCAGATAGATTTATTTTTGTAGATGTTCCCCATTTTTGTTTTTCCTTGCTTAAACAAACCATTACATTATGTGACCAATTTGTATTTTTAATTCCCCCAAAAAAAGGAAATTATTTAAGCAAGTAGAGAACAAAAATTAATAATATTTTTGATCCATCGGAAACACAGATGATTTCTTGTCAGTTCATTTGCTATGAAAAATTTTTAAATATGAGACATTTTTCATTACATTTTATTAATAAAAACAAATCATTTTGAGGACATGAAAGATTCATGTCGGTAAAGATAAATAATCCGCCTTAAGTCTTTTCACTAACTGCTTGAAGAAACCTAAAACACCCACATCTGCTCACTTTTTCCAATATTTCTTTATTTGGTATTTATTGAGGATTGTGACGTGTTTACCTGTTTGCTAATTCTTGAGTAGATTTACCATTGATTGCATGCTATCAATGATTTCTTGGCTTTATCAAAGTCTGATTATCGCTTGCTGGATTTCATCTTTCAACATTGTAATATGATTTCCAGAATGCAATTTCTTGTACTGATTTCGTTATTGCCTGTCTGTTATCCTCAAGACAGGTTTATTTTGGAAGATGTTTCCCATATGTTTTTTCCTTGCAGAAACAACAATTACACTGTGTGGCTAATCTATATTTTTAATCCCTTCAGAAAAGGAAATTATTTAAGCAAATTATTCCGACAGCTGCAAGGGGAAGAAGAAATAAAAAATGCCTATATTTTTTTAGAAAGTTCTTTGGTCAACATTTCGAAACAAAAGGAACCAATTAATTCTACAAAACAAAGAATTTTTATTTTATTTTGCCCCTACCAACTGTCGGAATACTTCAAGCATTAACAATATTAAGCAGCTGCAGATTATGACTATGCCTTCACTGCATATATTATAAGCTGGCTCTAAGGCACAAAAGGATGTAACGATGCAGTCACTGGAAAAAAATCAACACCAATACAATCAGCAAAGAAAATATTCACTTACCTGCAGACAAGGTTAAAGAAAACAGAAATGCTTCCGAATGTTGCTTCAATAATTTTTTTTAATAAAAGCCAAGTGAATATAAGACAATTGGAATTAAGAAAAGTCGAGACAATTTTTAAAAAAAATTGATTATCACCAACTGTTTTTAGTCCGATGCAAACTGGTACACTGATGACTTAGAACTAAAGTGAATAGTTATTTTTAAGAGTTTATTGGTGTTTAAAGTTCAGTGTTATACAAAGAATACATAACACAGTCCTTTAAAATCTTGTTTCAAATAAAAAAAAAATAACAGCGGCCAATTATTTATACTTTATTGAAATTATTTATGGATCAGCCCAGGGCCGGATTTTTCTATAGGCTAACTAGGCTTCAGCCTAGGGCCTCAAGATCAAGAGGGGCCTACATTCAAATTGTTAGCAAAATTAAAATTACATTATTCTACAATCAGTGAACACTAAAACACTGAATCGAAAATAAGGAGAAATTCTACGCATATGACTAATAAACAAACATAAAAATATATTGGTTAAGATCAACGCGTTCGGCTCATTGGGTCTGTTCGTTTGTATATACTAGATTGCACCAAAGTATAGTTCATATGTTCACTGATTGCTATGGCAAATATTGCCTGCCTTATGCTACTAAGCTCTGGTTTGTTCTTGCATAAATAAAGTGCAGATTGGTGTAGACTGGAACAGACAAACGAACAGACCCATTGATATCCCGACGTTCGGTTATGTTCGTGTTACTTCAATAATATGAAACACGTGTTAATGTTATTAGAAAAGATTCTTATTTTAGGATTGTGTACACGATCATTTGATTCTCGCCTTTTGAGTTCAGTTCATTAGGGAAGATTTCGATGCACTTGAGCAACAAGCAAAAAACACGTTGCCAAATACTGAATATAGAACTGCCAGAAGGATAATAAGAAGTAAAAGGCAAGGGAATTACGAAAATTCATCTGACCCTGATGCCTTAGACGAACTCTCTTCAAGAGATAAATTTAGGATTAAATCATTTATTCCTATATTAGGTGCACTAGAATCAAATTTAGGAAGAAGAGCTTCTGTTTATGATGATGTAGTGAAAATATTTTCCTTTCTTGCCGATCTTACATTATCAAAGGTAGAACTTCAAAGAGGTGTTGAGCTTTTAATGCAAGAATACCCAGAAGATGTCAACCAAAATCTTACTGAAGAACTATTTCATTTCCACACATATGTGAGACAAACGCATAAGCCTTCAAAAAATTCCACATTGTCGCATACCACTTGTATCAAATAATATTCAAAGAAAATATTCAAGTGGCCTTCCCCAATGTGGAATCAATCTTACGGCTATTTCTCAGTTTAATAGTCACTAATTGTACCGGAGAAAGTCATTTTCAAGACTTAAAAATATCAAAAATCAATTAAGAAGCACATTACCCAGACGAGGTTTTCTTCATTGAGTATTTTGTGCATCGAAAATGAGACCTTCAGAAAAATAGATTTTGATGAACTTATAGAATTCTGTGTGAAAAAGTTTAGAAAGAAATTCTTCTAATCTACTATTTCGTTTTAAATCTTACTTGGATTGAATCAGTTCTTAAATAAAATAACTATTAACATAAAATTTAATATGATATACAATTTGATATTTTCTTTTTTGTGATCTGGATTTTGTTTGAATAAAGTTCCATTTTTGGTTTAGTTTAGGACTTAAAATTCATAATAATTCATACTTAAAGTTTAAATACGAATTATTATGAAATAAATTTATCTGAATTGAATTTGGTTTAATCTTCAATGTATTGAATATATTTAATTTAATCTGATAGAAAATATGATAATTTTTATTGCGTATTTTATTTTCGTAGTCAAAGATTTTCATTATTTGAATTTTGTTTCTTTGTAAATGTTGTGTGTTATGTTTGATTAGTTATTGTTACAAGTACTATATATGGTGCTGGGAATAAATATCCAAATAAGTGTTCTCGACTTTTTTTTATTTATTATCCGTGCCACACTTTTTATAAAGGTTAGTACCAATCACATGTTTCATTTAATATATTGATATATATCACAGTAATGATATATTTTATTATCTATCATGTAATTTACAAACATAAAAATGTGAGGTGAAAGGGCCTCACAAGTGGAATAGCCTAGGGCCTCTTTTCATCTAAATCCGGCCCTGGATCAGCCTAATATTTTTCATTAGTTTAAGTAATTATTACATTCAGTATTTATTTTATTCAAATAATTGTTTATTGCAGGAAAATTGAGACATCTACCCACTTGTCAAGCTCAAATCGGACTACAGAATTTATTAGGACCTAGGCTAGTCAAAGAATTACTACCTGGCATAGAAGAGTATTTAATGGTAGAAGAAACGTCGGATGAAGCTATTTCTGTAAGCAGTACCGAAGAGTATGTAACAACGGAAGTATTCACAAGGGTTCAGGAAGAAGAACCGCCAATGATGGCCCCGCCTGGTGAATTCGATGTATTAGAGGCTGACAATCCTATGTTGATTAGATTCCAACAAGTACTTAAGAAGCATCTTATTAGTCAAAAGACACGCCTTCTTCGGCAGATATCTGAAGTGGTATGTTAATTATTGTAAAATTGGAAATTTTTTATTATAGTATTGGAGTAATGTTAGCAGTTGATTGTAGAGGAAGTAGCTATAAAGCCTGATCCACTGCGATCTGAAAGACCTACAGTTCCTTGTAGGTGTTAGTTGGTTTGTACACAAAATGTAGTTGTTCATCAGTAATAACTGCATGAAGTCATCAGTACAGCATAAATATTGTGCTAAGCTATAGTTTGCCTGTGGCTTGCTAAACTAAGTACTTGCACATATCAAACGTATTGTGTGAATGTTGGAGACATGAGTTAAATATTTTTTGAATCTTGGTAAGGGCTATCTACTGCGAACCAAAATACCAGAAGAAGTGGCTAGTGCTAAGGGTAGGAGCAAGGTTACAAGATTTAGTATTAGAAATTTAATAGGAGCTTGTTTACTATTGTCAGGTCTTTAAACAGGCCCAACTCGCTAGTAGCTGAATGTGTTGCTTTTGGCACTTACCCATTGGCAGATAATATTATTGGGTGCACTATCGATTTGCTCAGGCTGTATAGTTTCGTTTAACGCAAAACCAAGATCCTGATATTTCTTAATTTTTTCGCCGCAAGTCTTTAGCATATTTTCATCATTTGGCAAGACAATATCGATGGTGTGCGCCATTCTAGTCCTATTATCCATAACCAATATATCTAGTTTCTTATTAGCAACACTGCGATCAGTTATTACCTGAAAGTCCCAATATATTTTCATATCTGTATTCCGCAACAATGCCGGCAGATTGTATTTTTAGTACGGGGCCTCTTTTTCTATACTGATGCCTTTCACCCCATCTTATTGCATAATGTATTGAGAACAATGTTTGCTACATTATTATGTCTGTTCAGGTATTGTTTCGATGCAAGTACTGCGCAACCCGCCACGAAAGTATGAGCTGGATACTTTCTGTAGGAGAATTGCACATTCTACATCTTAAAAATTATATCGATAAGCCATAATAGCAATTACTTGGTCCTAGATCCCAATGATGAAGCCTTCAATTTCAGGGAACAGATAGCCTTTAATGAGCCTCTGGCAATATATTAGCAGGTTCAGTTTCTTCCGAACTGCTTAGTATCTCCCATGGAGCTGTTTTTGGGACCACTCAGTCTTCATATCTACTTCTGATTTTAGGACACTCTGTTTTTGCCTGCATAAATTTAGGGCCGTGTATCCTTCTCTATCCACTCCACAGACTTCACCTTTTCAAAGGTTGGAGTATCCTTCTGTTATGTAGCTTGAGAGAATTCTCAATCCTCCTGCATAAGGGCTCGATGCAAGTCACCTCCTTCCTCCTTGTTTACGAATTAAATAAAGTCTCACAGTAAATGCTTTGGGGTGGTATGTATTGTTGGATCCAAGGTGATACTTAAGCAGGATATCAAATTTGAAATTTCTACGATTTTCGTTTTTGAGTTATGATGTTCACACACGTGCACACACACACCATTTTCTAAAAACCACTCTTTTAGACTTAGGGGACCACAAAAGGGAAATTTCCGGTGAAAACTATATCGAAAATTTGACACGATTACAATTCTGCCTCTTATTCGGTGTAAGAGAAAGTAAAAAGTAAACTATTATGTGTCACAATTTTGTGAAATGCGTTAATATTGTAAATTCGGCTGGACTAGAATTTCAAGCGGTCAGCACCAATTGATACAGAATTTTCTTGAGCTAATCCGTCCCTTATTATTAGCTAAGAACATTTTTTTCCCTTCTTCTGTTTCTTTAGTTTTCAGGCGTCTTTAAAATATACATTTATTTTTTTAAATGACAATTATATGATAAATAAAGATTTTTGGTTTTATAGGAAACTGATTTAAAAGCTACTAAAGAAGATATTAAAAAACTTGGAGAAAGTATAGCACGGGAACTTAAAATTATAAAGCAACAACAAGAAAATATAAATAATTTCAAAAGAAACGTGAAAACGGTACTGTAAGAGATTTATTTAATTTCAAATTGATTTGTTTATCAATGCAGAAATTAATAATTTTTTTTTTTTAATTTAATTGTAGGTGAATAAAGAAATAGAGAAATTAGGAGGAACAATTGAAGATCAGCGAGTACATACTAAACAATTGAAAATAGAATTAGTGGAGAAGAAAAAAAATTGTATGGCTTAGTTGTAGCCAATTAGAGCTGAGTGATTAAGATAATATTATTATTGTTTGAAACTTGACTCGTTGAAAAGAAAAATCTGGTGTGAAACACTCGACATTCTTTCTTTTACTGTATTTATTTTACATTTATCTAATATTTTGACAAATTTTCTTTAAAATAGGTTTTAATATTTTACTAAAGTTTAGTACTGTTACATATTTTGGGGGGGAGGGGTAGATAATGGGATCCCAGTGGTTTAGATTTTCTTGGAAATGATTATATAAATTAATATAGTTCTGGAAGACTGCTAAGTCAGTCACGCTTCTATCAAAAAAGGTCGTTTTATTTAGATTTAATATCCTTGATTTAATATTGAAGGCAACAAACAATTGTAAATATTAATAGTTTGAAGAAAATTTGTCTTATTAGTGAGAGATAATCGTGTGAGTGTTTACACCAGGTTTTTATTTTTCATAATCGGAGGAAATTATAAATTTCATAAAATCTTACTTTTGATTCCCCATCAGTTAATGCGAAATCCATTTTTATAGTTTTTTTACCTTGCTCATAATATCTAGATGCCTGAAAGTGTCATAATATCACTAGTACTAGTATCTGATTAAGTACTCTTATGAGTTGATGTGGAGCTGCTTCAGCTAGTTTTAGCTGGACTTCATTTACCGCGTGTTTGGTTTCCAGGCGGATATCTCAAGAAGACAATTGGGAGCTGGTATAGTGTGCGCTCTACTGTCATGATTCTGGTATAGTGTGCACTCTACCGTCATGATTCAGGAGCGGGATATACCCTCTCTAGAGCCCGTCAGGGTATTGGGATTCCTCAGGGACCTGATGGAGGTTTTGTAGAACGGATGTTCAGAGAAAGACATCTGTTCGGGTGTTGTGGGCAATAGCCTGCGGCATCCAGAGGACATAGCACAAAGATTCGAAAAGCGTCGCGGTGCAATGGTCCCCCTTCAAAAAAAAAGAAAGAAAAAAGGTCATGATTCTCGTATGTTATTATGCAATCTACAGTCATGATTCTGGTTTAGAATGCACTATCCACAAAAATTAAAATTAAAACTATTATTTATTTATTTATTATATTAAAATATATATTATCACGATTAAACTTTACTTGTGGTTGTCTCTCATGACGGTAAGCGCGTGAAATTTTTTTTTTTTTTTGGTCAACGGGTGGTACGGAGAACGGAAGCTCCCGGAAAAGCGATTACTGAATGGCTTACTCTAGTAAAGTTACATTTACTACAGTAGAGCACATATTCTATACAGAAGATATCATAAGATTGGTAAAGCGCACACTATAATTGTACCGGCACCAAAAATTCCGTAACCCAGTGAATGGGTTTGTTCATTAGTGTTTCCTTCCCTGAATGCTGTATTTAAATATTTACAGGCAACTCTGCCATGGAATGTCCAACTTTAAACCTTAAAAAAAAAATTAAGCACTATTATTTTGGATAGAGTTACTAAATTGGAAATGAATTTGAAAGTAAATAGTGATATGAAATAGGATTAGTGTTTTAATTCAATTGTAAATAAGTCTTAGATAAGTCAAAACATTATTGCGGTTTAATATAATAACAATACAAAGATAAAGTAAAACGGATATTGCATAGTGTTACAATCTAATACAATAAGAAAATTTGTTTTTTTAACAATTAAGATACTTTCTTTCAGGTTATTATGTCTTCGGGTTGAAACCCATATGGCTTCTTCATGATAGTGCCAGTCTCTAACGCTGGGTGTTGTTTCAGCTTTAGAGGTGACACTACCCTGAAGAAGACTATTGTAATACGGGCGAAACGCCGGTTTACAACAAAATCATGGAGACACGGTCTCAACCCAAAAACATAAATGTTTTAGATACTTTCTATTATTACTCTCCTACAGTTTCCAGCCTAAATAATTATAAAATAGCCAAAAACTAGGAAATTATAATAATGTAAATACTTTTTTTATAGTGAACTCTTTAGAACAAGAAAAAGAAATGTTTATACAACTGCTCTATAAAATGGAATCTTATAAAGAATTTCAAGATGGACAATTAAAAATGAATAAAATTCAAACTGCTAGAAATAAAGTAGAAATAAAACAAATGTTAGAGGAAAAACAAAAACAGGTAATTAGTTTTGAAATATTTAATTAAATTTTCTAATTTGTCAAAAGTAATAAATAATTCATTATAATTATAGGATCTTGTTCTTTGGCGCTTGACACATATAATTCTTCAATTGAAACGTAATTATGATGCGTCTGAAAAAAATATTTATACGATAAGACAATCAGGTTGCTATATCTAATTTGTTTATACATTATTTTAAGAATTTCTAAGGTAGAAGTTAGTTTGGTAAAATAGCGATAAAGCCAAATCTATTGCAACTTACAGCAGATCACTTGTATGTATTTTTATTATATATGAAGTCCTCTTAGTCTCTTACTAATCTGTAGTCCTCTGAAACTATACATTGTGCAAAGATGTAGCATTAGGTATACTTTTTAAATAAAGATACATAACAGATTACTATTAACATTGAACCCACATAATAATTGAAATTACGCCACAAATTCCGCCGAACTACCAAATCAATTTTTTCAGAAAATGTTACAAATAAAAGTGTTAGGCTTTTATCTTACACTTACCATTCGAAATTTAAAGGAAATCGTAAAAACAGCGAAAAATTAAAGAAATAAACATTAAGTAAAGTCCCACTTCCAGATGATAGATTTTCCCCGAAACCATCGTGTCTGATGAGGCTGTTGGGGGGGTATGGTGAATGATAAAATTTACTCAACTACATTTATGCAATAAACATTTAATACCGTTAGATAGGATTTTCAGTCAACTGTGCACAGAGTTACAATAAAAATATGAACACAAGATGTTATTTGTAAATGCCCTATTTCAGGCTACAAAAAACTGGCGAGGCACCTTATTTACCGACTTCTGTACACACTGCTACCTTCCAGCGCACTGTTATGTAGCCACTATCGATACCTACCACTACAAGACCTAAGCGGAAAACCAAGTTTGAACTTACTGCAATTTTCGTTTTTTGAGAATCTGACACGCTCTTATAAGAGTAAAAGAAAGTAAAAATTACATTAGACTATATTATATTTGTTATGAGTATTAAAATTATTTTTTTTTTTACAGTAAGTGTACATTAAATAAATATCTCTACTTCAAATAAAAAATTAATTAATAAAATAATTTCCATTAACATAAAAGTTATTTAAAAACTACACTAACCTCTAACTCAGAGCACACGCAGATAACAGTGTAAATATCTGGTATTTTATCTGCCGAAGCTTGTATATTCCTTTTGTTCCTGACCGGTTTCGGATTTTCATCTATCGTCAGAGCAAATTCTCAGTGTTCAAATTCGTAATGTTTTTCTTGCTCGGGGACTGAAACATATATTTCCGGTGAAGAACTCAATTTCGATTTTTTTAAGGCGAGTCAACATCTATAGTCATGGGCACCCAGAGTGTTCTGAGTGCACAGCCTGGAGGGCATTGATTTCTCCTTGTAGATGAGACACCACTACCTAATAATAGTAAGCTTTTGGTAAGGTTCCTAGGTTGAGAAAATCTAAGGGTAGCATTGGGCTCGAATTCGTAACCTCCAGCGTGCTACCTTCAAAAATTTGACACGTTCGCCATACTTACATCTTTCCAATTGTAAGAGAAAGTAATAATTTATATAAAATTGAAATAATAAATTTGTCTCCTTCTTATCTTATAGCTGAAAAAATTGAGAATAATGTTTCAACAGCAGAAGTTGATATAGAAAGTCTTAAACTTGAAAATATTTTAATAAGACAGACAATAAATAAAAGTTTTGCAGTTGTTAATATGAAAAATCAAGCATATCCGGCGGAAAAGCAAAATCTTCAGTAAGTTATGTAAGAAGTTTTTCTATGTTTGAAAAATTTGCAAGAAATATTTAAATTTCTTCTCTTTTAAATACAAATCTCTTTAGAAAAAAAAAATAAAAAAATATTTTTAACATCAATGATAATAAATAATTGTTTTTAAACAGATATGTTAAAGATGTTTATATTGAATTAATAAATCAAATTCGGGGTTTAACTAAATCATTTGATGATATGAAGAAAACTGAAGAACAAAATCGCCTTCGATTCAATAAAGCTTGGACGAAAACGATTGAACTCAAAAAGAATGTATTATAATTTATTTATTTTGTAATGTTTTTTTGAATTAATTTGTTTTTTTTTTTTTACTGGATGCTTTAATTTTTTTATTTTATTTTTTTCAGATACAAACATTCTCCCATTCCATAATACTTTCTGAAAATATGCTCTTGCAGTTTCAAACATTATTTGAAAATAATGAAAAGCGTTTGGAACTTATTAAGAAAGTAAAAGCTTTGTAAAATTTATTTATAAAAAAATTATTACAGACCTATTAATTAATTAATGTTTTATTCCTTATTTATAGGAAACAAAAAATCTAGAAAATGAAAGTAAAAAAATATCAAAAAAATTAAATGATGAATTTTCAAAGCATAATGAATTGAAACGAAGATTAATGGATAAATTGAATGAAAATAGTATGACCGAAATTTTTAAGAATAGAATTGATAAACAGATAAAAAAACTGGCCCAAGATGCAAAATTCCAGGTATTTTAATTAATTTGAAAAATATTATTAAAACAAATAGATAAAGAATTAATTTTCTTGCAAATTTAAGTTGTTACAACTGTTTTTTTTTACAAACAGACTGTCTTCGGGAAGACAACTTTCTATTATTGAGCAAAGCTGTCCGCCTGTTGAACATATTTTATTTAATTCCATTTTATTTTTTTCTTTTACTTTCTCATCCCAAAGAGTGTCTCTCATTAAGTCTGGAGATAGCAGAACTCTAGGCACTTTTTTTTTTTGGTATGATTTTCCAACAACTTCATGGCTTCATCAAGCCAGTCATCCAAAGAAAGCATAACCTTCCAAAATGTTATATTTGTGGAATCTATGCCAAATTATGAATAGACTGTATAAACGCGTTTAGAAATTGGTAAGCTTTGTTAAAACTATATTATAATAAATTTATTTTAAATTTTATTATAAATTTATTTGAAAAAAGTCGTAAGGTTTTTGGAAAACGTTAGTGTTTTGCGTAAGAATGACACCGGAAGCGTAAAAGATCTTACCAGATCCGTAAAGAATTGTAAGTGTGAAGAAAATTTGTCATTTTGCTGTAAGAGAAAATCATGTGAGTGTTTCATACCAGAGTTTTTTTTCTTTTTATATCTCCAAACTTTCTGAGTTAACTTATATAAAATGTATTTAAGTATTTATATATATCTTTTATTACAAAAATTATTATAACAGGAAGTAGCATTGGCTGAAGCAGAAAACAAACTTGCTAAATCATTATTAGACAATGAGATGTTGAAAAGTTCAACACTGGAATTAAAAAAATCAGTAATAGACAAACAGAAATCTGTAGATGATCAAGAATCGATAATGAAGTATTTGGAAAAACAAATTAAAGATAAAAATTATTTATGCCGTAACTATCAATCGAAAATAGCAATGAAAGAAAATAAAATTGAAGAACTCAAGAAAAAACATGAAGAGAAGGTAAATTTTTTCATATTTCTTTGTAATTATTTTTTTTTTTTAAGAATAAGTCATTTTTTTTAAAAGGAAAGAAATTTTACGCGAAACTTTAACGAAGTATTTTAGACTAAATGAAAGTGTGTGCGTTTTTCCCATTAGCAGTAAACAAAAAAAAAAAAAAAAAATTCAAGAAATGATATTTCTCCTTTTATGGATGATCTTGTCAGTTTCTTTCTCCATGTTGCTTTAGAGATTTTGAATCTACATATTTCTTTTGGATTGTAATCAGAATAAGGCCAGGTTTTTATTGGTTTGTTACATATAACGTATAAGTCCGCCAACAACAATCTTAGTTTTTACAATAAATATTTTTATATTTGTTCGAAGTAATATTCATTAATATTGGCTTCCGATGCTGGTTCTCCATCCGTCTCTGATGAATACTTTAACCAGAGTTTTGTGTTG
This sequence comes from Triatoma infestans, assembly GCA_011037195.1. NCBI lineage: Eukaryota > Metazoa > Arthropoda > Insecta > Hemiptera > Reduviidae > Triatoma > Triatoma infestans. Next base: position 173,756 of record JAAEAF010001044.1, on the reverse strand, counting down.
TTCTTTATTTTAATTTGTGATTCGGAGAAATGTGCTCACAATGTGACATTCTTCGTTATCAAAGAGACAAATGTAAAAGCTGTTAGATTTATTAATAGTATAACATTAATTCTAGGAAGGGCAAGCGAGTCCATTGGAATTAAAAGCATCTAATCTGGAAGAAGAATTGAAGAAATTACAAATAGATATCGAGAAATTTGAAAATGAATGGCTAAACTTGGAGAATGATCTGTTAAACAAAGCAGACTTAAGAAATAATTTGATCGGCGAAGTACTCAAATTAAGAAAAGGTACATATATATATATATATATATAATTTTGTTGGTGACATACTGTTTTATTCTCATTAAATTAATTTCAAAAATTAAAAAAAAAAAAAAATTAAATGATTTTTTTTTTTTGTAGACTATACTAGAATTGAACAGTATAGAATTCGTGGTGAAGCCAAAATTGGTGAAATACAATTCAGTGTTAGAAAATGTAGTAAAGAATTGGAGTTTGCTCATAAACGATTAGAGAGAATAGAATATGAAACAGTTGAAAAAGGAAAATTACGTGATCAACTTGAAAAATTGGCTTTCATTCATGGGAAAAATTATGAGCAAGATTTAAAGGTTAGTTTTACTGTTTCTATATGCTCTAAAATCTAATTCATATTTATAATTTGATTTTTTTTTTTGTTTTTTAAATGTTGTACTTGTTTAATATTGTGGTAGAAACTCCAGATATTGATGTTTGAGCCACTGAGTATCTAATCGATAAATGAGTATAATAAAGCTAGTGAGTCAGAAAATCTGTTATTCTGTGTTTGTGTTTGTGTGTGAGAGAGAGAGACAATATGTATGTGATAGAATATAATGGTAATATACATATCAGAATGAGTAAATGGCACTAAATACTTGATACTTGTTTATGTGTATTCAAATTAATAAACAGTACTCATAATTTTTCATGACAATAGAGGTTTTTTTTTTTGGATATTTATAAGTATAATATATATATATATATTACTGTCACCATAAAATATTAATTACATATGAAAATCATTCCTAGAATTCCAAATTTGAAGAAAATCGGTCAACAGATAATGTGTCTTTGTAGAATAGATTTTTGAGTTTATTTATTTATTTTTTTTGTAATTTTCTCGAAAATGACTATAAAGATTTTCTTTAAACTGTGATTGTTAAATGAACAGATATAACCTAACAGTTTTATTTGAATCTTTTTAAAAAAATAAATTATTTTTGCTAAAATTGCGGCGAAAAAAATTTCAAAAATATATTGGGAGAGCGTTGCTGTTTTCTAAATAAATCCTAAGAACTTATTCCCCTGTAAAGCCACATTTTGCATTTAAGCATTTTCTTCAAATTTGTTATTTAAACAATGATATTGTGTAGATGGTATAGGACCATACATTCTATAGGACCATTTATTTTTTTAAAACTTGAGGGGAAAGTTTAACGATGTTGCTGCCCCTCCATAATCCCTCTCAAAGAGCAATTTTCTTAGGAAATAAATGTGATAAATATTTATTTGTATATACGAGGTGTGTAAATTAAGTAATGAGACTGATATTTATTCAAATAAAATTACAATTCAACATTGTCCCCTTCAAAGTAACTAACTTCGGAAGCCACACAACGCTGAAGACGATTCTTCCATTCGTCATAGCAGTGCTGGAACTCGGATACTGGAATAGACTTCAGTTGGTCGGTTACGGCTGTTTGAATATTCTCCAATGTTCCAAAATGACGTCCCTTGAGGTGATTTTTCAATTTGGGGAACAAAAAAAGTCACATGGACTCAAGTCGGGTGAATAAGGAGGCTGAGGAGCCACAGGAATGTTATTACTGGCCAAATACTTATTAATGTGAAAGATTTTTCGGAACCATTTTTGCACAAATTTTTCTCATCCCCAATTCATTAGTCAAAATTTGATGAACGGTTGTGTGAGTCAAATTCAACTCTTCGCCGATCATTCGGACTGTCAAACGACGATCTGAACGTACGAGATCGCGGATTCTGTCAACATTTTCGTCGGTTCTTGAAGATGAAGGCCTTCCGCTGCGAGGCTCGTCTTCAATTGATTCCCTTCCTTCTGCAAACGACTTAAACCACCTAAAAACCTGTGCTCTCGACAAAACATTGTCTCCATAGGCCTGGCACAGTTTTTCAAATGTTTCCGTTGCACTGTGCCTAAGTCTGAAGCAAAACCTGATAGCACAACATTGCTCGTAATTGATGTCACTCATTTTTAAAACGCACTGAAAAAACCTTGCTCACAGAAAAAGTCACTACGGACAGTGCAACAACCCTAGCATTTTCAAATTTGCACTGGACGTGTATCAGATTTTTTCTTGCCCTATCACGCATGCGCCGCGTCTCCAGTGTTGCCAGATATAACACTAGAAAATCAGTCTCATTACTTAATTTACACACCTCGTTTAAAGAGAGTAGTTTTCAGTGAAAATGGCAAAAAAAAAACTTAAAATCTAATTTCAAGATTTATTACTATAATTCATCAAACGGAATAAAATGAAAATACATAGATGGAAATTAGGATTTGTTTCAGTCCTTACGTCTTTGTAGACATTATAATGTATACTTATTTCACACCAAAACAACATTATGTACAAGCATTAATGTTGTTTCCTTTTCTCAGAAAGGTTTTATGTATGAAATACAATGGAATGAAAAAAAAGAGGAAGGAGTTGCAACTGAACAAATAACTAAACTAACAAATTACAAAAACTAACTTATTGTGCTTTCTAATTTTTAATTAATGTTACTATCATAACCAAGTCCCCAAATTTGTTTTATATTTACTATAGTAAAGTTATTTTTTAGACTATGATTCAGTGAATGTACCTATTTCTTGAGATGTGATGTACCTATCACCTGAGCACTTCCAAATTTTATATATATTCCACATCTCAGCGTTCCAATCTTAAGCATCATATTCTGAAATAATATAAATTGAAAATCGTATACTATTGTTTATTGATTGTAGGTAGCTGAAAATGAATATTTGGAAATGCAAAAGCAGAATAAAGAACTAAATGAAACTATTGAAGAAATGACTAAACATATTCAAGCATTGCAAAGAGAATATTTGGAATGGGATAAAAAATTAAAATTGGCATGTAAAGAAAAAGATAGATTTCATAAAGAAATGGAGGCCAGTGGTGAGATTGGAGCCATGAAATTGGAAATTCATAGAATGCAGGTAAAGAAGGAACTGTGTATAACCGTAAAACATTTTCTTCATTATACAAATATTCAATAATTTTTTTTGCTTTCTTATGAGTCAAAATTATTTTCATAGAAAATATTATGTTTTGAAGATCCCTCAATATGTAAAAGTGGTTTTTAGAAAATTGATATATATATGCTGGTCAGATCAAAAACGGACAAGTTCAAACTTGATATTTCGCCTACCAGAAGACCTAATAATAAAGTTTTGATCAAAATTAGTCATCGTAATAACCACTTTTTTACAGAAAAGATTTTTTATTTATTTATTTTTTGAAAATTGCTCCAACTTGGTACAAAAACTACGACTTTTATTAAATACCTTTCTCCTGGAAATTTATTTTAATGATTTTGGTAAAAGGGTGACGTTTAGGCTTTCCCCTAAAGTGCCTTTTCCATATTTGTGTGTACCCTATCACCTATAAAAATTAAATGTGTTCCGAGATTTAAGTTGGCTGGAATCGGTTGACTGGAATTGTGATTTTACTGATTTTTTTTTTTTTTTGGTCAGTTTTCTGCGATTTGGCGTTAAAGATGCTAAAGATTTTCTTTGAACTTGGTATACATAATACCAAGATATAGATAGATATAGATCTATCACTTTTGTTAGAAATAATTTTTTCGAATAAGTAGATTTTAAGGTGATCTTGGTCCGAGCTGGAAGGTCAGCTTGCCTCAAGTGTGTTTTTAGTTTAGGGTCTCCAAGCTATACATATAACCAAGGCCGTATTTAGTTAGAGTGAGGGCCTAGAATGGAATAGAATGACACAGGCGGGGGGACTCAAACCCAGGCACTGCAGCCTACCCGTTGAGGCTTATTGTGCAAACCCCTTAATACCTAGTAGAGGAAGCCCCCCTCTTCATGAGATCTAGAATCTTCCCCACCAATCCATCTTGGAGTACGATTTCCTCCGGTCTTAACGTGCCGGAGATCTCGTACCACAATCTGCCGATCGCAACGCAATCAAACAACAGGTGAGAGGCCGTCTCCTCCTCCTCCTCCTCCTGACACAGTCTACACAAGGGCTCCGAATCAACCAATCCCACCTTGTGCAGATGTTTCTTGAACCTGCCGTGCCCTGTAAACAGGCCCGTTATCAGACAAATCTGATACCAGCTTAAACCCAAGGGTCTCTCTGGTTCTTCTTCTGCACAGCTCTGGCATGACCATTTTGCCGTGTTTTGCTCCGTAGTTAGCCTCCAGTGACGATGATGTTCTCTCCGAGTCCATTCTCACAGAGACGCCCTCGCCATACTTTTGGCTATTCCCAGAACAGGTTCCGGCCCATAGAAAGGAGTATTCGCGCCATTCCTGGCCAATTGGTCGGCTAGTTCATTGCCTTTAATCCCCTTGTGTACCGGCACCCATGCCAGCCGCACTTTGTTGTGCTGGGACAACGACTAGGGAAGAAGTGATTCTGAATGCCCCAAATGCCTTCAATGCAGCCTTGTCCGAGAAGATGCATATCTCCCTATTCCTAGAGCCATACGCAAGTTCTCCTCAGCACAGATCTTGATTGCATAGACTCCAGCCTGGAATACGGTGGAGCATCCACCGAGGGGCCTCCCAATGAGTACCTCCGGTTTAGCTCCATGTATACCGGCTTCAGTACCCCAGGCCATTTTGGACCCATCCGTAAACCAGGATCCCCCAGTCCGGCCTCGTTTTTCCCAACGTTTAGCCCATTCCGATTTTGACGTGAAAATCACTTGGAAGGGGAGCTCAAAGTAGAATGTTGGACTCTTCCCCAGCCATCTTAAAGATAGGGCTATGGTCAACTTAAGTGAGGGCCTAAGCGAAAAAGTGTTTAGAGGCTGCTTTTGGAGTAAAGATTTTATATTCGAATTGTATATTTTCATTTGTTATCGGAAAAATTGGAATAAATGTGAATAATTGAAAAATCTAAAAACGGGAATTTTTTTAAATTTTTTTAAAGAAATTCTGGAAAGTTATAAAAACCATCAGTTTTTTTTTTTTAAACAAAGTCTTTATTCATATTTTTTTTAAATAAAAATATTAATATTAACCAAATTTGTGAGGCCATCCAAACGCTAAGCTCTAAGAATAATAGCTTGTTTAATTTTGTAAATCCGATCTTGCAAATAATATTGAAGCTAGGTAAATTTATTAAAAGATTCCAAATTGGAAGGAAATGCTTCGATAATAACTATATAAATTACAGTTTGTAAATTCTTATATTTTGTATTTATTAATTTATTTATTTCTTTTTATAAAATCTCTTATTAATATTTATCATTCTTGTTATTATTGTTAACTATGATAATACATAAGTCATCATTTTGTCCATAAATGCTTTATGAGGGTAGCTGATGTGAGGAATCATCTAGTGCACGGTATCCTTTAGCTTACGCATCTTCAAGGCGCCCACGTAAAACTGACAGATTTTCGATACTTCCCTGACATTTGTAAGTCACTCTAAGCATTCGGCTAAAAAGTTAAAAGACTAGCAGAACTAAAATGTTTTCAGATATCGCCTTCGAATTGAGAGCTATAAATAGGCAGAGAAGTAGAAAATCTTGTAAACTGTTGATAAACAACATGACCAGCCGAGAGTTGTGTTTTTTCTAGCTGGCAAAAAAAAAGTGCTTGAGTAGCATGAATGAGGATTTCAGTGAAAGAAGCCCAGATTAATGGATGGCTTGATCCAAAGAGAAATCCAAATCAAATCCCCAGTACCTCTCAGATATGTGAAGTACTTCCACCAAAAAGTTCTAGCTTCTGGAGGAATTTTCAATCTTCAATACTGGTCAGATTGCAATCATCGATGTCTACCACTTGCTACCGAGAGCACATCTTTCACTGCTCTTGGTGCTTGCTCAACGGCCCATCTCTACTAATCACACACGCCTTGAAATTGTTTCTTTATAAAAATCATGTATAGCTAAAAAGCAGGATATTCTCAGTTTCGACGAATTAGATTATCTCAGCCATTTATTTAGTGCTCCTATAGGTATTCCAGGAATGTGCTTTTAGGTTTGCCACTTCCTTAATTGCCATTCATGTGTCTGTCGCAGTGGCAGTTTGAAGAATCTTTTTGATCTCTTGTTTTCCCAGCCCCAAAGGTGCCAAATATCGATCCTTAGAAAGCATAAGAAAAACATGATTGGCATGATGAATCTTCCTCATAAAATTTTTTCTCTTGCAAGAACCAAGTATGAAGTAGTTGGCTTTGCTAATTTCTAGGTATCATTAAACATCTTTGATGTCCTAGGATTGTGTGGCTAGTTATTTTAGAATGCAGCTTTAATTGTAAGAAGTATTGTTATTATTACTATTATTAATGTACAACCAATCTTTCAAAGGTAAGATTATCTCAGCTAAAAAAAGTGCAAGAAAGAATGATGAGTGATTTAGAACATTGTATAAGCAGACGAGATAGTATTATTGGTGCTGCAGAAGCCCGAGAGATAAGATTTAGAACTGGAGGTATGATTTTTTTTTGTTATATTCAAAAGTTGATTTTGAATTTAATATTTTAAAATTAGCTATGCATTATAAGTAGTTATTTTCCTTACTGTTTCTTAGGTAAACAGGTGGCCAAAATTCATATTCAAAGAAGAATTTCCGATATGAAAATGAAACTCAAACAGGCAACACAAGTAAGCAATTGATATTAAAATAAATTGTACCGACAAGAATTTTTGTTTCAAATGCATATTTTGTCAAAATATCTATTTATTCATATTTTGTTCACGATACAAGTTGTTACTTTTATATTGCTATTTATTGCATTTTTTTTTTTAGCTAACGAAATTGAAAAATAGTACTTTAGAACTATCTTGACCAGCGAATTAGATCCCTCGCACATTCCCTTCCCAGGTTAATTGGGTTAGGATAGCTTGTCAAATTAGTTAGATAGAGAGTAATCCCAGTTGTAGTAAAATGGTTATGGAAGCGGTTTGGTAGTGTTCTGTTATTTTCGTTAGTAAAGTATGTAATTTTCAGACATAGTAGTGTGCGTCCGAAAACATTATTATTGTCTAAGTGTGCTGTCTAAATATTATTGGATGCATCAAATCGCAGAGGACTGAAAATTGTTTTTTTTTTTTTATCTGCACCATTTTTTAACCTGATGCCATTTTTCCATATCGGATTAAGCTCCTCTTGTAGGCAATTAGTCTGCTTGTCAATGAGAGTCTTGATATCGTTCTATGTTTATTATTATTATTATTAATAATAATAATAACAATCTTTTTTTTTTTAATTTAAAGCGCGTCAACATCTATGACTGGCCATTGGCCATAAAATTATTTCTTTTTAATTGTGAGCAATCTATAATCTTAGGCCTGCTTATTATTATGAACCTTCCAAATCAGCCTTTTTACTGTCAACATTTTATCTGAAGGCGGTAGAATTAATGTTGAAACTCTTATTCCAAATCCAAGGAAGGTATCACCAGGGTTCCAGAGCTAGTAGAAATATGGCTTACAACAGTCAATCAATCACAAGGGATTATTTTTTGAAAAGTAATAAAAAAAATTCATAAAGAGTAATAAAAAATAGATTTTTTTTTTTGTATACACCATGTTCTAATAATAAATGTTTTTATAGTTTATTAGTACAAACAAATAATAAAATAAAAAACATGAAGGCATACTCAATGAACAATGATCTCAGGCAGATTGTCCTCGTATTACTAATATGTTTGTACACACACAGAAGAGATAAGCTAATATAATAATATAAACAATAAAAAAAACCTAATAATTTCTTTTACTTTCTCTTACTACTGATGCCGAGGCAAGGGCCAGTGTGCATAATGAACAATAGACATTACAACTACATTGGATCCTTGTGAGATATATGGACATAATAGATAAAGTCGACCCAGGACTAGTTATTAACACAACTGGGGACAGCATCTGTCCAAAGTACAGTTTTCATATTCCATTTCAGATCTTTTCTAAGATTTGCAAATTATTTTGAACTAAAGTTAAAAGATTATTTAATTTAGAATTAGCAATTACACTCGTGCTCATTCAACATATTTTTTCTTTTTTAATGATGTATATAAAGTGACAATTTTAATTTTTTTTAATTATTCTTATAATTCATTGTTGTGTACTCCGAAACATTTCTATATCAATTCTACCAGTATCGGACAGACAGTAACAAAAAATTAAATATATTTTCCACTTCAGGGCAGTTACATATGTAATAGTTTCCTTAACTTTGATTATATATAATGCCCTTCACTATTTTACTAGAGAGACAAATAGAGACCGTTCTTACTTATTCTTAAATAGCCAAGCCTCGCCGAATGGTCTTTTACTTCTTGGAGAAATTAAAAACACAAGTCCCATGTCCCAAGGACGGGGCTTGAAATAACAGATTCCTCTCCATTGTTTTATTCATAACATGGAAACATTTACAGACAGCACAGATTTTACAAAAAGCTTTGAACGATGCTAATGAAAGAAAAATCAAACTTATCGAAGAAAATACTGATATTAATGCTCAAATGGATATATTAAAGAATGGACTGAGGGAAATAGAATTGCAAATTCACGAGGGCCAGATACACAAACACGCGGTAATTTTTGTTTGTTTCATAGAATCTATATCTGCCTTTAAATAAATATTGTTTATTATTTCTACGCTAACTAACTTCAATTTAATAATTACCTTATTCTTTTCAGTGTTTAGAAATGACAGTTTTAAGACAAAGAAAAGCTCGACTATTGGAAGATTTGAAATTTGGTCGATATAAAAATATATATAAAAATGAAAGCTTGTTGATTAAGGAAGAAGAAAAGCAATCAACAATTCATAATGCTTTGGAAGAAGTACTCGATACACTTAAGACTGATTTCCCACATTTGGGATTGCAAATTGTGCAGATTATCAATTCATTAAAACATCCAGAGAAATTGAAATAACTAGAATGTGCTAGATAACATGTATTTCATTAGTTTGTTTTTTTTTTTTAATAGAAAAGAAACGTCCCAGATTATTTAATATGTAAACGTCAATAATTATTTTTGTGGATTTTAATATCTTATTTCACCAAAAGAAATGATACTGGGAAAATTTTGATTTATTAATCACCCGCAATAAAGAATATATTATTCTGCATTGTCTTTTAAACATATCTGTGAATTTATTTACTAGAGTGTTTGTAACGAAAAAAGTTGTTTTATTTTCCCTTCCTTCCTTACTATTTTATTCTTATGAACTGAGGAATTCTTGTTCATCCCTGCATCTGTAAGGTTTTTCCAAAATTGTCAAGGTTTTTTGGATCAGGAAGTGTATTTTATTATTGTTTTATAAATTTGTATTATCTATAAAGAATAAGGGGATTTTAGTGGACCCAATTCCATTGCATTACATTATGTGAGAATAAGGTAGAGGGACTCATGCTTCCGTGCTGTACGTATTGTGGGGTAAGTTGAAACCGTTGACCACATTTGAACAAAGATGGACAGAGGTCCATTGTGATGGTATGTTTACATTAATTATTTAGATATACATTAAACTATTTTATTTATTCAAGGAATTTTTAATAATAATCATATCCTTAAATTATCAAAATGTCGTTTTTGTGGTTTCGTTTCGCAGAGCTGGAAAACATCAGATATATTTTCCGTGATAGCTTGCTTCTTTTTGTGGTCATCGATCGGTTATTGGCGTTCGCACATTATCAGGATGTTTTTGTCAAAACATGTGATAATCCTTTATATTATTTAATTTGTTTATTTAGATATTTAATTGATAGGTGTATCAACTAAATTTGTTCTGCGAAGGCTATGTTATCACACTGTTTTGACAGAAATATTCTGTTGATAAGCAAACGCCCGAAACCAGTCGATGACCACAAAAAGGAGCAGGCTATCACGGAAAATATCGCTGATACTTCAAATTGTCCTTTTTACAATAGCCCATTGAACAACAGTAAATAAACTGTAGGAATGAAGAATGAACAAAAGTAAAATATTCTTAAATTACAACATGAGATTTTCAGTTTTTTTTTTGTTAAAAAAAAAAAAAAAAAAGGACTCTTCGAACAATGTAGTATAGAAGAGTATCTATCGTACCTTTTTAGTACAGCTGTTCTACTCCTAGTATCTCATTTATATATATATTTATGTTGGCTGCACTGAATGCACTAATTTGAACTTACCATTTCTGAATATAGAGGCCATTTTTTTTTTTTTAGTTAATTGATGCCTCCTAAAACGGAACACTACTTCTCTCCAAGATCTACTGCTGCAACACCCACAAACAGAGTAAGGAGTTCTCCGGATTTGCTTAAAAAAGAAGGTATGTAATATAAATTCTTTACAGATTGAAAATATGTCGTCTTCGACTGTTTCTCCCCAAGTTGGTGGGGTGTCTAAAAAACTATGGACGTACTGATTGAGGTAATGAATAAGCTACTTGATAATATGGTATTCAAATCGACAGGCCTTGAAAAAAGACACTCGTCCAGTAATTTATTCTTCCAAATTTGAAATTGCCGCGCCTCACTACAAACATTTTTCTTATCCCTCCCACCTTTTAGCAGTTTTTTGGAATTTAAAAAAATTCTCTTCATTTCAGTCTCAACGTTTTCAGCATACACTGCTCTCCGGCCACAGGGATATCTTTATCTGTCTTATTTTCTCTTATTGTTAATATCCTTTTATTTAATTTACTGTCACTTCTGTTTTACTATTTCTTTTGTTAATATTTTTTAATTTAAATTTTTCCTTTTTTTTTGTTATAAAACTATGCACTTTTTCATAACTACTATGCTGTACAATAATGTATTTTCTCCCATAAATTTTACAGAACTCCTGAAAAAGGGCACCAAGGTGCCTGAAACGTGGAATAATTTTTTTCTTTAAAATCTCATTCTACTTGATAATAAGTAGCCAACATAGCGACTAAAAGTGACATTGATTCTCTAAGAGATGATGATATAAAACTTAAGGGAAGAGAATCGCCAGCTGAAGGAAGAGTTAGGGGTAATGCGAACTACAGTACTGAAACAATCGCGACGTTTCGATGATTTAGATGTCAGATCTAGACGTGGTAATCTTATATTTAAAGGTCTAATTGATAATAAACAGTATATTATTTTTCACAACTCATTGTGGATTTTTCTAAAGAGGTTTTAGATGTGTAGCTTAACCAAAACGACATATATGTTTTCCCCCTTGGAAAGCGAGTGTTACCTTAATAGACCTCTCTTGGTATCCTTCCTACATTACCGAGACAAGGTTGCCGTACTGGGTTCTGTTAGAAGATTAAAAAATTCTGGCATGTCTATTTATCAGGATTTTCCAGAAACATGCGATCTAGGAGAATTAAATTGCTTTTAGTAAAGAGAGAAGTTCTCCGTGTAATTAAAGAGTCTTTTTATATACTGATAAACGTGGGCAACTACAGCATTGAGTGGTGTTTTCATATGGGTCTTAGATGTGGTAACGCAGATGGTACATCGAAATTAAATGCAATTGTTGGACATGACATGTCTGGATTCCCTTTTCTGATTATTGGAAAACACAAAGGATTAAACAAAATACTAAGCGTCATTCAGCGCCGTTGGAGTCTTCTGTCACCCAGATTTCCTGAGATGATTCCGTCTGTAGGCAGGATTCTGGAAACTCATCTTTGTTAACTTCTAGTTTGTCACTTATTGCTTATAACATTCATGGGCTGAAGTCTAAAATTAATGATTTATTTTTAAATTTTATTAATAATTATGTTTTCATTCTGTTTGAAACTTTCATAGAAGTAGATGATTTTGGTTTATATAATAAATACTTTCCTGAATACAACTTACGCTGGGTCCCAGCCTATAAAACATCTAGATTTGGGCAGCTAAAGGAGGTAATCTGTATGCAATTAAATCAAGTTTATCTGAGGTTTGTTATTTTTATAATATTTTTCCAACAGATTTGATTTTTGTTAAAAATGATAAATTAAATTTCTGCATTCTACCTGTTTACCTTAACTGTAATTCTTGGTCTGAAGATTTCATGAAACAAAGTAAATTTTTGAATTTGTTTTTAGAATATAAAGTGGTTCTTATTGGCGATTTTAATGCAAGGGTGAGCGATCTCCAACGTCTTCCTGATGATCTGTTTATTGATAACTGGAAATAATAGTGTTATTTGTGATGACTTTGAGTTAATTATTCTAAATGGTAGTTTCGATTGGGACTTAAAAGGTGAGTTTACTTTCTCTGCTGGAATGGCTCTTCGGTTACAGACCTTTGCTTTGTACCTTTTGAATGTGCCTTTTTCGGCTCACTTCCCACTCTTTCTTAATTTTCTCAGCACTAGGGACACGTGTTTACCTCTTTTACCACAATTAGGTGGATCAGTATCAAAGTAATGAAACCTCATTAATCAGTAACTCTTCTTGTCATTCTCTTGACGCTCAAGACCGGGTTAATTTTTTGATTAACCTTATTAAGTGTTCTTGCCCTACCCTATATCCAACTTTGATAAGTCTTTCGTAAAATCGTTTCGTAAAAATGCTTGGTTTGATGGACACTGTCTTCAGGCTAGAAAAAAAATCATTCTCACTGTTAGATTTATATCGCAAAACAAAATCTGTTTATTAAGTCTGCTTATATGAAGGCTATGGGGCCATATAAAGCAACTTGAGTAAATAGGAAGAAAGAGTTTTTTGATTGCTAAGCAACTTAATGTGACTAAGGATTCAAAGCCATTTTGGCAATTAGTAAATAGTTTCAGAAAAAAGAGTTTTGTGTGCGGTAGCGGTATTCCAATCACCACTTGGGAATCTTATTTTTAATAATTTATTAAACCCTCAAGTAAGCCTTATCTCTATCTTATTTGTAGAGCTTTCCATTTCTTGCACTTTATTAGATGATTCATTTACTTCTTTAGAATTAGCGTCGGTTATCAATAAATTGAAAAATAATAGAGCCCCAGTTCAGGATCGCATAAGTTACGAGTTTTTTAAATTTGCCCCAAGGCATATTTCAAGATAAATTTTTATCGCTTTATAATTACATTTATGATCCTGGCATAACCCCTCCTTCATTTAGTAAATCAATAATTTTCCCGCTCTTCAAGTACGGAAATATCAATGATGCTTCTAATTATAGAGTTATCTCTTGTATAGATTCTATTGCCAAAATTTTTTCTGGTCTTCTCCTTCAACGTCTGGATAAGTTTGTTACTACTATTGACTTCCTCAGTGAATCTCAAGACTGGTTTTCGCCGACGGTATTCCATAGTCGATAATCTCTTTGTTTTGGTTAATTTGATTAAATTGAGATTTCTCAGAAGGTAGCAAAAAGTATTTTGCTTTTTCATTGATTTGAAACCTGCGTTCGTTTGTGTAGACTGTGGTGCGCTAATGATTAAATCATATAATGTGGGTGTTTCAACCAAATTTATTAATGTCTTAAAAAGAATTTATGAGGACTCTGTGTCAGATGTTAGGGGAAAAGAGGGTAAATCGCAGTGGTTCCGTGTATGTTCAGGAGTGAGGCAGGATTGTGTCCTTTCCCCCCTCCTTTTTTCTCTTTTCATAGATGATCTCTCATCCGTTTTGGATTCGGGAGTTAGAATAGGGAATACGCGTATTAATCTAGTCTTGTATGCTGATGATGTTGTTTTCCTAGCTGACAATCCCTATTCGCTTTAACGAAACATTAATGCCTTAAAAGAATACTGTGATTAATGGAACTTAAAGTAGATCTCGCCAAGTCCAAAGCAATGGTTTTTAGAAGAGGGGGCAAGTTAGCTTCAAAGGAAAAATGGCATTTTGGAGGTATCCCTATTGAGGTGGTCAATGAGTACAATATCTAGATGTAACTCTTACCTCTCGATTATCGTTGAATCATCACCTGGAGCAAAAAGTCTCTGCGGCTAAACTTGCCTTCGATAGATTATGGTCTGAATTTATATGTCAGGATCTGATCTTTTTGCCAATAAGAGTTAGATTTTTTAATTCCATTGTCCGTTCCATTCTTTGCTATGCGTGTCATTTCTGAGGTTACCAGAGATTGATCAAATTGAGAAAATCCAACGTTTTTTTATCAGAAAATTATTCACTTTACCTTCTGATGCACCAAATTACATGCTCTATTTAGAGACCAGGGTTGATCTTTTATTTCTATATACAATTTACATCTAATCAAGTTTAGTTTTAAGTTCATGACCAAAATAGTCCTGAATTTTATAAGTGTTGTCTGTTTTTGCTCTAGATTTTTTTAATAAAAACGGAATATTACAACAAGGAAATGGAGATAATTATAAAATTAATGTATAAAGCAATTTTCTGATTTTTCTTTCTACTAAATTAATTGTTCGAAACTGTAGCTCTAAAATAACTGAAGAAATAAATCGTAAATACAACCTTTTTTTTATTTATTGTAAGAGTAACTATCCGGATGAAGTAGGATCACATATCAAGTTTAGAGAATTCCAACATCAATTCTTGGAGCAAATTGACGACATTCAACAATGGTGTAACAAATGGAGTCTAAAATCTACGCACTTACATTCACACTACATAAAAGTACATGCCCAAGAGTTTACTCCAACGACACACCGCTCACGGAGAAAACTGTTACACGCTATCTTGGATTCCACTTAGAACGCCCGATTAACTTAGAACCCCCATACCAGACTTAAAAGACAGGCTTTGAATAAAGATTTCGACAGTTACGACGATTGCTAGACGAAAAACTAAAAGACAACGTCTACAACATGATACTAATTTACAAAACTATAATTCGACCTGTATGGCTGTACGGTTGTGAAGTTTGGGGTTCTTGTAAACCTTCCAATCTATACAGAATACAAGCCTTCCAGTCTAAACTTCTACGACACAATGCACTCTACAACGTCTCAAACCTTACACTACTCACTGACCTCAATATACCATTTGTGGCAGACACAATCACAACCAAATACAGAAAGTTTCACAAAACACTATCACAACATAACAATTTGTTCAACTCCAACTTAACCTTGCTACAGAATATAACAAAGAGACTGAAAAGGATGTGGCCTAGGGATAACCTTCGCAACCAAATGCCCTAACTAACAATGCCAGGAGTGTCATGCTGGATGGCTTCTCCACTCAAGATCCTCAAGCCAACAGTATCAGTAGTGAGCAATAGTAATTATTATTATGTGATACAATAAATAAACTAAAAAAAAAAAAAATTCTTGGAGCAGCTTTCAAAATACTATGAAAAGGATATTTTGATAATGATAGGCGAACGCCCGAAACCGACTGATGACCACAAATATGTGTGAAGTAGACGATCCTGGAAAGTATCTCTGATGCATGATAAAATAATTATTATTATTATTTAATCTGTACATTATGTAAATATATTTTATTATATAAATTCTAGGGTGATAGGGAAAAAGCGAATAAGTCAAAAAATGATCAAAATGAGATAAGTGTACCTTGGGCTAGAAGGAAATGAAATCTTCCTTTTGTTAAAAACAAAATATGTTAAGTCTTATTTTAAAGGGTGATATAAAATTCGATTAAAACCAGATAAGTCAAACACCAAATTTTTCGGTAAGGAATCAGCAGACAAGTCAACTTATCTGCTTGTGACCACATCAACATATTTCCAAATTGTTCCTGAGCAAACAAGTCACTGTCTTCTGGATTTAATTTTTTCACTCTTATGCAGTTGGTAATATGACAGGCAACAGTGATAGGCAGCTTTGTCATATTATTCTCACCTCTTGCATTATTGGGAAGTTCAAAAAGGCTTGAAATGACATCAAGAGGGCACCGAATGGTGGATATGGCTAAGAAAATAATAGCAATAGTTGAAGGTAAGATCCATCTAGCTTTTTTACTCTTCCATTTTGTTATCACATTTGATAAAACAATATTTTAATTATGTGAAATCTTTCACACACAGGTGTGTGTGTGTTGCTATTATAATACTGTACATTGTGTAAATATATTTTATTACATAAAAATTGTAAAGAGAATGTCTTATATTTCTATAAAATTGGCACTCACCATTTGGTTATCAATGATTATCTTGGAAATCCTAATTGAAGACAATTCTCTGAAAACATTATATTCGAACACTACATTTTTGGGAGAACATGTATTCCCAGTAAAAACTGAATTCAAAAATTTGATAAGATAATAAAAAGTAAAAAAGATGTCTTCTTATTTCTAAATTAATAACATAAATAGTATCTCCTGATATCTATAGGTTGAATGAGGTACTAATAGTAGTAACCATTAAAACCGCTAGGTACCGTAATTATCTAAATTATATAGCGAGAGTGTATATTTGTTAACAGGGATAATGATGTGAATGAGTTACGATTCCCCCTCTCTCTCTCTCTCTCTCTCTTGGCCAAAGACAGATAAGGATGTCCGCTATATGCTCTGCACATCCATTGACTGCTCCCCTTTTTATCAAACACTATTTCCTTTAGTTCTATAAAGCTGTACATACTGTTTTTATCACAACATGCATCCATTCCATTCTATCACATAACTGCAAGCATTAAAATAAAAAAATTAAACCTAATTATTATTTAACTCATACAAGTATCATAAGTAAATCCTATTTTGAATAAAGTAATGCAATTTTTAATTTTGCTTTTTTCTATGTGTAAAAATAAAATATTCCGTTTAGATAAAAAGAAAAAAAAAAACCTTATACATGTTTTCAAACAAAAATCATAAACCGGAAGTGCCACGGCTAAATGTTTTTATAGTTTGAAGTAATCCATTCTGTGAAGAACAGCTTTATACTTTATAAATTCACTATTCATAAATGGAGTTCTCTTATTCATTTAAACCATTTGTTTATTGAGTAATTTTTGAAATGACTATTTTCTAATACCTTTTCAATTCCTTTTTTTTTTTTTTGTTTTGTTTTGTATTTTTGTACGTACACCATTAAGGACAAATTAAAAACTATAACAATTCTTGTCTGAATAAAATTTACCACTTCGAACTATCATCGGACATGTTTTTGATCCTTCTTTATACTACAATTTAGTAGTATTTTTGTGTTTCTAAATTCTGCAGACAGAAAATTTACAGCTTTAATCTACTCGATATTTTAACTTTAAAGTATTAAAAGTGATTGTTGCAGCAAAAATACAATTTTTCAAATTTTTTATTTTTATTTCTGGTGTCGAAAATTTGACACGATCATAATTACTTCCTCTTATTAGGAGGAGTAAGAGAAAGTAAACATTATTTTTTTTTTTTTTTAAAAAAACTTTAATTTATCACATAAAAAGAAAAAAAATGAATTTAAAATTTAACATTTCGAGGGTAATGTTCTGAACAGAATTATAGACTACTACAACATAAGCGTATAGAAGTCATTGATACATTCAGGACAGAGTAGAAATGAATGGAACTAAGGTGACGCATTACATCGATCGGGCTTCATTCATTCAAACACATACACATATACACACACAAAGACACACACACAACACACATACATACATACATATATGTATATACGTACACAAAAACATACATACCAAACATTCAGAAATAGTGTTACGCGCCACATACATCCTTCTTATATAACGGTTAAGATTTCCATTCGGTTTTCCGAATACGTGCCATATATATTATATATATATATATATATAGTATTATGTAACTAGTAGTAGTTTTTGCTTTCAACATATATATAATTGCATCATATTCCAAACGTATGAATCTATGTTTGGCTTTATAGTTCTTAGCAAACTCTTCAAATAGTTTTTCTTTTTTTCTTTTTTTTACTTTTATTTAAATTTATATTTCTGCCCAGAATAAATGGTTATTGAATATGTTCTGTTTTATGTTTATATTGAATTAACATTTTTTGGCATCCATTTTTAAGGGGTAATGGATAAATTATCTTAATTACCATATATTGATTTCTTTTTACTTTCTCTACTCCTACTAAGTAAGAGAGAAAGTATTGTAATCGTGTCAAAATTTTCGATATCGAATTTTCACCGGAAATATCTGTTTTGAGGTCCCCGTGAGTCCAAAAAAAGAGGTTTTTAATAAATGTACTTGAACAATCGTAGCTCAAAAGCGAAAAATCGTAGAAAGTTCAAACTTGATATTCCATTTAGTTATCACCATGATATCTGACAGTAGGTTATCTATCATAATTCCTCAACCGGAAATACCACTTTACTATATTTTTTTTTTTTCACTTTTTTGCCATTTTCTTGAAAATGGCTTGAACAATTTACTTTAAACTTTGTATATCAACTACACATATAAAGATCTACAATTTTTATAAGAAGCATTTTTTCGGGAAAATGCATTTAAGGGCACTTTTAGGGGACGTGGATGGGGTTCGGTTAACATTTTAAAAAATTTGCTATTTCAGTTTATTTACACAATTCCATCATCAAAATAATATTAATTTAGAATAAAATATGTTTTATTGAATTTCAGAGATTGAAGAAAAATCAGATAACCGGAATTACTTTCTCTTTCTTACTCCTCGTAAGAGGAAGTATTATAATCGTGTCAAATTTTCGATATCGAGTTTTCACCGGAAATATCCGTTTTGTGGTCCTCTGAGTCCAAAAAAGTGGTTTTTAGCAAATGGTCTGTGTGTGTGTGTGTTGTGTATATATGTATGTGAACTGCACAGCTCAAAAACGAAAAAACGTAGAAAGTTAAAACTTGATATTCCGTTTACGTATCACCATGGGATCTGACAGTACGTTATCTGTCAAAATTCCTGAACCGGAAGTATCACTTGACTAGTTGTTTTTTTTTTACGTTTTTGCGATTTTCTCAAAAATGGCTCCGACGATTTACTTTAAACTTGGTATATCAACTACATATACAAAGAGCTACAACTTTTATTCGAAATTCATTTAAGGGCACTACGGGGGAGGGGTGGCGTTAGGTTTTCATCTAAAGGCTATTTCAGTTTATTAAACAATTCTGCCTTCTTAATAATATTACTTTGAATTAAATATGTTGTTGAAATTCCGAGTTTAAAAAAAAAAAAACGGATAAGCGGAAGTGCGTTTATTTTATCACTTTACTAAATGATTTCTTCACTTTTTCGCGTTTTTCTAAAAAATGGCTCCGACGATTTTCTTGAAACATCATGTATAAACCAAACATGCAAATGATCTACGTCTGTTATTTAAAACATTTCTCTGGAAAAATTCATTTAAGGGCACTTTTAGGTGAGGGGTGGGATTACAGCTTTTTCTAAATTGCTATCATAGTTTATAATACAATTATATCATCCAAACAAAATTAATTAGAAATAAATAGATGGCCTAAAATTCCCGAGTTTTAAGAAAATTAGTAAACCGGAAGTATGTGTAATTACTGAACAGTTTTTTTTTTCAATTTTCGACGAATTTCATTAAGTTTGGTACACTCAACTATAAAATTTGTCAATTATAATTTTGTGTACAGGAGTAAGAGAAATTTGTGTGAGTGTTTCACACCAGATTTTTTTTTTTCACCACTAAAGTGTGTATCTTAGTTGATTAACATATAGGCAACATTAATTAGAAATAAATATATTGCCAAAAATTTTTTTTGGAGTTTCAAGAAAAAATTAGAAAAACCGGAAATGTGTTTTTATTGAACAGTTTTTGTTTTTTTTCTCCATAAAAATACCAGACGAATTTTTGGAGTGAGAGAAAAGTAGTATGAATATGTATCAAATCAGATTTTGAATAAAAGTTACGTTTTCAAAAGCGGAAATACTCGTATTAAGAAGGCACGGGGATATAATACATAAATATTTTTTAGCGAATATTCCCTGTATATGTATGTCAGTGCGCAGGTAGTTCAAATTTTTGTATTCCGATTTTGGGTACCATCATTTAGGTCACCGGAAGCGTTTTAATCAAATTTCCGGTGAGAAATCAATACTTCCTCTTACTAGAAGGCGGTAAGAGAAATTAGAAATTTGTATTTATATTTATACATAACAAAACTGGACATTTTATAAATATTAAATTCCTTAGCATCTAATATACAAAATTTATATAGAGCTGGATTTCATTTGAATTTTGATTGAATAAAGTTTTGTTTTAATAGAGGACAAGTTATTTCATTGAGGTAACTAGTAAGATTAATGAATGATCGGCCAGTTGTATAAAATGTAAAGTTCTCACTCACCTGAACACAATCTCCAACGAGGCCTTTAATTCTAGAAGAAGTGGGACGTGAAATACCTTGCAATACCACCTACAAAAACCTGTGTGCCGTAACACTCTTACATAAATCAAATACTTTATAACATTTTTCCTTTTCTTTTTTTTTTCTTTCTAATTTTGTTTTTATTTTATTTTTTTTTTATATATTTATATATATTATATATATATTTCTTTGTTTGCATTCTTATAATTAAATTTTTACTTAGTGCTTAAATGTTTGTTTGGATGGTAAAATTATATAATCAATTATGATAGCATTTTAGAGAAAAACATAACCCCACCCCTACCCCTAAAAACCTCCTTAAATGATTTTTACCAGGAGAAATGTTTCAAATAAAAATTGTAACTCTTTATATGTGTAGTTCACATTCATAGTTTAAAGAAAATTGTTGGAGCCATTTTAGCAAAAAGTATTAGAACATTGAAAAAATACTTTTCAGTAAAAACGCACTTCCGGTCATTTGATTTTCTTTAAACGCGGAATTATTTCAACAACATATTTAATTATAATTAATATTATTTAGATGATAGAATTATGTAATAAACTGAAATAACACTCTAAACGACAACCTAAAACCTTCCTCCTCCCAAAGTGCCCTTAAATGAATTTTTCCAGAGCAATGTTTTAAGTAAAAGTTGTAGCTCTTTGTATGTGTAGTTGATATAGCAAGCTTAAAGAAAATTGTAGGAGTCATTTTTTGAGAAAATCGCAAAAAAGTAAAAAAAAAACAACTAGTAAAGTGGAACTTCCGGTTGAGGAATTTTGACAGATAACCTACAGTCGGATCCCATGGTGATACTTAAACGGAATATTAAGTTTAAACTTTCTACGATTTTTCGTTTTTGTGCTATGCTGTTCACATACATACATACAACACACACACACACACAGACCATTTTCTAAAAAAACACTTTTTTTTGTGCTCAGGGGATCTCAAAACGGATATTTCCGGTAAAAACTCGATATCAAAAATTTTACACGATTACAATACTTCCTCTTACTAGGGAATAAGAGAAAATAAAAAGGTTGTAAGTGATTTTATAGATATAAACCTGGCCTGTGTTGCAGCAGCCCCAACTCTGACTCAATCAACAAAGCTATGGGCGGCAGTATTGAATTTGAACATAATTGATATGGGATCCTCCCCCCCTGAATCCCCAACAATGAATTTTTTCGGAAAAAAAATTCAAATAAAAGTTCGTGGTTTATATCTGTACAGTTAGCATTCCAACTTTAATGAAAACCTCTAAAGCTGTTTTTGAGAAAATTCCAAAAAAAAAAGAAATCAAGAATCCATTTTGTAAAAATTTGCTTCAAATTTGAACGGTGTATTGTCCTGAAGTTGCACCTTAGATGAATGCTTAACTTTGCCCTTCCAGCTAGAAATTCTTCAAATATAAATATTCTTGGAGAAACGTTCCCAATAAAAGTAATAGGCATTGTTTGTTTGATAGTATCGCGAAAAAAAAAATATGGGAAAAAATGATTCAGTAAAGTGGCACTTCCGGTTGCTGGATTTTTACTAAAACCTTGTGGCAGATGTAGTAATGGTAGTAATGGATGTAGTAATGGTAGTAAACGGAAATTGAATTTGTGCTTCCTGCTATTTTTCGTTTTTCTCGTAAAGTAATGCCCATTTTTTTTCAGGCGGGCTTAACGTCCAACTACCAAATTAGGTGTCGTAGACGGGGGCGCGGAAGCACCTACTTTATTAAAAACATTTTTTAAATGAATATAAAATTTAACAGTTATACGCGGGACTCGAACTGGGGACCTTCCACTTACAAGTCCATTCTCATAACCACTACACCAATATCCGTCCACAAGTTTTCAACTAGCAATAATTGTATGTCAGTAGCTCTTCATTGGTTACAATATTGCCCCTCGTTTTTGTGATATTTTGTACACAAACACACACTCAAACAAATAACAGACCATTGGTTTAAAAACCTCCCTTTTTTTTTCCCCAACCGTAGGGTCTTAAAACATATACTTCCGGTGAAAGTATATTCATTTTCAGAAAATTTTGACACAATCGTAATACTTCCTCTAGAATGTAAAAAAATAATAATGCACCATCTTATTGGTGGAATTAATACTGTTGCGCAGAATTTTTTGTTTGTTTTGTTTTAAATATCTTTCGACAAAAGTAACAGAAATTTGTACATATATACATACATAAAAACATATGCGACTATACCGCTAGATATTGTGGGCACATATACATATATACATACACAGATACATTATATACACAGTTCTTGCATTCTATGTCTTATCTATTTTGTAAGTTATGAAACTACGCGCGGCCTTTTTTTTTTATTTATTTATACAGTGGTGGGGAGTAACGACCGGAAGTGACGTAGCAGGCACGCCTAGCCAAGACAGGAAGTCTTGAGTATTCCCCTACCTCTCTCACTCACTATCATTACACTGTATGTGTGTGTGCGCGCGAGCTGCTGCAACCTCTTCTTTCTTCTTCATCTACATCATCATCATCATCATCATCATCAAATCTTCCTTCTTCTTTTTTTTTTTTTTATTCAATCTTCTTTCTCCGTTTCAATCCATTTGACTTCTCATTTCTCTTTACTCTTCTATATACTGTACACTAATAATACTTATAGCTCGTAGCAAAAAAAAAAAAAAATCTGGTATGAAACACTGATACAACTTTCTCTTCTTTTTTCTCAGGCGGGCTTAACATCCAACTACTTTACCATTAATATTTTTGACACCAATATAAAAATTAGCGATTATACGCGGGGACTCGAACTGGTCACCTCCCACTTACAAGTCTCTGCTCATAACCACTACACCAACACTCGCCCCACTTTCTCTTACGGCAAGTTAATACAATTATTAAAAAATTGATACATTTTCTTTCAGCTTCACGTAGTACTAACATAAAATAAGGAGATAGTGGGAATACCCAAGACAGGTAATAGTTGAAGTGATTACACTGAAGTCCAGAAGAGAGCGCCGCCACTAACATCGGACAATCTCATAAAATTTAAATTTGTCACATAGGTTTTCTTTAGGTCTATAAAGAGTAGATTAACTATTTTTTTTTTTTTTTTGCCCTTTGACATAACTTTTCTATGAGCTGCCTCATATTATCAACGCCAGGACTTACCCGGCTAAGAAGCAGATAAAGTTTAAAGACCAAAAAATACAGTAAGGAGATAAACTTGGAAGATTAAAGTAAGGGTCGCTAGATTAACTTTAAAGTGTTAATAAGATCAAGCTTGTTAAGATTCACCAAAACTAGCCAAATAGCTAAGCAAGAGTGCTCTAACAGACCATATCATTCTTGCGCTTCAGCAAACGCAGCACTCTTCTACAATCATCATGCTATAGCAATAATCATCTCGTCAACATATTCTTCTCTCCTTACTCAGTAAAAATCGTAAAATATAAATTGGTGAGCAGGGCTGGATTAAGGACTCCAGTGGGCCATAGACAAAATATAAATCAATTCGGGCCCCATTTATATAACTTTTTACTTTCTCTTTTACCCCCACCCAGTAAGAGAAGTATTGTAATCGTGTCTAATTTTCGATATCGAGTTTTCACCGGAAATATCCATTTTGAGGTCCCATTGAGTCCAAAAAAGTGGTTTTTAGCAAATGGTACGTGTGTGTGTGTTTGAACAGCATAGCTCAAAAACGAAAAACCGTAGAAAGTTGAAACTTGATATTCAGTTTAGATATCACCATGGCATCTGAGAGTGGGGTCATCTGTCAAAATTCCTCAACCGGAAGTACCACTTTACTTGCTGATTTTTTTTTTACTTTTTTGCAATTTTCTCCAAAATAGCTTCGACGATTTTCTTGAAACTTAGTATATCAACTACACATACAAAGAGCTACAACTTTTATTTCAAACATTTCTACAGGAAAATTCATTTAAGGGCACTTCTGGGGGAGGGGGTTGGGTTAGGTTCTCCTTTAAAGTGCTATCATAGTTGATTATACAATTCTATCATCCAAACAAAATTAATTAGAAATAAATAGATGTCCAAAATTACGAGTTTCAAGAAAATTAGTAAACTGGAAGTTGCGCTATTGCTGAACATTTTTTTCAGTTTTTGACGAACTCCAACGAAATTCATCAAATTTGGTACACAAACTCGTAATATTTGTTAATTATAATTTTGAGGACTGGAGTAAAAGAAAGTTGTGTGAGTGTTTCACGTCAGATTTTTTTGTTGTTTTGTTTAGTTTTAGAAACTTAGGCCAACAACCAGAGGAGTGTTGTAATCTAGATTATTTCATGATTGCAAATATTTAGAACTTGTTAGTCCCGGACTATCCAACAACATGACTGACTCTGCGACTTCTATCAGATATTACTCAAAAGGCAAGTTTTTTTGGTTCTTTAGCCTTTTTGAGAATATTATTTTTTTTTCGCAGCTGGTCCTCGAACCAGTTTCTTTATTATTAAGCTTTTGGCATCATCACCTCTGCTTTCCTCTTGCCTTCACAATCTTTTATGTGGGGGTGGAGGGAGGCAATGCACTGCGACCTTAAGATATATTGTGCTATGCCTCTGGGTGCCGCAGGCAGTCCACAGCACCCAAACAGATGTCCCAGGCGAAGACCGACTACAGAACTCCATCAGGTTAATATCCCTGAGGAATCCTAATAACCTAGCGGGCTCTAGGTCACGATCTTAGTCGTCCTAACTTTTTGTGACCTTTCAGCATAATACAATTTTTTTTATGGTATGTCCATTTTCTTCCATAATTCCATCTATGATGCTTTGGCCAATGGGGAACCTCGCCAATTTTGTTTTTTAGTGGTCTTTAGTGCTTGCCGCCTTTCGTGCGAGCATTCAAAGCCCTTGAGGTCAAAGCTGGATTATTTACCCAGCATCGTGATAAAAAGTGGGAAACTACAGTTAGTAGCGCCCTAGGTAGCGAAGGACGGAACTAAACGGTGTATGAACTGCGGCGTGCTTACCACGCGACCCCCCTCCCATTCAAATCGACGTCTGGCAAGCCTTGGGGCCCTTCATGGGCTGTCGCGCCATAGGTTTTTTTTTTTTTCTAGTTCTTGCAGGATACCATATATCTTGTCCTCATATATGCTTTTCATTATTTTTGTTTCTCATTCACTTGGATTTTTCGCCATTGTCCATGTAACAGCGTCATACATTAAAGACGCTGTAAGAGTTATATTATACTATTCTTAATTAATCCTTGATAAATACCTACTTTACATGGGCTAAGTTCATCTTACTCTTGGGTTTTTTTTTTTTTTTTTCTTAGAATGATGGTTTTTCCACAAAGTTTAAATGAAGTGTATGTAATTAATTTTAACATTTCTAAAACAATTTACTCTATTTTTTGTTTTTTATTTCTTTCTTCGAAATTATATATTTAAACATAAACAGTTATAACCAATGGAAATTGTTAACTAAGAAGAAATAATAACTGTCCGTTACTTTTATAATTCCGTTTAAATATAATTCTTCTACCCAAATTACCTACAAATAACTAGCTAAACCTGTTCCAACAGTAAAAAAAAAAAAAACATTTAATCAAAAGTTTCATTGAGAGATAGTTTATATATTTATTTTTTATTTAAAAAAAAAAATATATATATACTTTCCATTAATGTAAGATGTGGGTGCTGAAGAGAGCTGATGAAGAATGACATTGTGGCTTTTAGTAGAAAGTTAGTTGGTGTTTTTGCGCAATACTTTACAACCCCATTTTTTTTTTTTACTTTCTCTTACTCCTAGTAAGAGGAAGTATTGTAATCGTGTCAAATTATCGATATCGAGTTTTCACCGGAAATATCCGTTTTGAGGTCCCCTGGGTCCAAAAAAGTGGTTTTTAGCAAATGGTCTGTGTGTGTAGTATGTGAACAGCATAGCTCAAAAACGAAAAATCGTAGAAAGTTGAAACTTGGTATTCCGTTTAGGTATCACCATGGGATCTGACGGTGCGTTATGTGTAATATTCCTCAAACCGGAAGTACCACTTTACTAGTTTGTTTTTTTACGTTTTTGCAATTTTCTCAAAAATGGCTCCAACGATTTTCTTTAAACTTGCTTGTCAACTACACATACAAAGAGCTACAACTTTTATTTGAAACTTTTCCCCTGATAAATTCATTTAAGGGGACTTTTGGGGGAGGGGGTTATGTTTTTCTTTAAAATGCTATCACAGTTGATTATACAATTCTGTCATCCAAATTGAAATAACTAGAAATTAATATATGACCCAAATTCCGAGTTTCAAGGAAATTAGTAAACCGGACAGTTTTACTGGACAGTGTTTTCACTTTTCGACGAATTTCATTAAATTTGGTACACAAACTATAAAATTTGTCAATTATAATTTTGAGTACTGGAGTAAGAGAAAGTTGTCTGAGTGTTTCACACCAGATTTTTTTGATGATAATAATAAACATAAACCAAGTGAAAGTATGTTACAATTATTTTAAGAGAGAAAAAAACAAAAGTTTTAAATTTATTTGTCGTGTAATTTGAATAAACAATTCTACTTTAGTTTTGGAGTAATTAGAGTTGAATCTTGATGGCTTGAATGTTTAATCATCGTTCGTATAGACAGAAGAGATGAAATCATTAGGCCAAGGAACCACGAACTTGATTTGACAAGGTTTCTTAGCATATTTCACGCAATTGGAAAAATTTGTTCACTTCAACATTGGACAAAAAGTATGGAAACCATTGGGAGATTGTGATCCTGTCCCAATGCTTCGAGCTGCTAATTGCCCCACCAATTCGACTTGTGCAAAAAAGAACAGTAAAGTTATCTTATATTAAGATTGCCAGGGCATATAGAAGGAAATGAAGTGTGGCTGACACATCCTGATAAGGAAAGGGGCATTAGATTAGATTTCCACTTTGGTTAGGTTATACCCTGGCACCGCAGCCATCATAGGATTAGTGTACCATCCCCGATTCTCTCTAGTAGGGGCTTTCACCACTAGATCTTTTTACGTTACTATCTCCTCAGGTCGCAATGTACCAAAAGTTTCTTGTCGCAATTTGGGTTATTGCTACGCAATCAAAAAGTACACCCCGCACACAAAAGACACAGTCTGCACAAAGGTTCCGAGTTTCTTAGCACTTCCTTTATACAGATGTTTTGCTGAAGCTACTATGACCTGTAAATAACCCCGTCACCAGAGAAAAAATCTGGTTCCTACTAAGGATCACTTTGGTCCTCCCTGTACACAGTTTTGGCATCATTCTTTTACTGTGCATAGGCCCCATGGGCTCACACCCCAGAAAGCCTCATGCTTGTTTCAGAGCCAGGCTCCAATAGCTGATTGACTGCTCCACTGGTTATCCCCAGGACTGTCCAGGCACCCATCTCAGCTGAACCAGGAAAGGGGCATAAAACACATCTTCTTAGGGGACGAAATTTTTTTTTTTGTGTGTGAGATAAATGACTAGAAAGAGTTCAGCAAAGAGAATGTAGTTAAGAGAGCAAGTTTCTTTAGTGAGATCACTCCTCTCAGGAATGAGCAGATCAAGGCTCTCCTAGACGAACGGAACATGACTGGGCCTGAACAAAAATAAATCTGGTGTGAAACACTCACATGACTATCTCTTACAGCTATTAATACAATATACAATATAATATAATGAATAAAATGACCATTTTTTGTGTTTTTTTTTTGGCGGTTTTTTTACGGCATTGAAAAGTCTAGAAAAAAAAAATGATTGCTCCTCAAGTAGTACTGTTTGTAGATTCCCAGGCCTCTATACTTGCAAATAGCAAGCAAAACATATATATTGATCATGCCGAGGTTGTAGAAGAAGCCCGGTGGCGGGTAAATAGCTTGGTGGTATATTGTGATGCTGTGTTTTCCTAGCCTCTGTAGTTTGGTAAGAAATGAAAAGCCGGATGAGTTGGCTCTGGCTCTGTCGGAGTTAGCTATATCCTACTAATAGGCTAAATGACATCAAATCCAAGTATAATATTGATATGTGACATTAAAGGCTGAATCAGGTAGAAGGGGAAGAGCTGGGAAGCTTAGCTCAGAAACCCGTGCCCCATACAGGTATCAGGAAGACTGAGTGCTTTGGCATGTTATCGGGGCCTGATTACCTTCAATGCCATCTACACCGTATTAGAGTCATGGAAAACTCATGGTTAGTGAGGGATGCAAGATGATTAACATTAGTGGATAAACTGTTATGAACTTTGTGGTATCGAAATATGATTTCTTGACGGATGGACGTATGGTATATTTATAAATCTGTATGGATTGAATGGTTGTAAACAAAGAAAAGAGCAGAAACGATTATGCGGAGAATTTTAGATTGGGTAGGGTTTGGATAGGGATTATAATTAGATGGTTTGGTTGAACCCCACAGTATTGCGCCCTATGCCCAAATAGGTTTTAGTATTGTTTTGATTGATTAGCAGTTAGTTGCTAAGTGTTAAGTTAGATCGTTTGTCAAAATAATCGTATCAGTATTTTGTAACGTTGAAGTAGTGCCTGTCGTTTAAGTCTGATATGTGGATTTCAGGTGTGACGTCGGTCCAAGTATAGTCCTAAGTAGCGAACTTTTTATACTCGGGGTCAAGGCGACATTGTCATAATAAACTGGAAAAGTAGTGAGTCGTCGGTGAGTGAAAGAAATGTTTTTTTTTTAGCACTGATGGGAAAACTTAATCGGAAAAAATCTAAAATTGTTAAACATACCTCTCCCTATCTAATAATTGCTAATACTTTCACTGTAATAACTTATTTAGGGTGAAAGTATAAAATGAATCTTTTACAAATAAAATAAATGTTAATTATTCATCTATAGGTATAATTGTATAACAGAAAGGATAGCTTGATTTTTATTATATTATAATCTATTAAATTGTATTACTAGGTATAATGAAATAGCTAATATTAAATCAAGTATGAAATGGATAATAGAAAGAAATATATATATATCTAATAAAACTTTTATAATGCGGTAAAGATAATGACGTAACTATAGATGATAAAAACTTTATAGCTACTTTATGATATTCAATATCTAAAGATAGATATAGATTTAAATGAAACAATTAATATTTATATATTTTTAAATACGCGTTTAATTATGTCAGATACGGTAAACATTTAAATACTACCATACTGACTTTTTTTAATATTTTTTAATAGTGAATAAGGCGCCAGTGATAGCTGAATGGATCATAAAGCAAAGATTTATAGCAAAACTGGGATTTAACAAAAGTTCGTATGTTTTTGGTGTAGTGGTTATGAGTATGGACTTGTAACTGGGAGGTCCCCAGTTCGAGTCCCACGTATAACTACTAAATTTTATATTTGTTTAAAAAAATGTTAATAGTAAAGTAGGTGATTCCGCCTCCGTCCACGACACCTACTATGGTAGTTGGACTTAGCACGCCCGAAAAAATAGACATTACTTTAATTTGTAACGATTTACTTTCTCTTACTGCTGTAAGAGCTAGTTATGATATTTGTGTCCTAATTTGTTGTTTTTTTTTATATAATCCTGATAAGAGAAGTATCTCTCTCACTCTCTCTCTCTCTTTCTGTGTGAATAAAATATAGCAAAAACGAAAAAGGTACTAGGCCTAGCGTGAAATCGATCATCCGGAATTATGACTTTACTGAATGCTTTTTTTTTTCTTCACTTTTTCGCGATTTTCTCAAAAACGGCTGTAACGATTTCTATTAAACTTTGTATATTATCTACACTCATAAATATTTATCAATTTTGTTTGTAATTGATAAACCCGGGAAAACTGATTTTTGGGGGTAGTTTTTTGGGGGGGGGGACAGTACCGTTTAGCTTTTCTCTAAAGTACCAATTCAGTTCATCATATAGTTGTGTCTCCTATATTATATTAATACATATTAGAAACATTGTTAGAATTTCAAATTTTGAAGAATATCGGTCAATCGGAAGTATACGATTTTCCAGAATAGACTTCTGAAAGTTTTTCTCTTTTTTGAATTTTCTAGAAAATGTCGACAATGAATTTGTTCAAACTTGGAATACTTTGCATTTTAAATGTTATTTAAGTTTGAGTAAAATTTGGCGCTCTCTACTGGATCTCAGTGTAAACATGCATTGTTTCAACCTGCTGATACTAATCAACAAGTACCTTGTAGTGGGATCAGATGTCTTGGAGAGAGGGTTATGATGCGATGAATAGTTGGGAGTTAGTTAGAGATTTTTAGAGAGTTGTTACTCGAAATGTGAACTACTAATTTACGAAAATAGGTATATATTTTAACAATAATTTAATGTTTGAAAAGATGTTTGAACTACAATTAATTTAAAATGATTTAGATGGTAACTAGAATGCACAACTATAATGATTGATAAATAAATATATGTTTAAATACTTAGATAGGGACGCGCTCTGATGTATGAATTATGTCACTGGTAGACGCTGATAAAATACTGAAGAATACTCCTCCCCTCTTCCTGTGGAGAGACGTTATATTGCCATCACTCACACATTGACAAGTGTGTAATTACGGGTCACACTAAAACATCTCTTGCCGTGTGTTGACCCTAGGTCTTGAATAGGTCGGTGAACAGGTGTGGCAACAGGTGATGGCGGTTATCAAAAGACTGTAGCCAGGTGGTCTTTTGAGTGATTTGTTGACCCTTGTATACCGGCCAGGTGGCTTCTGTATACTGACCGTATAATGACCCTTTTAAAAGGGTTTCTTGTTGAAAGCGGTGTGTCTTTGGCGGTTCCTGTCCTTGGCGGTCCCTTTGACCGTGCACTGACCGCGGCTCTTGACCTGAGTAATAGCGACTGGCTGGCACCACTAGTTATAATTTTTATAATTAAAAATTATATATTTTCCTTCTTGTTATCACTCCTTCTTGTTATCACATTACAACCTCTATATTTTTGTTATGGCAACTGAGTATTTTCTTACTTACTTACTCCTTGGCGCTACAACCCATTACTGGGTCCTGGCCTGCTCAAGAATCCTACACCATGATTCTCTATCCTTAGCCGCGATCCACCAAATCGGACGTTCAGCTGTCTTCAGCATCATTCGCGACCTGGTCCAGCCATCTTATTTCCGGCCTACCAACCGTTCTTTTCCCTGCCGGTTCACCGAACAGCACTCTTCTTCTGGGGATGACAGTTTCTTCCATTCTCACAACGTGGCCTGCCCATCGTAGTCATAGCCAAGTGGATATATTTAACAACATCCACTTCCGAATACAACCTTGCCAATTTCTCGTTGTGAAGTATCCTCCATTGTTCATTTTCCTTGACTGGATCAAATATCTTTCTTAAAATCCTTCTTTCAAAGACGAGTAGCTTTTGTTCTATCGCTTTGGTCATGGTCCATGCTTCAGCTCCATAAGTCTGAACTGGGCTTATTAGCACTTTGTACAGTGTACATTTTGTGGTCCTGGATAAATTACGGCTTTTCATGTACCTCAGGAGCCCATAGTAGCATTTATTGGCGGACATGAGCCACTGGTTTACCTCCTGTTTTACATCATTATCCGCCGTTATCACCGTTCCCAGGTATTTAAATACGCGAACCCTTTCAAAGTTGTAATCGTTGAACTGAATGCATGAGTTAGTTATACACTCTCTTATCCGTTGTAAGGTACTTGGTCTTATTCTCATTTACTGCCCGGTCATTTTTCTTGCTGCCCGGTCTAAGGAGATAAAGGTTTCTTCTACAGCCACTGAAGACCTTCCAATTATACAAATGTCATCGGCATACGCTAAGATTTGCACGCTCTTATTAAAGATTGTGCCTATGGTTTCAATTCTGGCATCTTTAATTATTCTTTCCAAACCCAGGTTAAACAGAGTGCATGAAAGGGAGTCTCCCTGTCTTAAGCCTTGATCGCATTTGAATTTGTATGACAGGTCTCCTTGTATCTTGACACCGTTTGTTAGTGTCAACACAAGGTTTTTACTTTCTCTTACTTTTCTACTAGTAAGAGAAAGTATTGTAATCGTGTCAAATTTTCGATATCGAGTTTTTACCGGAAATATCCGTTTTGAGGTCCTCTGAGTCCTCAACGATTGGTCTTTGTGTGTGTGAGACAGCATATAGTAAAATCGTAAAAATCGTAGAATGTTCAAACTTAATATTTCGTTAAAGTGCTATCAGATAGACCTGAGAATAAGCTTTTTCATAAAAATCGTTCAACCGGAAGTGCCACTTTAGTGAGTGTTTTTTTTTTTGCGATTTTCTCAAAAATGGCCGCAACGATTTTCTTTAAACTTGATATATCAACTACACATATAAAAAGCTACTACTTTTATTTGAAACATTTCTCCGGAAAAATAAATTTAAAGGTACTTTTAGTGGAGAGAGGTGGGGGTTAGGTTGTCGTCTAAAGTGCCATTTCAGTTTAGTCTAAAGTGCCACTTCAGTTTACTATACAATTCTATCATATAAATAAATAAATAAATGTTGTTGAAATTCCGTGTTTGAAAAAAATCGAATGACCGGAAGTGCGTTTTTACTGAAATGTATTTTTCAGTTTTCTGGTATTTTCTCGAAAACGGCTTCAACAATTTTCTTTAAACTAGGAATATGAACTATTCATATAAAGAGCTACAACTTTTATTTGAAACAATTCTCCTGGTAAAGACATTTAAGGGGGTTTTTCAGGGAGGGGAGGTGAGGTTATGTTTTTCTCTAAAATGCTATCATAGTTGATTATATAATTTTACCATCCAAACAAAAATTAAATTAGAAATAAATAGATTGCTATAATTCTGAATTTCAAGAAAATTAGTAAACCGGATGGAGCCGTTTTTACTGAACATTTTTTGCAATTTTTTCCATAAAATCATCGACGAATTACATTTGAATTTGAATAATGCATAATTTGAATAAAACATATGCTAACTTAAAATTTATCACTTACAATTTTGTAAACTGCAGTAAGAGAAAGTTGTGTGAGTGTTTCACGCCAGATTTTTTTTTTTTTTTCTCTTAAGACTAGAAGTCGTAATTAAATCTGCTGTAATGGAAATAAGTATATGGGAGGGTTAAGGTAATGCAGTTAAGCTATAATAATAATATACTATAATATTACAATAAGTATATATTTATAAATAAAGTTATTTTGTAGGGAAGGGAATAGCTAAGTGGTTAGCGTACTGGACTTCCACGCGGAGGATCCAGGTTCGAGTCCGGCTGCGCTGCCCTTAGATTTTTTTTTTCCATAGGAGCCTTTACAGCTCACTGTCCGGTAATGGACAGTGTTATCTGTTATGAGAGAACACTGTCCGGAGGCCGGCAGTGCACTGAGAAGGCTCCGTGCGCTAATGACCATAGATGTTGACGCGCCTTAAATTAAAAAAAAAAAAGTTACTTTGTCCGGGGGTTTTATAGGATTTCAGAGCCCTACACATCCTTCTAGAACGTATTAGTCCAAACATAGTTCCACCACCATCTGGTGGGACTTATGAGAAATATATGTTTAGTAAAAATTCCTTTTTTTTAAAAAAACTGACCAAATAAACTGTGAAATTTATATTAAAAAGAAATTTGGGCAAATGATTTATTAGAATTTTGATTTTATTTCGTAAAAATATAATCAAATGATTAAGTAATTAAAAACATTCATTTTAAATTCCAAGTAAGTTGTTCCATTAAATTCCCAGACAGTTTAAACAATTATGAAAAGGAAATAGACATTTTTTTATACAAAATTATAAATGGAAGGAACAAGTAATTAATTTTTTTCAACTGAAATTTTAACGGCCGGAAATATTAGTGTACTAGTGTATTAGAAAGTTTGTTTAAACAAAATTAAATTTTTGACATTTTAAAAAAAAAAAAAAAAAACCCAGACTCATCAGCGTCATTAAATTCTTTCAAAGTTAATTCTAAGTGACTTTTATTTATCGTAAACGGTTTGGTCGGCGGTGGTTTTTGGTCTGGTTTATTTAATTATATTTAGTTAGCGTTGCGGAATGCATCGAATTAATTTTAACAAAATGTGATTTTTCTATCGATCCAATTAAAAAAAAATCAAATTAATATAAATAATAAGTACAAATTTTAAAGCTTGATCTGATTAGCTCAGTGGTTAGCGCACTGTACTCGGAGATCTCGGGTTCTTGCTCGGCTGTGCTGCCCTTAGATTTCTCTCTACCTGTCCGATGATAAATAGTGTTGTCTATATTAAGAGAACACTGTCCGGAGGCCAGCAGTGCACTGAGAAGACTCCGGGCGCCAATGACCATAGATGTTGACGTACCTTAAATTAAAAAAAAAAAAAAAGTACAAATTTTGTTAATTAAAATTCTTTCTCTTAATGCTAACAGGAAATATTTCTCTAAGTTGGACCAGTTTTGTTTTCTGTTGTATCTCGGATGATTGGAGAGACAGAATTTAAATTTGAAAAGGATTTGTATCTACTCGGATAGTCAGAGTGTCCTCAGGTGTTGGTCTAGTGGCTACGCACTTGCTTTTCGTGCGAGAATTTCAGGATTCGATTCCCGTGAGAGCAAAGTTGGTGTTGATCCAGCATCGTGATGAAAAGTGGGAAAAGCTACAGTTAGTAGCGCCCTAGTTAGTGAAGGCCTCTCTATTCAAATCGCCGTCTGGCAAACATTGGCCCTTCATGGGCTGTTGCGCCATAGGTTTTTTTTTTTTTTTTTTTAGGGATAGTCAAAGTGCATTTAAGGCACTGAGTTCTTGTGCCCTTGCCTCCAAAATTATTACTAGATTGTTCTTATATAGTGGAAGAGCTACGCTTTTGAAAGGTTGTTGTTCTGGGTACCAACCAGATCAAATTAGGCCGAGCTAGCTGTTGACGTATCTTTGGGCACATGTCTGTCGAGCTTCAAACATGGACATCTTTACCTCTGGATGAGCTCAATGGTCGTCAAGTTGGTGTGTCTTGTATGGGCCTGTCTCGGACATCTGGTTGATCGCTTATTGGATAATATGGTTTAAGGAGGCAATTCTACATTTACAGAGTTTGTAAGACGAAGCAAGAAATATCCATCCATATCATGACTGATTGCTGGAGTTGTGGGCAAAGTAGATTCAGAAACTTTGGTACGGAATAGGATATCAGTGGAAGAGCTTAAGATATTACTCCTTTAACTTATTGGTCCGATTGGTTTGGGACTTTTATAGAGCTTAGGTGGATTAGACAAGAATTTGGATTCTTGTTCTAGACCCGATTGTTGTAATTGTTCTTTGGGATAACTAAGGATTGGGGGGGGGGGACTTTGGGAAGCGCAGGGCTTGGTCCCTCCTCAAAAGATTCTGGGATATCTAAGACATGTTAGGTTTCTAACTAAATTATATATGATCTTTCTTATAGATCATAGAAAGCATTATTATAAGGACTGCAATGTAGCTTTAATTCAGCTACTTTGTCCTAAAACCAAGGTGTGAATGTGCGGCATTCCACCACCTATATACTCAGAAAAACTAATCTTATAAAATCATATTTCCGTTTATCTTATTTTCATCAAACTTGAGAGTTTTAACCATGCTTTTAATGTACCCTAATATTATAAAGGCTAGATTCGTATATTTACATTGTAGTGGCACTTCAGAAAAATGCTTAAAGTTGGCAATCCCCTTTCCAGACCCTTCAAAAAATACCAATCTTCCCAGAAAAATATGTCAAATAAAAAAAAAATTATAACCAATTTATGTGTTTTGGTTAGTTAGTGTGGAAATTTAATGAAAATCTTTTGTCGTTTTCGAGAAAAACTGAAGAAAAAAAAACAAACGTTAAGCCGCACTTCCGGTTGTCAGATATTGTGCTGTTAACTAAATAAATTTTATTTCCTGTTAGAAAATTTCTCACGATCGTAATACTTCCTATTTACAACTGTTAGAGAAAGTAAAAATTAAAATCGTAAAACTTAAAAAAAAAATAAATAAATAAATAGTAATAGTAATAGTAATAATAAAAACTTCAAATTTTACTTCCGCTCTCAAGGTCTCATTCTAACTTTAAAAACAGAATTACCGACAAGTTTCGTATATACTAAGATGGCTGCTCTTCCGGTCCGATTTCACCCGTGGGACACCGGAAATAGCGACACGTCTTCTTTACGACCGTGGCATACTGAGTGCTAACCAGCCTTTATAAAAACTATCTATCCTTCTCTTCTTATTCCTTAATTTCCTTCTCACAATCTAATCTATTTAGTTATTTTTTGTTTTTGTTCTAATTTTTGCTTTCATAAAAAACCTTTTTACTATTTCCTTGTACTCCATATATTGATCTTGTCAAAATTGGAAGTAATTGCGATCGTATCAAATTTTCGAAATTGAGTTTTCACCGGAAATACATGTTTTGAGGTCCTCTGAGTACGAGAACATTGTTTTTTAGCGAATGGTATATAAAGTGCCACTTTACTGAGATTTTATTTCTGTTTTTTTTTGCAATTCAAATTCAAATCAATCAGAAAAATTTATTTTTCCGGAAGTTTGGGAACAGTAGAGTTTATGCTTTTCTCTAAAGTACCACTTCAGTACAATTCATGGTTCTTCCCCATATATATAATGGCTATAAAACGATTTTTTAAAAACTAGAGAATGGTAACTGCGCAGTTAAAAAAAACTTTAATCAGGGATTTTTATCAGTCTTAGTATGCGTATTTTTTTGTTTGTTTCTGATCAGTTACGAATTTTCATCCATTGTCAGAGAAAAGGTTATCAATTCGTGTAGAGAGTTGAGCTTCAATTGTATGTTTCTGTCAAGTACTACGCTTGTTTATTTTCTCTTACTCCTAGTAAGAGGAAGTATTGTAATCGTGTCAAATTTTCGATATTCCGTTATCACTGGAAACATCCGTTTTGAGGTCCCCTGAGTCCAATAATGTGGTTTTTAGAAAATGGTCTGTACGTGTGTATGCATGTATGTGAACAGTATAGCTAAAAAAAAGAAAAAAACCGCAGAAAGTTCAAACTTTTTATTCTGTTTAGGTATCACCATGGGATCCGATAGTTTGTTACCTGTCGAAATTCCTCAATGATTTTTTTTCACTTTTTTTTTCGATTTTTTTTTTTCGACTTGATATATCAACTACACATACAAAGATCTACAATTTTTATTTGAAACATTTCTGCGGGAAAATGCATTTAATGGCACTTTTGGGGGAGAGAAGGGGTTAGGTTTATCTCTAAATTGCTATTTCAGTTTATTACAAAATTCTATTATCAACATAATATTAATTAGAATTAAATATGTTGTTGAAATTCCGAGAGTTTGAAGAAAATCAGATGACCGGAAGTGCGTTTTTTCTGAAAAGTATTTTTCAATGTTGTACTATTTTTTTAAAACGGCTCCAACAATTTTCTTTAAACTAAGTATGTGAATTATACATATAAAGAGCTACAATTTTATTTGAAAAATTTGTTCGGGTAAACTCATTTAAGGGGGTTTTTGTGGTAGAGGTTGGGGTTAGTTGATTATACAATTCGACCATCTAGACAAAATTAATTAGAAATAAATTGATTGCCAAAATACTGAGTTTCAAAAAAATTAGTAAACCGGAAGTGCGTTTTTATTGAAGGTTTTTCAGTTTTTGTGATTTTCTCTACAGAAAAACACCTACGAATTTCATTAAATTTAGTATGCTACCCGGACATGCGGGAATAGAGGGTAATGAGAGGGCTGATCAGTTGGCTAGGGAGGGATCATCATTACCATTCTGTGGTCCTGAACCAGCCCTTGCCGTCCACTAAGAGGTTTCGTGATAAACAGATTAGTCTTTGGGAGACGAGAGTCTTGGAAAAATGCTGGGTGGGACACGCAGGGGTGCCTCTAAGCTAAAAGATTTATAAAACGAATCAAGCAGGGAGTTTCGGATTACCTCCTGTCCCTCAGTAGGACAGGTCTGAGGACTTTGGTGTGGGTAGTGACTGGACACACTTGGATCTCTGGTCACTTGTTTAATATAGGGAGGACGTCTAGTCCCATTTGTCAGAATTGTGACGACGGAGTCAGGGAAATGGTGCACCACTTTTTATGTCGGTGTCCCCGCTTTGCTGGTATTGAATTTCGTGTATATGGGAGGGTACCACTCTCGCGGGATTGCCTGGGTGAGTTGGGGGGCATCGGGGGGTGGGGTATAAAAGCCTTATAGGCTTAGGTCCCATGCCACTAGGCACCCGGTTCAATAATAATAAATTTGGGTATGCTAAATATAAAATTTGTCAATTACAATTTTGAAAATAGGAGTAAGAGAAATTTGTGTGAGTGTTTCACACTAGATTTTTGACAATGGATGAGAATCTGAAACTTGAGTCGGATACAACAAAAAAATAAGCATGCCAGGACTGATAAAATCTTCAGATGTTATCCAGAGCATTGCGGACCTATGCTCATATTCAATAAACCTATCGCTTTTATTTGAAACACTTAAACCAGACAAATTGATTTTACGGTGTTATGAGGTAGCGCGCCGCTGGTCTATCAACGCAGAGGTCCCGGGTTCGAGTCCAGCTGCTGCCCTTAGATTTTTTTCTTTCTAGGAGCCTCTTACAGCTCAATGTCCTGTGATGGACGGTGTTGTCAGTAACGAGTAATCAGATTTTATGCAATCAGATTTTTTTATCTTGTGAAATTCAAATATACAATTCACCCAAATTAAGACATAACGTAAAGATCTGAAGTAATTCAATCGCTCGACTTTTTCTTGTCAATTATAATATTGATAATTGTTTTTTCAATCTTGAATCCTTACAAAACGAATTTTTTCTCGCACCAAAAGCGATTGCTCTAGCCATTGTACTAACGCGTGAAAAATCACTAAATTAAACTTTACCTTTATATGGTATCCCTCCTGAGAGGTGGCAAAAAAAAAAAAAAAATACTGCCTCAGGGGCAAGTTTTGCTTGAACCAGTCCTATTTTATTACAGCTTCTTAAATTTAGCAATTATATCCTTCATCCGCCCTTGAGCAGAAGCAATATCGCCTTGGTGGCTTCCTGGACATCGCTCAGTCGTTTGACTGGGTTTGGCATGCAGGTTTGCTGTGAAAGCTCAAAGGAGTCCTTCTCTCTACCTACTACATGATCCTAAAATCATGACTTTCTGATCGATCCTTCTGGGTTGGTTGTGGCTCCTCCAGATCTTCTATCTTTCCAATCCATGCTGGTGGTTCCCCAAGACAGTGTCCTCACCTATATATTTTCTATATTGCAGATATCCCTTCCCAGCCGGAATCAATCCTCCACTCCTATGCTGATGACACATGTGTTATTGCTCCCGATCCTGTTTTCGCATCCCGTGCCCTACAATCCCATATCATCTCTCTACAAGACTAGCATATCAGGTGGAGAATAAAGGTCAATCCCAGTAGAAGCAAATACATATCCTTCAACCTCTGACGCGCTACTCTCCCACCCATCATCCTTCATGGGCCCATAATACCGACAGTCGACAAAGTCCCACATGATTGAAATTTACATTGACTATGAATATAAAGACGTATCATTTCATTTTTATTGGGACTTTCTATTCCGAGAAAATGCATCCCTCTACCTATACTATATGATCCTAAATCTGATCGTTGATCATTCCTTCTGATCGTTCCTTATGGGTTTGTTCTGGCTCCTCCAGATCTTCTATCTTTCCAATCCATGCTGGTGTTCTCCAAGACAGTGTCCTTGCTCCTCTCCTATATATTTTCTATACTGCAGATATCCCTTCCCACCTAGAAACAATCCTCCACTCCTATGCTGATGACATACGTGTTATTGTTCCAAATCCCGATCCTGTTTTCGCATCCCGTGCCCTACAATCCCATATCATTTCTCTACAAGACTAGCATATCAGATGGAGAATAAATGTCAATCCCAGTAGAAGCAAATAGCATATCCTTCACCCTCTGACGCGCTACTCTCCCACAAATCTTCCTTCATGGGACCATAATACCGACAATCGACAGTGTCCGATATTCAGGACTTTATCTAGACAAAAGACTCATTTAGAATCCGCGTACAAGATTAAAAAGACTTGCTTGAAATAAACAAACGATACAAACTTCTCTCGAGACTGCTTTGACCTGCGCTCTAAACTTTCCCTTGAAAACAAAAGACTTAACTACAACACTATTATAAAGCCCCCTCTGCACATACGGATGCAAGTTCTGCGGGTTCAAACCAAGCATTCCAATTCCTATCACATTCAATCTTTCCTATCCAAAAACCTTCAGAAGTATTTCCAATTCCCCGTTCTATGTTTCCAACTTAACCCTTCACATTGACCTCAAAATCCCTTTTCTCCATCAGCTAATAAAAGCGCGTTACAAAAAATTCCATGACTTCACCATCCAACCATGCTAACCGTTTAGTCCAAAAACTCTGTTCCCTTAGTATCCCACACAACCCTCCCAGAAGACTGGCCTCCCGCAACCCTTCTGACTTCATGTTAGCATTTTCTAGTAATAAACAGGGAGTACCTCCACTAGGAGGCATATCCCAAAACGTTTTTGACGCCCGTTTTATGTTACTGGCATCATATTCACTTATTGTAAGCTTAGTATAGTTGTGAATTTCTTAATAAAAAAGAAAAAGAAAAGCAATTATATCAATTTAGGAAATTACAAAAAAAAAGTACTCGGAAAAAAGAGAGGAAACTGCAATCATATTTTCTAAAAAATAAAAATACATAATAATAATGTGGATATGTTAGTAAATAAATGTGATTATTCTAAGAATATGGTCTGCGGTTTTTGTCTGGTACTATGTGAGTGAGAGACTTTATCGCTCAACAGATATAAAAACTTGTTTATTTTATGATACACAGATATTGCGCATTTTATTTACAATATTTTAGGTGTTTTATTGTATAATAATGGTATGAGTAAAAATAAATCGGCCATGAAGCAGCACTCCACAAGGCATTTTAAAATAAAAGTGTTCAAATTTAAATAAACAAAGCTCAATTTTAGTCATATAATGGAACTGACTTAACTTTTTTTTTGTTTGGCGGTCAAAATTTTTAAAATAGAACAACCGGCATTGTGTTAGTGGATCACTTTAATTTTTAAGACGTGCCAACATCTAAAGTTAGGGCGTGGGTATGTGGCGTCACCATCGCCCACCCTTCGGGGTGCAGTCAGCCGAATGGGCTCTCCAGGATGGGGAATCCCTCACCCCAACCAATCCAATCCTGATCCTTTCCCAATCATGGGTTATTGAACCCCTATACTTGAGGCAATGGACAGGAATCAGTGGATGGGATATGTAGCCACGCTAGCTCATTAGAGTTGAAATACCGAACTACGGGCTCAAGCGTCAGTTTCCAAGCCAATTGCTTGCAATTGAGGTTGGATTCGTAATGGCCGTGTTTTAATCAATAACTCCAACGACCGAGGTCATGACTTGAGCGGGAGGAGACTCGCAATATAAATTAAACCCCGATGCCAGCCCGTAGCTGGCATCGCATTTTGCTGGGTGTACGCGGTTTATCAGAGCCGGCTAGGGAGTGCCTTCTCTAGCTTCTGGGAGTGGAGTGTGACCACTAATGGGATCACTTTGCGCTCTGGTTGAGCGTATCTCAACCTCCCTTAAATTGGCCTAGCGGGAGAGTGGCTGGGTGCGGCACTTCTGCCATGGCGAGGTATTGTACTAACAGTCTCTCCATGGTGATGACATCCTTCTCGTGTTAAACGACCCCGTTGCTCGCAACGGGGGACTGGTAAACCCCGAGAGGGTAGGTACGGTCCTTAAACTAACCCCGAGTACCGAAGGGAAACTGGTAATACACGGGAAGAATGACGCCTGAAGCCTTCTCAACGTAGGCACAAACTACTCATCAACGGACAGTGAACTATAGAGGACACGTAAGAAGTGAAAACCTAAGGATTGCACAGCTGCATTCAAACCTGAGACTTCCACAATCTAAATCCATTACGCTACCAATGAACTAATCGTGCCCATCGACCCGAGTATTTTTATGACAAAATCCAGAAGGGAATCTGAGCGGAGCTTGTAAAACGCTGAAATCGTTTAGACCGCGTAAGCAGATAGTATCAGTAGCTATGTACTGTGTTATCAATAAGCGCCGCCCTGTTGGATTTCTTTCCATCACATCATCTTACTATATACGTATTTTCAACCATCTCTTTATTCAATCACTAATCATTTCCTGCCATTTACACCACCTGGAGCTATATCGTCAGGATGATCTTTTTTGATAAGATAATATGTGAACTAGGATCTACTCATAAAGTGTGCTATCTTAATGAGAGACGTTAGGTGTTTGAAAAATTTTTTACGAGTTACTATAAATGTTGCCAAACCAACCATCCCCCCCCCCGATGTTACTTTTTGTAATTCTAGAAAAAAAAATTTCGCTTAGTTTTTATATAAACTATATATAAACATTTTTTATTTGATTTTAACATCATTAGATTTACACGTTTTAAATGTTACTGCACATAAAAGTCACAATAAAAAAATAAAATAAAATAAAATAAATATAAACAACAGCGCCCATGTTCTAAACTAAATTCTAATAAGGTATTCGTTTGGCATTTTTATGTAGGAAATGGTATCAAGATTCAACTACCCCCGTCCAATATAATTTATTGGAGTCCGTCCACCGAACTTATTACACTCCAGGTCAGTGACTTAATAAACATAATAATCTGTAAGATTTGCCATTCTCCTTTATTATCCGATTTCATTTTGTAGGTAAAAATCATTTGGTAAATAATAACATTTCTTTTTGACTTTCACATCCCCTCTGTAAGAAGCAAATATTCCGATTATGTCAAATTTTTTGGAAATTTGAGTGTTTAACCGGAAATAGATGTTTTGAAGTCCCTCAAAAATGATATTCCGTTTGTATTCCATTAACCGCATCTGACAATAAAAAGCTTCTGGTCTTTCCCTGCGTGTCGGTCTTTCTTGATACTAGTACTGAGCATATGTTACGCCCTAATGCCCTTAGCGATTTCAATGCTCGATAAGAAAGTTGGGACATGTCTTGATGATATTAAGCAAGGTAAAGTATAGATGGATCAAATAGGATGTATCGTACGGTTGTTATCTAGAAATTAAGGATATCAGGAAGCTTGGAGTTACTATAATGGAGTTGTTGAGGAGAGAAATTTAGGTTTGATTGAATAAACGAGATATGAAGACACTGTTATAATGTAGCTATAACTTTACACTAACTGCACTGGACTTTATAATGATTTTGATAGAATAAAAGGTGGGAGTAGAGATATGACACGATGCGATGTATGGTTGAATCTGATAGATATCCTCTAGATAGATTCTCACTGGATTATATACACGGTTCTCCCACTCTAGCCTGCTTAAGTCAGAGAGTAGTCTCTGTTAATCAGAGAGAGCCTCTCTGTCTCTGCTGGATGCCACTACAGTTGCC
Source organism: Triatoma infestans (assembly GCA_011037195.1). Classification (NCBI taxonomy): domain Eukaryota; kingdom Metazoa; phylum Arthropoda; class Insecta; order Hemiptera; family Reduviidae; genus Triatoma; species Triatoma infestans. Next base: position 130,003 of record JAAEAF010001044.1, on the reverse strand, counting down.
AAGCAACCAGTATTGCGACTGTAGTGATTGCTTTTTTTTCCTCTCAGTTTTTCTTTAAACTTTGTATACATCTGTAATGTATTGGTGTGATGATGTGAATGTGGTAGCTGGTTGTGTAGCTCGGGCGGATTTGTATGAAGGGCTTGTAAGTATGTAGTTTAAAAGAGAATGAAGCGTTAGCAATAATAAAGAAGTCACCACTGTTAACAATAATTATATTCTGTTAAAATAATAACAACTAGTTATTTGATATTATAAACTTATTTAATTTATTGTGAAACTGGCACAGACATTTAGAGAGCGATTCCTGAAGTGTCCTGTTTGAAGGCTGAGTTTGGACTATCTACTCTTTACTCTTTTAAAGTTAATATTGGACTCTATTCTTTGGAATTGCTCTCTCTCTCTAGCGGGGGGAATTAGCTTGTACAAAAGGTTTGCCCTAACGGGATTTGTGCCTTTGTTTTTCTATTTAGTATGATCCCAATTTACAGTACCTGATACTAAAATACACTCTTCTTGAAGTTAAATTCACATTATAAAATATTCTAAATTATTTTTAAAAACTATTATTTTTCATTTCGTTCTTCCACTACACATCCTAAACTAGTAAATGACTATCACTTTGATTTGAAGCATTTTCCAGAAAAATTCTTTTTTGGGTGGGATTGATTTCTCAGGAAGCAGCAACGTTAGATTTCTCAAAAGTACATCCTTATTAAAAGTTTTTAGTAAAATGTATCTAAAAAAAAACTTATGGCACAATAGCCTGTGAAGGGCCAAGGCTTGAGAGATGGCGTTTCGTATTGCGAGACATGTGTTAACATGCACGCGGCGGTTCCCTCGCCGTTTTACTTCCGTCTTCGCCACCTAGGTGCGCCACCAGCTTTAGCTGCCTATCTCGCCTGGTGGTCGCCACCAGGTTGGGTCAACCCCAACTTCGCCCTCACACTTGAGGACCATGATTCCACCATGCTCGGCGTTTGCGCCGAGTAAAACGTAAAATCGACTGGGCAAGTCGTATGTTGGTATGTCTAGAAATTCCGCTCGATGGGCTTGGGCCCAATCGAAAGGAATACTGGACACGCAGACTTCACGACTCAGTCGATGGGTATGAGCTAAAAGAATGCTCTAAAATGAGTAGCTCAACAAGATTTATTGCAGCCGGATCGTATGGAATCCCGGGACGCGATTACATCCAACATTACATGTATGGATCAATTCATTGCCTGGTCGAGTAAGAATGACTAGAGGAAGGAGAAGGGATGCACAATCGGTCTCTTGCAGGGCAGGCTGTCCTGAGAATGAAACTTCTGCACACATTATACAGCGTTGTTTCCGTACCCATGGTGGTCGGATACTACGACATAACGCTGTTTGCAACACTCTTGCCTCGGCTTTAAAAGCTGTTGGATGGAATGTCGAGCAAGAACCAAGATTGCAAACTGCAAAAGGCCTCCGAAAGCCTGACATTATTGCAAATGGACGGCTCAGCACTCTGGTATTAGACGCTTAAATTTTCGGCGGTGCAAGATCCTTGGATTTTGCCCATAAAAGCAAAACAAAGTACTATGCCGACAATTCAGACCTGGCTTTGGGTGTGGCGACCAGGTTTGGAACCCATCCCTGGCGTGGGAACGATTTCTTGACGTGGAATTTGGTCCCTTCCCCCGTTCATACGCCGATCTGATAATATTTGGAATTCCTCCGGGAATCTGAACGGTGTCATGACGTGTGTGTTACATGGGTCGCACACTAATTGGACAAGATTCAACCAAATGACTCTTAAACGGAGAGTGATCTAGTGGTTGAACCTGAGGCGTTTAACTTAGCAGACTCGAAAAGAGCGACTTCCCATTTCGGCCCATATTTCAAAATTGTAGCCGTATAACGTAGACAGGCTGCGGGATCCGGTTTTACCGGTCGCAAATACTCTGAATGAAAATTTCCAATTTAAAAACTTTAAATTACACAATAATATTTCTGGGCTAGATGGAAGCCCTATTCATTAGGTGTACTGTGCAGAGCCACATTAACTATCTGAGATCCCCCCGCCCCCCCAAAAACTGACGTGTCCAATATATGGAACTCCTTCATCTCTACACAATAGTTAAAGGCATCTATACGTTTATTCTAGATTTCGTAATAATTCCAGTTTCCAGAAAGCAATTATTCAATTAAAATTAAGACATTTGCAATAACAGGAAGTCGTATGAGACGTTTCACACCAAATTTTTTTTTTTGTATATATTTATTGTATTTTAATAAGCCATATAATAGAAAAATTATTGAATATATTTGATTATCTAAATAAATATTTATGGCGGGAATAAATATTGTATACTTTTCATTGACCTCACTATATTTGAAACGATTGTTTATATATATATATTTCTTTTTTTAATTGTAAACTCTAAAATTTGTTTATAATTGATATTGTTTATTTGATTGAAATAAGTAAACTGAATTTTCAGGATGTTGTTACTCATTGTTTACTTACTGTTACTCATTACTCACTGGTCTTATTACTTCCTGGTATGTGTTTGTGTGAAAAAAAAAAAAACTCGAAAACGGAAAACCGTAGGTAGCTCAAACATGGTATTCTGTTTAGGTATTATTATCGCTTCTGATACGAAAGTGTCGGGCAAAATCCAACTACCGGAAATGCAACTATACTGAATGTATTTTTCCCCAGTTTTTCGTAATCTTTCTCGAAATCGTTTCCGACGATTTTCATAAGCAAATGTCTTAATTTCGTACACTATTTGCACACATAAAATAATCTATTCACTTTTACCGGGAAAAAATTGATTTTTTAGGAGGCTCTAGCATTAAAGATTTCCTTTTAAAGTATTTTTTTTTTTAAGGATTCATTTACTGCTACCTAGATGATCTATTGAATCCGCTCGCGTAGGTGAGCTTTAGCTTTGCCCATTTATAGCACCCCCTTCCAAGTTGAGCTCTCTAAGGAATTCTAAAATCTTGGAGGGTTCTAGGATGGTTATTTTCCCCCCTCTCTCACCTGGTAACAACCCAAGCTGTTAAATCTTCTTTGGATGTCAGCGTCGCGGTCGGTGACGAAATGTACTGGCGTTTCATCCATCTCCTCACAGAATATGCATGTGCCAACATCTTCTAGGCCCAGCTACCTCACGTGTCCCCTTTTAGTCTGCAGTGCCCCGTAAGAATACGGATCTTGTTTTTATTCAGACTGATGCAGGCCTTCGACTAATCTTAGTTGTAACCTCACAGACAAATTTTAACAAAAATTTGATAAACGGAAATTCAGTTTTACACAATAGATTTTTTGATTTGGGGGTGGAGGGGAGAATTTTCTTGAAAACGATTATAACGATTTCCTTGAAACTAGACGTCCATGTACCACATAGATTCGCCTAAAATTAGCGGCCCGTTCCTCCATGGCCCTCTGTCTAATATCAAGACTTTGAAGGGTTTTTATGTAGGAGTCATTACATCCGAAGGCAGACCTAGAATCGGATCTGCCTCCAATTCCTCGCATAGTTTCTGGTATATCCCGCTATGGCTGGGATAAATGGGAGCTTGTCCCTGTTGCAGTCGAGCCACGACTGCTCTTGCAACGCCTTGACGTCTCCGACAATTTGTTTGAAACTTCCTATATCAACTAAACATACAAAGATCTACAACTTTTATTTAAAACCTTTCTCTGGGAAAATTCATTTAAGGGCACTTTTAAGGGAGGAGGTGGGGTTATGTTTTTCTCTAAAGTGCTATCGTAGTTAATTTATACAATTCTATCCTCCAAACAGAATTAATTATTAATAAATAGATGGCCAAAATTCCGAGTTTCAAGAAAATTAGTAAACCGGAAGTGCGCTTTTACTGAACAGTTTTTTTTTTTCAGTTTTTTTGACGCATTTCATTAAATTTCGTACACAAACTATAAAATTTGTCAAATTATAATTTTGAGAACTGAAGTAAGAGAAAGTTGTGTGAGTGTTTCACACCAGATTTTTTTTTTTTTTTTTTACCTCTTTTTCAAAACTGGCACTTTTACAAAACATATCCGGGTCATCTATTTAAAATTCCTTCCTGCATGCCTTTTTAGGACTTCTTCTTCTTGCCCGATTATTTATTTGTTGTATATTCTGCTTATCTTTCCTTGATCTTGTTCAGTGGCGATTTTCATGGTTAATGAGAGTGAGAAAGGTTCACACAAATTAGTAATTAATTAAAATTTTTATTTTAAATAAATAGTATCAATTCAAGTAACTTCTGATGATACTTCTAGAGCCCGGAGACAACTTTCCTGAAGTAGAATTATGTGATTCCACCATTTTTGTTTGCAAAAAAAAAAGAAAATTTTGAGAATTAGGCTTTTGCAAGGTTTGGCTGCAAGCTTTGCTAAAATATGAATTTCCATTATAACGCAACTCCCTAATTTTGAAAAGGGTTACGTTCATCTTATTGAAGTAAAAGAAACTATAAATGTAAACTAGATTGGCCGATATTGCGACCAACAAGGGACAAGTGAAGGTGATATTTAAAAAAAATAAATTAAAAAAAAAATAATAATAAAAATAAATAAGAAACCAACAACCAAAGGGAGGGGAGAATGTCCTTGAACTGTACTTGATCTTTCAGGTCGCAATAGTTATTGTAGCGGATCCACAGTGCTTGTTCCTTCCCAGACCAAACTATTATTTCCTTTATTCATCATCATTATTATTATTATTATTATAAAAATATTTCTTTATTCTCCGGACTTAATCAAGGTATTATAGGTTCATTGTTAATTAGCCAAAGCCACACCAACTTATGAAGAAGCCACCTTCCTCTTTATACTCTCCCACTGTATGGCGAGCGAGCATACAGTTGGGGCGGCCGCACGCGCGCTCCGGCCTGTCTTATCCCTGCGGCGGACTGGATTGAGTAGGGATTGGCCGACTGAGTGAGATAGCCAGAGTAGTGAAGAAGACTTTCTACCGGCCTCCAGACAATTATCTACCTTTCCTGTGTGAACTGGAAGACATCTTTCCCAGGTTACCTTTTTGCCAATTAGTTAGTAAGTGAGTTGGTCTGTGTGGGTCATAGCACCGCCATTGTCCGGACAGTTTGTTTTATTATAACTATCTCTTTTCTTCTTTTACTTTGATTTTTTTTTTTTATTTCAATTTCTTATCAAATTTTATATAAATAGTAAACTATAGAGTTAGGTTTTCTTCATTATTAACGTAAAAATTATCCAACTTATGGGATCATTTTGCAATATTTACACGCCTTCTTCGAATAGACTTGGATATGATTAATTTTTTAAAAAAAAATCTGGTGTGAAACAATCACACGACTTTCTGTTATATAATGTTTGACAATTTTTTCTTCAAATATATAATTTTTACTAAATAAGATTGATTGTCTTCAATGTTACAATCAATGGGACAATCTAAACTTGATACGATAACTTTTCTCATTAAGTTGTAAGGAAAAGCAGAATTGAAAAGGAAAACTTTATATGTATATGGGTCCGCAATGCTGGATAATATCTGGTATTTTATTCATCGTAACAGGCATATTCCTTTTGTTCCTGACCGATTTCAGTTTTTCATCCATCGTCAGAACAAATTCACCCAACTTCGTATAGAGAGTTCACACTTCAACGAAATGTTTCAGTTACACTCACACTTGTTTGTTTGTTGATTGTATTATATGTGCGGGAGGTTATAAGGTTATGTTATTGTGTGCGTGTTTAATGACAAAATGGAATTATTACAAATTATGATTAGACCTGTAGAAAATACACTAAATACTAATTGTTTAATGTCTAATCAAAATTTATGATAATTCCATATTGCCATTAAACACAACATATTAACATAACCTCCCGCACATATACATATATACAATCAACAAACCAACAAGTGTGAGTGTAAACAAAAACATTGCGTACAAGTGAACTCTTTAAACGAACTTGGTGAATTTGCTCTAACGATGGATGAAAATCCGAAACTGGTCAGGAACAAAAGGAATATGCCTGTTATGACGAATAAAATACCAGATGAAATCTTTATCCTTTTAGCTTTTTACGTATTAGAATTTGATTTTGTATTGAATAGAGTAGATTTTTGTAGGGGATTATTGCACTGGAACCTGAAAGATCTATTGTGCTACCCGAAGCCTTCTCCAATGCACAGCCGGGTCTCCAAGTAGCGTACTCTAGCTACAGACAACACTGCCCATTACTGGACAATGAGTTGTAGAGGCTCTAGGAAGAAAAAAATCTAAGGGAAGATGCTGGATTCGAACCCGGTACCTCCGCGTTGCTAGTTCAGCGCGCTACCACTGAGCTAATCCCTTCCTTTACCTTGGCTTTCGTCAATCAACTAGCGACGGAGACCTTAGTTTGTGTACTGTGTTTGTCCTTGTCTGTAAAGTGTATAGAGTGTATGTAGTTTAAGTGTATTGTGTACTGTTCTGAAAAGGCCACCACTTCTTCTACGAGTTACTCCACTATTTTCCTGTTGCTGTTCACATGTACTTCTAGTTAATGTTCCTGTTGGTTGAACAAGGGACTGACTGGATGCTGGTTTTACAGTGGTAATCAGATTCCAACAGTTAGCTACCATCATATCTGCTACTTGATCAAGAGTTTATCAGCTACTTCTATTCCATTAACTTCAAGCACTTCGTCATTAACAGCCAAAAGTCCTGTACTTTCGGCCAGTCCACCCGGTACTAAACGTGAAATGAATATTCTTGGCACCTTTTGCATGCTATCCCTAAAACTAGTACCATCCATAATATAAGAAACCAAGAGGTCGTTCTATTCCATGTTTAATCAGTTTTACACGGCGACAAGTCGCCGGTACTATATCGACGTCTATTATGGATGATACCTGTCTAAAATCATGTGGATTCGATATAGCCAATGACTTTGACTTTCCAGGTAAACGAACCCAACCACTCTCTCGGACTTGTGTGGGAGAAACATATATACAGAGCGACGGACAGTCCAGAGAGACATACAGTTCAATACAGTTCACACTACTGAGTTCATACAGCCAATCACTACGTGTTATTACCCATTTTCCACTCTACCATACAGTATCATTACAAGTGTAAAGTCCAGGCAGACAGTGTCACTCATTATTATTATTATACATAGTTAACCAGTGTTAAGCCTGTCTTATTTCATCAACCAGACCCTAATTCTCTCCACTTAACTCATCCATTATATGCGTTTGTCCTTGTCTGTAGAGAGTAGAATGTACGTATGTAGTTTAAGTGTATTGTTTACTGTTCTGACGAAGTGCATGGAATACTGAGCTGTGGTAACCTGTGGGGTCGCTATTTCCCAAGTAACTGCATGCAACAGATATCCCTTGCGGGCAAGATTTTATATTGAATAACAATTGTTCCAAATTTAATAATAATTTTATTATAGGAGATAGTAATTTTTTATAAACTCAGATGCTGGATGTTAGATATTAAATATATAAAGCGAATAACTAGAAAGCCAATCCACAAACATGTTATGGCTTCCTGTGAATGTTTCTGTTTGCCTGTCAGTGTTAGTGTTAGATTGTAAGGCTGGGATAGAAAGCTGATGCTTGAGAAGGATCAAAGAGACCTCCATGGGTCTAGAATTCTTCTACTTTATACGCAAAGCAGACGCGAAATCACTTTTTACGAAATAGATTCCCCAGTAAAGGCTTGGTGAAGGAATTCCACTAATCAGGCGTACAAATGTTTTGAAGGATTCTTTCAAAAACTTACAGAAAAACCATTTTAAAAATATGATTACCCAGACCTTAAAAATCGGTCGGTCTTCTTTTTTCAACGCATGTTCCACGCAGAAAAGCATTATTCATAAGCTGCTTTTCCAAAATGTTATTATTAGTAGAATTTAATCAACAAAATTAATTTCTTGTATTCCTGCGACTGTTCGATTTTTGAGATATTCTGTTAAATTTACACACTCACATACATACAGACCATTTGCAAAAAAAAAAAAAAAAAAACATTTTTTTTCGTATTCAGGGGGCCTCAACATGAATTTCCGGTGAAAACTCGATATCAAATATTTGGCACGATCACAATACTAGGAGTAAGAGAAAGTAATATATAAATATTTTTGTTTATATATATATATATATAATAAAGAAGATACTAATAATATATCTTCAAAAGAAGAGATATACATAGTAACAATATGAATGTTGGCACAGATGTCATGTAGAGATATTAGTACGATATATATATATATATAAAATTTTATCAGTGAATCTTTTCTTATCAGTTGTTTGTTTGCTGTCAGTAAAAAAGTGTTGTTTAGGATTGGCAGTTTTTTTTTTTTAGCAACCCTCAGCTACTTCATTCTTTTATCATACAGCTAGATTTGTACTGGGTAAAAACTGTGCGCTAACAGATCTTTTTTTTTAATTAATATTTTGTTTCCTGTATTCCTTTTTTTTCTCTTAATGCTGGTGGTAGGTAAAAGGAAATACCAGGATGGGATGTTACATTTCCGACCTACCAAGGAAGAAACAAATAATAATGACGTAAATTCATTTTGCTATGTAGGCGTCCAATTCTGCAAAATAGGGCGTTCGTCGCCATATTTGTTCCCATCTAATTTTTTTCAGGTATGGGAAGAGGCTGAAATCCGAAAGGGGCTAAATCTGTTGAATAGGGTGCATGCGGCACAACTTCGAAACTTCAATTCATGAATTTTAACCATCACACTGAGAGCTTTGTGGCTGGGAGCGTTGTCCTCATGAAACAGAACTTTCATCTTCGCCAGTCCTGGCTTTTTTCCTTGATTTTTTTTTTTTTTGCTTCAACTGGTCCAGAAGTTTAGAATAATATCTGGCGTTAATCGTCCTGCCTTTTTGTAGATAATGTACCAACAAGATTCCTTTAGCGTCCCTCCCCCCCAAACTGCGGCCATGACTTTCTCTGCAGATGGGCCCGTTTTCGCCTTTTTTCAGCTTTGGTTCTCCCATACCTGTCACTGTTCCCATTGTTGTTTGATCTCGGGTGTATAATGATGGATACAGGATTCGTCCACAGTAACTAGCTGCCGCAAAAAAAAAATCTGTTGGATTGGACTCGTAGAGAATCAAACATTGTTATGAGATCATCATGCGTTGCATTTATGATTTGTTTTTTTTTTTTTTTTTTTTTTTTTTGAAACGGCAGACAATTTTCTCATTCCCAGTGATTTCAGTTAGGATGTGTGTGTGTGTGTGTGTGCGCGCGCATCCTTTCTTTTGATATGCCAACAATTTCAGCTACCTCTGTTAATATGAACCGGCCATGGGGAGTTCAATTCTAAGCTCCATGAGCTGAGATTGAAAGATTCCCCGAATTGCGGATGCGGTGAATGGGATACAGTGCATCACGTTCTCTTCCGGTGTCCTCTCCTCAACGAGGCAAGAATCCATATGGAATTCAAGCTAAAAAGGAGGGGAGAGAACTGGCCGGGAGATTGTAAAGAGTTAATGAGAAGTGCTAGCAATTTTAAAGACTTTGTTGAGTTTGCTCGAAAAGTAGCGGTTATGCGCCGGACTAGATGGAAATGTAGAGGTCCGCCTTCATGTGGCAGGGATGGAAATTTGCCTACTATGTAGGCAAGGCTAAGTGACCATAGGCACCGGTTTTGGCGCTATGCGCTAAGTACGGCGGCTAAGAGTGTGCCCTAATTTTGAATTTTGTTAATTTGAACCGGCATAATCATTCATAATAGTTTTGTGGACTTTTTGCATGATTTCTTCGGTTATAGTCGAATTTGTCCAGAACATTGAGCATCTTCAGTGCTAGTACGATCAAGTTATGACCGTTTTAAATAAAGGAGCAGACTCAACCGAATGTTGCGTCCAATTTCGTTATCACGAAATAGGAGGTATCACGTCTTGCACTTCGATATTTTTCCATACTCGGGGAAACAGCAAAACTTGTGATAACTTTAAAAAGTCACAGATAAAAAATAACACAATGTAGCTCTGCCAAATTTTAGGTTAATCCTATGTCAAATACTAAGGAGAAAGATGGCAGCTCAAGATGGCCATTGTCACAATGGCGCTGCAAGCGCCATCTATTGAGGAGGTTGGAAACTTATCATCCCATACTTGTAATGCTATCGACGAAATCAAGTTTTCACCAGGAATATAAGTTTTGAGTTCTCCTGAGTATGAAGAAATATTGTTTTTTTAAATTGGTCTCTTTATATGTATGAAGGTGGGTCAATATAATTTAAAAATTTGATGTGGAACATCAAATTGAAAAAAGATACATCCCATTAAGATTAAAAAAAAAAAAAATTTTTATATTTACTTTATACAAAAACTGATTTTAAGCGCAAAAACTTTTGTAAAAACATATTGGAACTTGTTAATTTCTCTTACTAGAGAGAGAAAGTGCTGTAAGAGAAAGGATTACGGTTGTTACAAATATTCGAAATTGAGTTTTCACTGTATTTTTTTTCAGGCAGGCTTTAAAAAACTTCCAATCATCAAATTAAGTGTCGTGGACAGCGATTGTGCCATCTACTTTACTATTAACATTTTTTAAATGAATATAAAATTTAACAATTATACCGTGAGACTCGAACTAGTGATCTCCCAGTTACAAGTCCATGTTCATAACCACTACACCAACAACGCGTGGACTTTTTTTCATATCCAAGCATTAATCTTGAAGATATTATAATACTGTAAGAATGATTAACATTGAGTTTGTTAACATTTTGTCAAAAGAAAAAAAATCCACCAAGTATTTCACGATAAATGGTTCCAATAAAAAAGAATAGGTTTATAATTATGTGTGTAGATGGTATACGAAATTTAAAGAAAATATTGCAGACATTTTCTAGAAAAGCACGAATAACTAAATAGGGATTTTTTTTTTTTTTAAATGTTCGTGATAGTGAGGTACGATATAATTATGTTAAGTATAAGTACCTAAGTTTGAACCTCCTTTAATTTTTCTTTTCGAAGATATTTTCATACACACACACATATAGACCAATTCTCTAAAAAACAATCCTCATAGACCATCCTCAGAAAGCCTCAAAACATGTGTTTCCATTGCAATTGTGTGAAATATTCCTCAAAAAAATTGTCTATAATTAATATTACCTCATGAACTTTCGCTTTTTATTAAAATATACGGATATTCTCAAAAAATTCTTTTTATCTAACAAAAAAAAAAAAAAAAACAAAAAAATATTGTGACTAATTTACTCAATTTTAGTGCCTTTACATTCTTATTTTGCGAATCGATCTTTTTTTTTGGGTGGGGGGTGGGGGAAGCATTTTTTAAATTAGTCTAAAAATGTTAAAAATGATTAAGGTGACTCACCTGTACAAGTTTAATAATAATTAATTGAGAAGAATGGTGTTGCACGGCGGATAGAGGTCCGTATAGGCCTTTCCTATTTCGCCGCACACTTCTTGTATATTAAATGTACTATGAAGTAAGGTGAAAGGGACAGCAAGATCTGCAATAACCAACCTTCAAAGCTAGAAAGAGATTGATGAGTGTTTATAAATAAGAAGAAAATAGTTTACTGTAGAAAAACAAAATTAAAATTTATTTCTTGAATAACAACAAAAAATAATGAGAGAAAAAAATAATATTTCTATGTAATATAAATGAATGAATTTAAATGAAGCAAAGGAAAGTGGCCACTTGTTTTGAAAATATTACAATAAATATAAGTAACGTTCTATAGAACAATAATTAAATTAAAACGTTCTGTTTATAATAAATATTTTATCTTCTAGCAAAACTGAAAGCTAACTTAATAAATGAATTAAGAAAAAGAAAAAAAGATTTTAACAATAATAAACAGAATACGTTGAAAATTTAAATGAATTAAATTATTAATTGTAATTTTAAATGTAAAATTGTAAGTTTGCAGATAATGCAATGTAACATAATTAGCTGCGTGAATTTATAAAAGAAAAAAAAAAATTACAACGGTGGTGGGTCTTGAACCTGTGCTTTATGTTTATATGAATGGTAATCGCTCACGCTACCACTGTGCTAGCAAGTTATGCTACGATGTAGTTTTAATGTTCCTACTTATTGAAGCGATGAGTGGCCTGCCATCTATTGGTAGAGTTGTGCATGCGCAAATAATAGTAGTACGTCTTTCTTTGTAAAATGTAAGTGCACTTACTTTTTTTGATGGTTTTCTTTTGTCACCTGTTCAGTTTTCTTCCTGATGTGAAAAGCATCTGTATGAAGCGAAGAATGCTGTGGCGTGCTCCAATGTGGAGAAAAATTAAAAGAAATAACTGAATTGACGTGAAGAAATTGAGTCGAATCACTTGACTAGATAACAGCGGTGTATGCGTGTGTGTGTGTGTGCCCTGGGCAAGCTCTAAGCGACTACTGACTGTTGTTCGTGATTTACATGTTACAGTACAAAGTTTACATTTTAGAGAATTTTTAATTTTTAATTTTGTTGACAATCATTTTAAGTTTACTATTGTTATTTACTATTTTATGATTTTATATGTGGCCTTAACATACCGCCCACCAAAATTTTATTAAATTTTTACAAGATGCTAATTATTCATTGAGGGGAATTAGGGGGACTAGCTTGGCGATAGGCCGCTTGTAGTTGCCCGAGTTAGTTTTAATTGTGGCGACCCGGACGGTATAAGTAGTGGATGCTTGGCATCAAAAGGTAGGCTGGAATGCTGAAGTCGACCGCCCACCCTGACGAGACGGTCTTGGTCAAGGAATGGACGTAAGGAGCGGAGCGATTTGAGGTCTGCTAACTGACCGCTTGATGTCTTGTATTGGCCTTGTACCAACATAATCAGTAATTTTCCTGCTTTTCTATATTCGGCCACGGATATGGGTCCAATGAGCGATGCACGATGCTTGAGTCTGTATATGAATCTCAAGGCATAAGCGGTACTGCGTAGTAACTTGGAATAAGAACTGAAATGCTCCATCCAGTCAAGTATGTTTGACCCGTTCGTGATATTGAGCGCCGTGACATTCTTAACCTTCATTTCTGGAAGGCGATCATCAAATTTGGCGACTGGTTTGGGCCAGTTGTCTTCCGTAGTGAGGAGCCATGGAGGTCCCGCCCACCATAGCGGATGATTTAGAAGTGCTGCTGGCAATGTACCACGAGAGCTACAATCTGCCGGATTGTCCTGGGATGGAGTATAACTCCATTGGCTTCTTTCAGTGTTGTCTAATATTGCGACGACTCTGTGAGCTACGTAGGCATTGAGAGTTTCTGGGGGTGTAGAAAGCCATCCCAACACTACCATGGAGTCTGTAAAGAACCTGGACTCAGCGATTTTCATTTTGCTCATAAAGCTCTTGCAGGATTGAAAGAGACGGCTTAGTAGTAATGCTCCAGAGAGCTCTAGTCGAGGTATAGTGGTTGGCTTTATGGGCGCAAGCTTGGTTTTCGCCTTCAGTAGAGATACCTGAGCACCTTGGCTAGAGATGGCAAGCAGGTAAAGGACTGCGGAATATCCTCGTTGGGATGCATCACTGAAACCTATTATCTTGTGCAGCGTTGCGTCGGATGACGTTAGATAGCGAGGAAGCTTTATCTTACGTAAGCAGCTGAGCTGGTCAAGAAAGAGTTGCCATTTGCTAATAACTTCAGGAGGACCGATTTCGTCCCAACCTATTTTAGCCTTCCACAAATCTTGTAGAAGTGTTTTAGCATAGAAAATAACGGGAGCCAGATATCCCAGTGGATCGTATATGCGCGCAATAGTTGATAAAATGGCCCTCTTTGTAGGTCTCCATGGGGGAGCGCATATTTCATATGAGAAGACATCATCTCTAGGGTTCCACCGTATGCCCAGTACCTTGATCATCGCACAAAGACTTTCATCGCATAAAGTTATGCAGGAATTGCCGATTTCATCTTCTTTTAGGGTATTCAGTAACTCTGGGCAGTTGGATGCCCATTTGCTTAAATGAAATCCTCCTTTGGCTAGCAAAGTGATGAGTTCGTTTTTTAGTTGTATCACCTCCGCTATCGATGACGCTCCTGTGGCTATATCATCCACATATATGTCTTCAAGCAGTGCTCTTGAGGCTAGAGGGTAAGATACACCTTCATCATATACTAATTGCCTGATGGTTCTCTGTGCTAGGAATGCTGACGCCTTCTCGCCATAGGTGACAGTGCACAATTCGTACTCCTGGATGCATTCATGTGGGCTGAATCTCCATAAAATATGTTGATACCTTCGATCACTTGGATTCAACAGAATCTGGCGATAAATTTTTACTAAGTCGGCTACGAACACGTACTGATGTATTCGCAAGTTGGTGATGACATCGCCAATGTCCAATTGTAGTTTAGGTCCAGAGAATAGATGATCATTTAGAGAACCAGTAGGCGTACTGCAGGAGGCGTCGAAGACAACGCGTAACTTGGTTTGACCCGCTTGTGTCTTAACAACAGAGTGGTGAGGTATCGTGTAAGCCGATGTGCCTGAAGGAACTATCTTCATGTGTCCTAACGCTAAATATTCTTTCATGAAGCTATGGTACTCTTCCCTTAAGGCAGCCTTATTTGCGAGCTTGGCTTCCAAGCTCAAGAGTCGACTCAGTGCTTGCTGTTTCGGATTCGCCAATTTGCTGATTGAATCCTTAAGTGGTAAGGATACGACATAGCGCCCAGAAGGAGTTCTACTATGAGTAGAGGCAAAGTGTGATTCGCATATCTCTTCCTCTTCTGATATTAGAGGCCGCTGGGTTACTTCTTCCATCTCCCAAAATTTCGTCATTACGCTCTCTAACTCCTTAACAGATGGTGCTAAGAGAACAGATGACTCATCAGATGCGGTTGTAGTTTTTGTAGGGCCTCCAGCTATGAAGCCAAATGTGGTTGGCATCAATCTAGGTACTTCAGGAGATATCATGATGGGACGCCCTGTAACGATGTCGTAAAACAAGTCACCTCCAATCAAGAACTCGACTGGCCCTGGTTTCCAGAATTCTTCATCAGCCAAAACGTATGACTTATATAAGGACCGCACATCTAAGGGAAGCGCGTCGTGCGGGAGCTGGCCGGTAATGCGAGAGACTACAATAACTTCCAGGGAGACAGGTTCTCTAGAGTCTGATGTGAGTGTGGAGCGGATGTGACATGTCAGCTTCCCTGAAATGCCACTAAGAGGTGCCTGACCAATCCCTGAAACATTTTGAGTACACGGCTGTTCGGTTAAGCCTAATCTTCTTACACTGTCTGCAGTGATAAATGAGTGCTGGCTTCCGCTGTCAGTGACGGCACGGATTCTTTGGTAAGCGCCTTGAGCGTCCTGGATTTCAATTATGGCAGTGCCTAATAATACCTCATTCGGATGGCCATGACTCCCTAATGTTATTCCGCTCGTGCTGGGAACTACCGCTGAATGTGGCTGAATGGTGCGTTCCTGTTGCGGAAGGTGCAGCCATGAATGGTGATCTTGAGCACAAACTTGACATCTCCTCTGCGAACTGCATCTATCCTTTGAATGCTTGCTAGAGAGACAATTAGTACAACCTTTCCAGCCCTTCAGGAAGGCTAGCCGTTCGGATGTTGAGGCTTTTCTGAATAGTTCACATTGGTATAGAGTGTGAGTTGCCTTGCAGACTGGGCAAGACATGCGTACAACCTTTGTCCTGGTACTAGGCGTTTTGCTCCTGGAACCTTGCTGGTGGTTGTCAGCTTTGTTGTCTACAAGAAGAGAGGCTTTGGATATGTTTCCTTTGCTACTCGATGGATGATAGGCGGCTCTAGGCTGGTTGGGTAAAGAGTTCGTATCTTCATTGGTTAATTCAGAAGACCTCCATTCCACTCGGATGAAATCGATAAGATTTTGATAAGTAGGAAATTCTGTGCGAGCATATTGTGTCTCAAAGGCAGTCCTGGTACCCCTGTCCAGACAACGTAGGACAAGGTATAAAAATAAGAAGTCTTCCCCATTGGGAATTTTCAGCTTTTTGAAGGAATCGATACTTTCTACTACTGTGGTTAAAAGGTGCTTTATACTGCTGGTGGATGGCCTACCCTTGAATGGAACAAAGTCTAACACCGTCTTCAAATATTTGTGCCCCAATCTTCGCTTGTCATTATATGTGGAATTAAGCAGGTTCCAAGCTTGAGAATAGTTTGCCTCTTCTAGCTCGATACCCTTTATTAAAGTGAGTGCTGGTCCTTTCAGACAGGAAATAAGGAAAATGAATTTCTCAATGCCTGATAACGCAGCATCTGAGTGAACAAGTGCGTTGAAGGTATCACGGAAGAGTGGCCATTCGGCTTGATTCCCATCGAAGCTTGGAAGATTTATTTGCGGATATTGCGCTTTGATTATGCGAGATTCGTTAAGCCCCGCAGACTGTCCGGCAGCAGAAGGTGCAGCTGCAGCAGAAGAGGGAGTGGGGTTCATGTGATGCTCATAAATCGCACATGCTTCGTAATAATATCGCTCTACAGCCTGTTGCAATCCTTTATCTTGCTGTGAAGGAAAAAGGCTGGTTTCCTCCCATGAGGCTAGAAGCTCTATTATGCGGTCCCAAGTGGCATGAAAGTTGTCGAAATAGGAATCTAGCTTCTTATACATTCCTTTAAACAAGAACAATTGCGATTTATCTTCAGTAATAGAGCGCCCTTGCTCTACTATTGTCTTAATTTTATGCCCCAAACTCTGGAGTTTCGTCCTCAAAGGGGAGAGCACGGCGGCTTGCTCGGGCTTAAGATTCTCCATTGGAATGGGCCAAGTTAAATCAGAAAAATTTGAGAAAGAAAGAAAGCAAATCAATTACCCCCAAAGAAGTAGACAATTATAAATGGAAAGTTATAAATAAAGGGGAAATGATAATATTGAATACAAAGGCTAAATTAATTGAGCACCCAAATTTTTAAGCAAACTAAATGAGTGGAAGAAATGTTAAAGCCTTGAAAGTACAATAAATCTGCATAAAAAATAAAGTGAAAATGGAATCAAAATTAAGAGAACAAAAATTAAGAAATAAATAATTGTTAAATGTTTACAATATAAAATAAATAATTAGATCTAAATATGTTATATTGTAAGGAAATTGGGTATTGCAGAGTCCTGCCTTTACAGAATAAGTGTCCCTGTTCGGGCGCCAAAAAGAATGTTGCACGGCGGATAGAGGTCCGTATAGGCCTTTCCTATTTCGCCGCACACTTCTTGTATATTAAATGTACTATGAAGTAAGGTGAGAGGGACAGCAAGATCTGCAATAACCAACCTTCAAAGCTAGAAAGAGATTGAATGAGTGTTTATAAATAAGAAGAAAATAGTTTACTGTAGAAAAACAAAATTAAAATTTATTTCTTGAATAACAACAAAAAATAATGAGAAAAAATAAATAATATTTGTATGTAATATAAAAATAAATGAATTTAAATGAAGCAAAGGAAAGTGGCCACCTGGTTTGAAAATATTACAATAAATATAAGTAACGTTCTATAGAACAATAATTAAATTAAAACGTTCTGTTCATAATAAATATTTTATCTTCTAGCAAAACTGAAAGCTAACTTAATAAATGAATTAAGAAAAAGAAAAAAAGATTTTAACAATAATAAACAGAATACGTTAAAATTTAAATGAATTAAATTATTAATTATAATTTTAAATGTAAAATTGTATGTTTGCACATAATGCAATGTATTATAATTAGCGGCGTGAATTTATAAAAGGTAAAAAAAAATTACAACGGTGGTGGGTCTTGAACCTGTGCTGTAAACTTATATGAATGGTAATCGCTCACGCTACCACTGTGCTAGCAAGTTATGCTACGATGTAGTTTTAATGTTCCTACTAATTGAAGCGATGAGTGGCCTGCCATCTATTGGTAGAGTTGTGCATGCGCAAATAATACTTGTACGTTTTTCTTGTAAAATGTAAGTGCACTTACTTTTTTTGATGGTTTTCTTTTGTCACCTGTTCAGTTTTCTTCTTGATGTGAAAAGCATCTGCATGACGCGAAGAATGCTGTGGCGTGCTCCAATGTGGAGAAAAATTAAAAGAGATAACTGAATTGACGTGAAGAAATTGAATCGAATCACTTGACTAGATAACAGCGGTATATGCGTGTGTGTGTGTGTGCCCTGGGCAAGCTCTAAGCGACTACTGACTGTTGTTCGTGATTTACATGTTACAGTACAAAGTTTACATTTTAGAGAATTTTTAATTTTTAATTTTGTTTACAATCATTTCAAGTACTATTATTATTTACTATTTTCTAATTTTATATGTGGCCTTAACAACTATAATAATTCGGACCGCCGAAATCAACCGGAAATTAGGTTTTCCAAAAATTTGTTATTCAAAGTGATAGATTTCATATTTGTTAGTTAGTATTCCGAGTTCAAAGAAAATTGATAGATTCCCTTTAGAGAAAATTCTTATATACCCATGTAACTATTCTGTAGAGTTACATTTCCTGCACAATCCTATTAGTGAAAGGACAGTGGTCCCAATGCTGAAAAATGAAAATTGCTATGAAGTTCCCCAATTAACGTAAGATAAGCAATGGCTGAGATCACAGTTGTACACACAAGTCTATGCTCACAAGATACAGTAATACTTTGTTTAATATAAATTAAAATTGTTATGAGAAAAAAGAAAACTCGATTTTAAGTACATATTACTGGGATTCTTGTATTGCAGCTAGCTGAAGGAAAAACAAACACCCAAATAAAAAATAAACACCAATTAGAATAAATAAAAAAAACAAGCAAAAGAAGGATAAAAAGAAATATTTGAGTGGGATTATTTAGTGAAATGAAACTCAAAACGACCTTTTTGATTAGCAATGATGTTATTGTTTGCTTAACTGATAATACTTTTCAAACACTAATGGACTTCAGTCTGTGATCTCTTTATTAAGCCCAACTTTTTTTTTCATCATCTACTTTTAGACAGCCAATTTATTCTCTTTTACTCTTTACACTATTTTATTTTATGTTGAATGTGAGATTTGATATTATGATAGTTTTCTAGTAAATGTTGACATATTGATAAAAACTATATTGTAAATTGCCTGTAAGTTTTGAATCTTTTTTTACATGTTTAATATCCATTAAATTCTTAATTTAATTTAGCGCTAATGACTAAATCATATTATATAGATCTTTAATTTATTAATGCAATTAAGTAGATAACTTCACTCATCTCTCACATTTAATTATGACAAAGTGAATTATTTCAAAGCTATAAATCAGTCATTTTATTATTTTGAACAAATTTAAATGTTTTCCACTAATAACGTGTAATGTATGGGTGGGTGGGGGGTAAATTTATTTAATAATTAATTATTATAATTTATATTTGAATCTTCTCAAAAGGGATCTCGGGAGGTCTGTGTTTATACAGAATTTGGAGAGGATGATAAAACAACTAAATATATAGATTCAAAATGTATAATTAAAATAAACATATGGGCAAAAAAATAAGTAAGTACAATATTGTGATACAACAACATAAGTGTCTTGTCATTTGGGAGAAATTGCTTTTATGAAACTTACATATTTTACATACATTCTAAGTTGGGTTTCTTGGAGCACTTCCACCAGTCACTACGGTAACATGGCTTTTTGTAATGATAGGTTTTACTCCTTTTACGAACTCACCTCTCTCCCTAAAGGGTCCACCTTATATATTCTCCCTCCACCCCGGGGAAAGTGAGAAGAAGGAAATTCCCTTTGTCCTAAATAAATGTAATGATAGGGGTAGGCCAGGTATTTCTGACTCAACTGACTGTTTCTTTTGTGCCTTTCAACCTTCAAAAAACCCAACTTTATAAATATGTACATTTAAAAAAATCTCTACTATTCAATCATAAAATATTAACAAAACATATAATATTTACCAAGAATATATTTTGATACAATATTTATAATTATTAATTCTTCCAAAGATGTACATATTACAAACGAAAAGACTAGAACGTCATTTTTATCCATCGTCAGAGCAAATTCACCAATGTGTTCGTATAGAGAGTTCACTTTCAACGCAATCTTTCTGTTACACTCACACTTATTGGTTTGGTTGGTTGTGTTTATATGTGTGCGGAAGGTTATAAGGTTATGTTACTATGTGCGTGTGTGTTTAATGTCAAAATGGAATCATTATAAATTATAATGCATATTTTGCAAGCATATTTTGAAGGACTTTATAACTAAATTTTAATAGTTGTGTTAAGTATGTCAGTGTTTTATCAAGTCATTTTTATTAGGGGGGGGCATAAGTTATTTCATGAATATACTATATTAATAAGAATAGATAAAGTTTGAAGAAAGGCAATACAAAGTTTATGGTCAGTCAAAAGCTTCCATAAATGGAAATCCAAACAAGGTTAATACAAGAGAATATGTAAGTAAATTGATATGTAAAAAGGTTGGCAGCAAACGGCAAATTGGAGATGATATTAAAATAAATAATAGAAGAAATCAAATGTATTCGTTTTTATTATTTATCATGCTTATTTTTAAATGATTAAGAATATGTTGAGCGAGGTATCGTGGTGGCTTTTCGGTAGCGTTAAGGTATTTTCTAATATGTTACTATAGGTAATTTCAAAAGTATATCATGCAAATAATCTGTATTTTAATCGGGAGAAGAAGATAATTTGTTCCACAGGCTAGAATTTAATAAGAGGTGGGTGCATACATCATGCATTTTTTTTTTTGGCGTGTGTGTGTGTGTGTATATTTTATATATATATGAGTGTGTTTTTGTTATGTATATACATCCATAGATATGTCATTCATACTAGTTGGTGATATATTTGTAATATAGTTAGGTGTGAGGAATGGCCTTAAATAGTGTGTCCGAATTATAGTTTATTTCGCCATTCATTATGTTTTTGTGGATAGTCTTGTGTATAATTCTATTCTTTCTAGAATGTCCATTCGTCTACCTTTTTTGCCATTTTCTTTAATTTGACGATTAAAATACATTCTTACGGCTGTAAAAGTAAGTAATATTTCTCATAGCACATTTATAAATACGTAATAATGGACAATATACCTAATGACAGTTGTGACTAATAAAGAATTGAATAATTATAATTTTTTCCAAATTGGTTCACTTTTTTAAATTGGGGCTTCTTGAAAATGAACCCTCGTGTACTCGTTTCACTCTAAAGAGTAAAAAAGGAGCAGAATGTATAGAAATTATAAAACAATAGATTACTAAGTTATATAACTTGTTTATAACATAATCGTGAATATTAACATAAACAGGTATAAAATAGATATCTAATATTGAAGATATTATTTTGGAAACCTTCTACGTATTCGAATAAAAGTTGAAGGTTTTGCTGCCATTGTTTTAAGCTATCAATTTTTCTACACAAATAAATTACAATTGGAAATAGATTTATTTATTTTTCAGATTATATTTTCAATCAATATCACTATTTCCAAGCGGTTAATCTTATATAACAATCCTCACGGCCGGTATCCAGAAAATTATAAGGCAGGCAAATTTTCAATTATTTTCTCTCCTTATCTAATAAGCTACATAACCCCTAAATGAACCAATATCAATAGAATTGTATGC
The DNA here is from genome assembly GCA_011037195.1 of Triatoma infestans. Taxonomy (NCBI): domain Eukaryota; kingdom Metazoa; phylum Arthropoda; class Insecta; order Hemiptera; family Reduviidae; genus Triatoma; species Triatoma infestans. The sequence continues at coordinate 108,452 of JAAEAF010001044.1, read as the reverse complement.
CAGTAATTTTCACAAGTGCAAGTGCCTTGATGAGAGTTATGCAATAAGCTTTCCATATTGCAATGAAAGCTAAAACTTTGGCAGAAAGGCAGTGGGATGAAAGTCTTACACCTCGTCACACGCCTACAACCGTGGACAAAGAAGAGAAAATGAATCCCGCCCACAAATGCGGTCAAGATGGCGAAGAGAATGGCTATTCCTCTTTTCTACCAACGTTCATTGCTCCATTAGCTTTCAAGGCATAAATATCCTGAAGAAGCACATTGAAATATGGGCGTAACGTCGGTTTATAGCAAACGACTGACATGGTTTCAATCCGGAACCTTAAGTGTTTTCATGAAAATGGCCGCGGAAGCCTAAAGGATCAAATTTGTTCTCCTCGGTATTTCTTTTTTTTTTTTTTTTTTAAAAAAACGTAATTTAATAATATGGAATAATAATAAGATTTGTAAATATTTAGGAACTGTGAAAATTCAACTGTTTGACTAATAATGAAATGGGAAGACGTAAATAACAAAGTCTATAAACTGCGGATTTATTATAAAAATAAATAATTTTAAGTTTACCAAAGTTAAGCATATTGCAAATGAAGCCCAATAAAAGAAGAAATAGGAAATTTTTCAAATTATTTCCTGTTGGTAGCATGGATTCCGCACATATTGCAATGAGCTTCTTCAGGGTAGTGTCGCCTGATTACCAAAGCAACAACTGGCAAGAAATTGGGTGTGTAAAACTGGGGGCCTGCTTCCCCCGCCATCATCCACACTATCTTAGCCTAGAAGTGTCTAAGCCTAGAAGGCTGGGCTTAATTTTCCTTTCCATGCTTGTGTTGGCTGGCGGAAGATGAGGTCTCAATCTCCCACCTTTTCTGTTTAAAGTCCATCCTTTCTGTTTAAACAGTTTCTCTCCTTCTCAATTTTCACCGCCTCTCTTAAGACACAGCCGTAATAATTGTTTACTTTGACAAGGACTTTGGTGTCTTCAAAAATTTATTGCATGCCCAGTTGTGGACGAATTTTCTTGCAAATAGTGACTTTTCAGAACTCAGTATCTAACTCAGTGTATATGCTCATTTTAGATGCATTTTGACTAATTTTTTGTCCCCTGCATTTTTCTTAACAGTTCCAAGGAATCACATATCCTTAAAGAGCCTTATGGTTGTTTGAGCCTTTCTTAAGTTTGAAGAAAATTTTCTCTACAAATGTTGACTTGTCTTTTTTCGGTTGAAAATAATTTTTTACAATTCGCAAATAGGCAAAATTTAATTAAGTAGTCTATTTATTATGTTTTACCTTCTTTTTTTAAGTTGAAGAGTTGGTCAAAGCTCTTTATTTCTCAAAAAGTACGCGGATGAGAATTATTACTTTTATTCTACTTTTTAAGTGATTAATATTTAAAAAGCAAAGTTCGAAGGCAAATTCCCCATACTTGACTCGACTTGATAAAGACTTATTTATCTGTAACGTATACAGTCTATTGTAAAAATTTTTATTTATCTTTCAGTAGACCATGACTTTATGGTCTACTAAATTTATCATGTCTTTATGGTGTGAAATGAACTTTACATTTTCCAACCTCGGGTGGGCCATTCCCCGTCACCGCAGCCATCAAAGGCCAATGACCTAAGTGACCTTTAGTAGCCATAGTAACATCGGTTTCTATTTTGGAAAACACTTTACTTGGAGATAAGAGTTTAAAATTTTATTTTTTATGCCTACAAGCACACAAACATATAATGAGAGTTTAGATTAGATTCGCTTTTACAAATATTCTTTATACACTTTTATGAAGTGGACTGGGCCTTGGGCATACATATAAAATACTTACTTTACGGTTCGTAAATTATTCAAATTTGAAATCTACTCTACCCGTACTACTGTTACTTTCACTAATTTTAATTCCTAAAGGCTTTAAAAACCACTCTCTATATTATATATATTATATATATATATATCTTCTCCTTCCCTTTTGTCACTAAAAAGTGTTTACAAAAATATTTTTGAAAATATATGTCATCTTCCAGTATTAAGCAAATTTCATTTCCACAGTACAACATAGTGTGCCAACGCCAAAATTAATCACAGGGAAGATAGAGTGGGACATTTTTGGATATGACCTAAACAAATCACTGACAATACCAACACATTATGGAGGACCCTTGACTATATCGACACTTCACAAGACTTTTACAACAAACCATCTATTATGTAACATCAACCAATGAGAAATCAGCAACCAAAGAGAGTAATGAGAAGAGAAACGAACCCATGCACTCTCTCGGACTGGAGTGGGAGAAACTGTATGAATACAGCGACAGACAGTCCAGAGGTATACAGTTCGATACAGTTCAATATAATTCACTATAGTTCATCATCTCGCCAGTCACTTCGTGTCATTTTCATACCACTCTACCTTAATCATTCTCTATTGTAAAGTCCAGGCAGACTGTGTCTCTTTATTATTATGCATTCATAGTACACCAGTGTTAACTCCGTCTTGTTATTTCATCAAGCAGACCATAATTCCCTCCACCTAACTGGATAAATCTTAAAAAATAAAATGCAAAATTGTAAATATGTAAAATTGAAAAAAAAAAAAGACTTACCTTTTTTCTTCGAAAGCTGAAGCGGGATTCGAAAAGCGCTGCCACCAATATAATGGATGTGTTAGGTGGCCAAGGTGGCCACCAAAGATGATTTAAATAACATAGAGAATAAAATGGAGAAAGCGTTGTTTGGCTATAATGATGTAAAAAGAGATTTAACAGTCTTGAAGCAAGAAAACAGAGAGTTGAGAGATAAAATAGAAGAATTAGAGAATCGAACAAGGAAAAATAATTTAATCTTTCATGGTCTATCTGAGCATAATGATTATGAAAAAGTTATTAAAGATGTGTGCAGAAACGTTTTGAATGTAACTCAAGATATAAATATACAGCAGGCATTTCAAATAGGTAATTTGAAAGATGATAACAAGATAGTTCTCGTGGAGTTGGCTTCATACAGGGATGTATCAGCTATACTGGCCAAGTTAAGTAATTTAAAAAATACAGGCATTTATAGAAATCAAGATTTTGGGCTTTTAACCAGAAGGAGAGGAACTAAACTGTTATTATTGAGAAAAGAAATAAAATAAGAGCGAAGTCTGCCAGAGATGAAAATTCGTTTGCGAGAGGATAAGTTAATAGTAACTAATGTTAATGGTCAGTCTGTGAAGTTAAAGTGGAATGAAGACAGTGGTCTGTTAACAACCAATGATATGGATGGATTTACCGAGCAAAATGTAATAACCGGTTACTATTTCGCTTATGTATTTAAGAGTGAGAATAATATTAAATCATCTGTATCTGATCAACTAACAATTCAAGAAGGAGTAGCAATTATCGCCATGACAGTGTCTAAAAGATGAGGCCTTAAATCCTACGGCCTAAGAAGATCTACGGCTCGAACTTCGCACGATAAGTTTGTGACATCTGATATAAGCTTAATTGACAGTTTTTCTATTTCTATATTATATTATAATATTAAAGGAATAAATAATAAAAAATTCAATCGAAATTTCATTGAATTCGCTACAAATTATGATTTGTTTTGTCTCAATGAAACTTTTATAATAAATATTAATATAAGTAGGTATGAAAAATTGTTTAATGAGCATAAATTACACTGGATAAAGGCTAGTAAAATTGAGTCTAGTCGCGGGCGAGCTAGTGGAGGCTGTTTACTGGGTTATAGAATCTCATTATCTATTAAAATAGAATATGAGCGAGGTATTAATAATTCAGTAATATTTCAAGTTCATAAAGAAAACAAATTTTGCCGATATTCTTTTCTATTAAAAGAAATTCTAAAGATAAGTTGTGTTGATTGGAGTGGGCAAACATTTGTTAGAATTTTGTTAAGATAATGATTTGTGCGTAATCATTATCAAATCAAATGGTAGATCAGTGAATGATAATCAGGGTGAATATATATTTGTTGGGCCTATGGGATCATCTTTTATTGATCTGTGCTGTGTATCTTATCTCTGTTTAAAATATAATAGAAGCGTTAGAGTGCTAATTGAAATTTATTCTGGCCATATGCCCATAGAGTTGATCTTGAATCTGGGGAAAACACTAAAGCCCCCTGATATTAGTAACAAATTCAATGTTTTACTGCCATAATTAGTGTTCACAAAATGATAATGTAGAGTACCCGAGTAAAATATTTAAAAAAAAAAAAAAAAATTAAACTACAGCATGATCTTGACTTAAAAGATACACATCAAGAAATAAATAATTTGATAGAATGTGTTAAACTATGTGCCGAAAGAGGTAATTTTAAAATGTGTAAAAATGAAATTATTTTCAATAAAACGTAGTATGATTTTGAATGTTTAAAATTAAGAAAGATATCGCATAAGTTGTTAAATATTTATGGAAGGTCAAACTCAACTGTTGTCTGATAACTTTATACAAAAGCAATTTATTATTCTGTTTGTTATTTCGGTTGAGTGTGCTCTCACAAGTTCTTATACTAAAAATATATCATATATGAAATAAAATATAAATATAATAAAGAATAAATAAATTAAACAAATAAAAAAAATATATAATATATATTAAATTTAATAAAATATATTATAAAATGTGATAACGGAATTCGATTTCATATTTTTGATTGTTTCAAGTTATTGTGTGTGTAATGGAATCGTTTGTTGTGTGTGATTCCTGGAGTAGCAGATGTCATGAAGAGGGCGGAAGTTAGTTTGAGAGATTTTGGAAGTTAGTGCTCGAATTATTAAACGGTTTTTATAAAAATAAACTGTATTTTAACAATAATTTTTAAAGTAATAAATGGTAACTAATAACTATAAAATACTTAATAATAAATAGAAGATAAATAACTGATAAATTAGAATGATTAAAATAACGAACTAAGATGCACAACTAAGAGAAAGATAAGTTTGAATATAACTGTGTATAGTAAATTGCCGCTTGTGTATAAAGACGTGCTCGTTTGGCCGTAGATGATATAATAATGATCTCGTCGTATATGATAGAGTTTATATATTACTGTTGTTCACACTCACACCAAGACATCTGTCCTAGTGTGCGACCTTCGTAGTTTGGTGACCTTATTCAGGTCAGTTCAGTGGCCAACCTTATCGCGGTGCTTGCTTATTGATGTACAGTATTGATGAAAAGGCTTTGTTAATCGTTTGTTTGGCCGCGGCTGTCTTGAAGCCGGCGGCCGGTTGCTGGTTATACTTTTATTACTGCCACCCTTTGTTGAGATAGCAGCTGGCTGGAACCACTAGTTGTAAATTATTATTTCTTTGGTGTACTTTGCCGATGTCAATGACATTGCCATGTCATGATGTAATGACATGGCAAAGCCATTGACATGTGATTTGATTCATTGGATTTAGTTTGTTTATTGCAATTAATATATAGATTTTTGACAAGTTAAGTAAGTAATAAATAAATGGAAATATATGCTACATATATTATTGTTTGTTATGGTTGTATTTTAAGTAATTGTTGAAGTTGTTTATCCGATAATTTAAAAATTTATCTTGATAAATTTATCCGATATTTTTAAACAAATTTATTATTATAGAATTACGATATATTGCTATTTTTGATATTGATACTTGCTTGTAATGTAACGCGGAACTCGCCTAACGGTCACTGACCATAGGCTATATGATTTAATGAATATTATTTTTGTGCAATTTGTGTAATTTGATCATAAATAAATAAAAAAATAATAATATTTTAAAAATTAATTCATCACAATAAATGACTGTTAACTTTATTTTATTTTATTTCTTTTTCACATTTCTTTTAAAAACCATTCAAAAGAATGTTTAGTAAAAGTTTCCTTTATTCATAAAGGCTTGAAGCTCTTTATTCTTTAACCAAACTTGTCCATTGTCCTTAAAGTTCCTGTGATATTGATTAGAATAGAATACAAACACACACCATACCAAACTGATTGTGTCGCACAGCTGTTTGGATTTTTTTTTTTTTGTATTCCTTTCTCGTTTTTTTTTTTCTTTTTCTTTATCCGACCTATCAGATTTCATCCCTCTTGTTAAAGAGGGAGATGAAACTTGGGGGAGGGAGTCCCTTTCTTTTTTTAACAAGGTGCAAAAGCCCTTGTCAATTTCTTAACAAGCAATACTGCATAAATATAAACTTTCTGTCATCTCTATATATATATATATATATATTTATATACATAATTCAAGTTGCTTGTTATTTTATTATTTCAATACTGTTTACATAAAATGGAAACCAAAAATTCTCTATTATAATTTTTAAAACGGATTAATGAATTTTTTATTTCATTATATCAACAATCACTTAGATTCATTTCTTTTCTTTTTTTTATTATTAATATTAAACTTACAAATATATAAATAAAGTTTTGCTGATCAATGAAAAGTTCAGGATTGTGAAAATAATCAAGAAAATTGGTTTAGATTTGGATTGGCAGGGGGGGGGGGATGAATTTTAAACTTGTTCGGAAATTTTTGTAAAAGAAAAAAATTCTTTAATAAGAAATTTCGCGTGAAAAACTCAACATGATTTTCTCTTACTACGATTAATAATCGTAGAAAATTGACTAGTTTCTCTGACATAAATATAGAGATACATATGTCTACACAACAAAGGTAGTACATAAATTGATTACTTTATAACTGAAATTACCATTTGAAACAACATTTGAAATTTATCGTCATTTGAAATTACAAGAAAAAACATTTCTAATAAACGTAAATGTTTTATATCTATGCTATTAGCATTGGAAGTTCATAGAAAAATCATTTTCGAGCCCCATTTACGAAAAAGATTCATAAACCATTTCTGTGATAAATGCTCTCTTCGCCTGTCCGATTTTCTTAAAATTGCGAATTCTAGTATTGCTTCTAATGTTGCTTAAATTACGTAGGTGATAGGACCATACATATTGGATTGATGCTGGATTCGAATCCGGGAAATTACGCGTTGCTAGTCCAGTGTGCTGACCACTGAGCTAATCCCTTCCTCCTGGGCAATGACAGGGCGAATGCCCTAGCGAGGGAGGGCTCGCAGGATACCTTTATAGGCCCCGAACCCTTCTGCGGCTTGTCCAGGAGCCGCATTCAAACTTCTATCAGGGGGTGGATAGAAGATCAGCGTCTGCGTTGGTGGGAGGGAACACCAGGACAGAGGCAGGCAAAGCTCTTCATTAAAAGACATTTGCCTAAATTCACCAAAGACCTACTGAGCCAAACCCGAAGGGATATAAGGTTAATTGTGGGTCTACTAACAGGGCATTGTAGGCTGAATAGACACATGCACCACCTACAACTTGAGGATAGTGCGGTATGCCGATTCTGCAAGGTAGAGGAGGAGACCCCGGCGCACATCCTTTGTGAGTGCGCCGGCCTGGCGAGGATTAGGTTTCTTCAATTGGGGACGGGCAATCCCGAAGCTGAAAGCTTCATGACGGAGCCGCTCTCAGCTTTGCTAGGATTGATTAGGAGGGCAAGGCTGGGGGCTGTTCTGTAACTTAAGGGGATCCACAATAGTTCTCAATTTGTAGGTCGCAGTGGAATGAGGCTCCCCCCCCGCTTCTATTCTATTTCTATTCTATACCATACATTGGTATCGGATAGATGCTGGATTCGAATCCGGGAAATTACGCGTTGCTAGTCCAGTGTGCTGACCACTGAGCTAATCCCTTCCTTCTGCTTACGCAAATTAACTAAGGACGGAGATCCTAGTTCCTCTACTGTGTTTGTCCTTGTCTGTAAAGTGTAGAGTGCATGTAGTTTAAGTGTTTTGTGTACTGTTCTGATAATGTGCACCGAGTACTGAGCTGTTGTAATCCGTGGCGTCGCTACTCTTAAAGTTGCTGTACGCAACAGATACCCCTTGCGCAATCTGATAAAGCTAATAAGTTTACGAAGGTTTTTTTAAAACAAAATATTTTCAAAATGTAATTTTCGGCAACTTAAAAGAATTTTGATAAAGTGATGTTATTTAACCGGAATTTAAAAAAACTTTTAATAGGCCGAATAGTGTAAGCGTGTTATTGTTATTAATACTGAAAGTCCGAAGGCGCAGGAAGTAGCCAGTATGACCAAAAAAAAAAGAAACTACTCCTAAGAAGCCTATCCAGCAGTCCACCCGCCTGACTGCAATGTCGTAAGATATTTTTAATCTCCAAAACTCCCAGACATTCCGTTGAGAGTATGAAACGGGGAACACTGACCTAGGTAGTGGTATACCGTTTTCCTGACTTCTTCAACACAATTCTGACACAATTCCTCGTGAAAATCCTGTGTATTTTGTGTAAATGACTGGCTATCCAAGCGTACTTTTCATTACTCTAATCAGGATTTTCAGTTGTATCCTACTCAGGAGGAAAATGATGCTTCAAGTTTCCATTTCTTAATCTTATATAAATATTCTAGTCTATGTCCCTCCAGTACTTCTCCGATTCCCTATTCCTATATTGTTTGATTTCTCTGTTGCAAAATTGCTTAGTAACGGCTAGTGTCGGAGAAAACGAGATATCTAAAGGTGATTTATTTATTTATCTTTATTTTGAAGCATTCTTTATCCGGCGAATCCAAAAAATATTCTTGAAACACATGTCGCTTATGTTAAAGTTTAATTGGAAAATCATAAAAAGCTGCAACCGTGAAACGTTGGCCTAATTTAGGAAATTTAGTTTATCATACTATTATAATTTTGAAGTATCATCGAATATCCTACATTCTTGGATAATGAGAAGCAATTCATTTTAAATACATTAAGTACTAACGAAATATGTCTAAGCATTTACTTTATAGCCAGCTGTCTTGAAATAATTCGGATTGATCAAACTAAAGGGTAACAGTAGAAGATGGTTTACTTTTTCATTTCTATTTTAACAACCCCTGTTAAAGAAGGGATATCAACTTTTTATATATATATTATGAAAAGTTGATCTCAATCAGTTATTCATTTTAATGACGATACTCCTTCTCCCCGCTGTTCCAGCTACAACTTCTTGTTATTTGTTTTTACCATCAGCGAAAGATTCTTTTTTTATTTTATTTTATTTTTTTTAAATCTGAAAAGGACGTATTATAATTTCCTTTAAGGGGAAATATTTGTTTAATATTAAACTTTTAAGAATGATTATAATTAATCCTTGTCTGTATAAATTAATACAATAAATCTTGTTGGCAAAAAAATATAATTTGTTTTTATCTTTGGAAGAAGACAAAAGATCTCTTTAATAACACTGGCGATATTTTGGATCATTTTTTTTATAATCAGAAAAAATATATTTTTTAAACTTTTTAGCTCATCGTTAAAAGTTTTTAATTTTTATTTTTATTTGTTTAATGCTGAACTTTTTACTCAGTGTAGTTGTAATTGGACAATACATTTTCTAAGTTCCCCGATAATAATGTTTTTAGCGTGTCGTTATTTATATGTTTCGTATTTAAACAATATGTCAAAAAAAAAAAAAAAAAAAACGAAAAATCGTATGAAACCCAAACTTGGTATTACGTTAGAGAATATCAATCGTATTCGACGTGAAGATTTTTGGTCAAAATTTGTCAACCTTTATTACAGACTTTTTGAACATTTAGTTTTTAGTTTTACGCGTATTTTTCAAAAATCATTCCAACCATCGCAAGATTTATCACTTTCATTTAAAATCTAAAAAAGTTTATTTTAGCTGGGGAAATTGCAGCTTTAAATTTTTCTTTAACTTGCCATTTCAATACAAAGAGTAATATTTCTACAGCTATATCATCATCTTAAGGTGTATTAAATGTATTTCTAGAATCTCAAATTTGATGAAAATCCGTTAATAGGAAGTGCAATTAACACCCAAAATATTTTTTAAGATGTACGGAATTTACTCGAAAATGACCCCCACCAAATATTGTGGTTAAAGCTTGAATAAAATATACTAATTACATTATAAATATAAATCTATCATTTGTATTAAAAATATTTTGCCAGAGAAACTGATAGTTCTGGAAGTTTGTTAGGGATTGAAAGATACGCTACCTATTTAGGTTGCATCCAATCAATCAATTTTTAATGCTTATCTATTTTTATAAGAATTATAAAAATCAGGGCAACTAAATTTTTAGTGGTAATCCTAAATAGGAAAAATATCATTTGTTAGAATTAATATAATAAAAGAAAAATGATGCGAGTGTTTGTTTGTTCAGGTTGCTATATGTCCGACTGCTGACCAGTATGATATAGTTCGGCAAATTAGTTGTGACACCTAAAAGGTTGTTAAGGGAACAGATTAGCTCAGTAGTAGCGCGCTGGACTAGCAACGCGAAGGTCCCGGATTCGAGTCTAGTTGGTGACCTTCGATTTTTTTTTTCTTCCTAGGAGCCGATGATGGACCAGGGTGGCTGTAAAGTGAGAACAATGTCCGGCGGCTGGCAGTGCACTGAGAAGGCTCCGAACTTTGTGGTAGCTATTTGGGCCCAGAAGGGGTTTGGATAGTACACGGCTTGGTCCCTCCCTACAGACAATAAACAAAAATAAATAAACGGCTGATAAGCTCCGCCCAAAGCTTTCTACTAGCTATGACGTCATTTAACTCCGTCCACAGGTTTCACAACAATGTTGTCGAACTACAGAAGAATACGTATAGCAAGTACTTTTCTTACTAATAAATAATATTAATTTATCCAAGGTCAAGACTTGTAATCGATACTAGTACGGCCAAGACCAATATTTATTTTACGCGCAAAATATCTTACTTTAATTTAAAGTTAATCTTCTGGAAGAAAAAAAAAAAAAAATAGCAAAACTTAAAACCTAAGATAATTCATATTAAGCCTGTTTAAATAAGATTAAATTTTTTAGCATTGAAATTATTAATTTGATTACAAAATGATTTAATTTGTTATGAAATAAGATTTAATCTGACTAAAATTTATTATACATCATGCAAGCATTTCTCCAAATAAAGGTAGATTTTTTTTTTCACAAAGTGACGTAATTTCAGTGTGAGTCATAATCCAAAAGATAAACTGAGTCAATGCACTTCTGTTCATGCAAACATGGCTAATGTAAATAAAAATTAAAAAAAGGGGAAAAAGGGAAACTATTTTTATATAATTTGCAAAATATACATTTCAGTATTTTACACACATAAAAGAAAAAAGAAAGGATACCAGAAAGATATCAGACCTTCAAAAAAAGTTGTTGATTTTAAAAACTTCGAAATGAAAAAAATAGATCTGTTTCTCTTTGTAATAATAGAAAGTGTTGCGATCGTATTAAATTTTCGTTATCGAGTTTTCCTTTTTTTTAAATTTAATTTGAGGTCCCCTGAGTACGCAAAAAATATTTTAATCGAATAGTCGGTTTGTATGTGTGTTTGTTTTAAAATTCTTAATAAATCCTGTACATCCGAACATCATGCAATATATTGGTGACAAATCTTTGTGATTCCCATTTTATATCTATACACCTTATCCTCCAGATACCAATTTATTCAAATAAAACCTGCTCCCTAATAGCTTTCTAAAAATAAAGACTCACTTTATATTTTATATTTATTACTCGTAAATTTTGTATTTTATTCTTATTTGCTTTTCGCCTTTTATTGTTCTTGAAACAGTTTTTCTTATTTTATTTTATCGTTATCAGTTTAAATATGAAATTAACTGAATAAATATTGACATGAATTATGCAATGCGGACGTTTTGAAATTGAATATTCACAAAATAGTTTACGAGTGTTATTTAACAGATTCTTTCGTCGTTTTCTCGAATGTTGGTCCACCATTTTTATTTGAAGCATTTTTTGGCAATGCTTTTAGGTGTTTCAGGCAACTAGAAACTTATGCAACATTCTAAAGCGCCATTTGGGCATAATGAATGGTCCATAAGCTGAATACACAATGATAGCTATATGGCTTTTCCAAAATCCATATTTAAAGGAGGTGGAAGCTGGAAAAATGTTACAAGAAAATGTTAAATGAATGATTTATATAGTTTCTAGGTCCTGTGGGAGTTTTATATTTTATGCGCGTGTTTGTTGTAGTGGTTATGAGCATAAAAACTTAAAACTGGAAACTGCCGAGTTCGGGGCACTAACTGCTACATTATTACACTCACACAACTATCTCTTACTTCAGTTTTCAAAATTGTAATTGACAAATTTTAGAGTTTGTGTGCCAAATTTGATGAAATTCGTTGGAGTTCGTCGAAAACTGAAAAAAAAAAATAAAATGTTCAGTAAAAGCGCACTTCCGGTTTACTAATTTTCTGGAAACTCGGAAATTTGCCTCTCTATTTATTTCTAATTAATTATGTTTGGATGATAGAATTGTATAATCAACTATGACAGCAATTTAGAGAAAACATAACCCCACCCCTCCCCCTAAAAGTGCCCTTAAATGAATTTTCCCAGAGAAATGTTTTAAATAAAAGTTTGTACATCTTTGAATGTTTATTTTATATAAGATGTTTGAAGAAAATCGTCGAAGCCATTTCTTTTCCCTTTGATTTCTAAAATAGTAGACAGCTTTCAAAGAAAATGATAGTTTAATATTTTAATCTTTTATTTAGAAAAACACATGTAAGTACAAATATATGTAGAAAGATTTTAGAAAGATATATGCCCATGTTTTTCTCCATTCAAATAAATCTTTTTGAAAAATTGCACGAGTTCTATGGACTAGATTCTTTTTTATAAGAAGTTTTGGATATAAATGGATTTATTTATAAAGAATTTAAAGGATTACAGCTTTTGAGAAGCGAAAAATTGAAAGCAATGAAAGCTTTGTGAAATACAATTTTATTGAATTCAATCGGTTCGCTGGAAGGAGTAATATACAACATCTGAATGAATTATAATATGGTTTTTCCATTTTTTATTTTTTTATTTTGATGCATTGTGGACTATTGCTGCATTTCCTTTATATTATTTTTCATAAATGAGTTTAATATTTGTATTTTAAAGTAGAATACATTTCTATTAAGGAGAGTTGAGATCTAAGAATGTCGGTGGCATTAAAAAGATTATTTGTTACCAAAAATGTCGAGGGGCAAAGACGTTTCAGTCGTCTTGTAGGAATCCGTGGGAATAAGGTCAAGCACAGGGTTTTGGGCGAGAGGACCTGGCTCATTCGTGGATAAAGGGAAACTTCAAATATATGAGGATTACATGGGTGGGGACACAATAATAAGGAGGCATCAGCTATGCGTCTAAGATATCCGACTGCAGTGTTTCATCTGTTAAGCTTGGTAGTTTCATGGTTCCGTTAAGTTCTATTACGCACTTTCAGGCTGGTGCAAGTATAGAGTTTTTTGTTCTGTAAAGTGAGTTAGGAGCGCTGGGCAAGGAGTCTAGCAAGTAGGCTGAAACAATTATTGAAAGAAGTTCGTATTTGTCTGGTGTGTGATGGGTTCCATTTTAGATGTTTATCCAGGTACACACCAAGATAACGATGGTCTGCGTGTGGGATAGGAGTGTGTTGAATAGTATATAGGAGATTGAACTTATTTTGTCTAAAATAACATTGATTTTATTCTGGATTTGATTATTCAGAACCCTAGTGATCGAAGAAGAAAGAGGTGTAAGGAACTTGAGCAATTACTAATGGATCAAGAAAGAAAATGATTGCAGTGTAGTCGCCATAAGTCCATAAGTTGGTGGCACGGTTGTGTTAGGATGTTCAGGGATATCAACTGTTTACAAGGTATACAGGAATGGTGCCAGCAAGCTGCTTTGAGGAATACCGGCTAGTATGGGATAGATTAGGAAAGTGAAAGATCTTTAGATGACTTCGTTTGGCCAGGAAGAATTTCAGGTTATTCATTTTAATGACGATACTCCTTCTCCCCGCTGTTCCAGCTACAACTTCTTGTTATTTGTTTTTACCATCAGCGAAAGATTCTTTTTTTATTTTATTTTATTTTTTTTAAATCTGAAAAGGACGTATTATAATTTCCTTTAAGGGGAAATATTTGTTTAATATTAAACTTTTAAGAATGATTATAATTAATCCTTGTCTGTATAAATTAATACAATAAATCTTGTTGGCCAAAAAAATATAATTTGTTTTTATCTTTGGAAGAAGACAAAAGATCTCTTTAATAACACTGGCGATATTTTGGATCATTTTTTTTTTATGATCAGAAAAAAATGTATTTTTTATACTTTTTAGTTCATCGTTAAAAGTTTTTAATTTTTATTTTTATTTGTTTAATGCTGAACTTTTTACTCAGTATAGTTGTAATTGGACAATACATTTTCTAGGTTCCCCGATAAAAATGTTTTTAGCGTGTCGTTATTTATATGTTTCGTATTTAAACAATATGTCAAAAAAAAAAAAAAACGAAAAATCGTATGAAACCCAAACTTGGTATTACGTTAGAGAATATCAATCGTATTCGACGTGAAGATTATTGGTCAAAATTTGTCAACCTTTATTACTGACTTTTTGAACTTTTAGTTTTTCGTGATTTTCTCAAAAATAGTCCCAACAATCGTACACGCAAGATTTATCACTTTCATTTGAAATCTAGAAAAGTTTATTTTAGCTCTGGGAATAGCAACGTTAAATTTTCCTTTAAATTGCCATTTCAATACAAAGAGTAATACTTCTACAGCTATATTATCACCTTAAGGTGCATTAAATGTATTTCTAGAATCCCAAATTGATGAAAATCCGTTAATAGGAAGTGCAATTAACACCCAAAATATTTTTTAAGATGTACGGAATTTTCTCGAAAATGACCCCCACCAAATATTGTGGTTAAAGTTTGAATGAAATATACTAATTACACTATAAATATAAATCTACCATTTGTATTAAAAATATTTTGCCAGAGAAACTGATAGTTCTGGAAGTTTGTTAGGGATTGAAAGATACGCTACCTATTTAGGTTGCATCCAATCAATCAATTTTTAATGCTTATCTATTTTTATAAGAATTATAAAAATCAGGGCAACTAAATTTTTAGTGGTAATCCTAAATAGGAAAAATATCATTTGTTAGAATTAATATAATAAAAGAAAAATGATGCGAGTGTTTGTTTGTTCAGGTTGCTATATGTCCGACTGCTGACCAGTATGATATAGTTCGGCAAATTAGTTGTGACACCTAAAAGGTTGTTAAGGGAACAGATTAGCTCAGTAGTAGCGCGCTGGACTAGCAACGCGAAGGTCCCGGATTCGAGTCTAGTTGGTGACCTTCGATTTTTTTTTTCTTCCTAGGAGCCGATGATGGACAGTGCTGTCTGTAAAGTGAGAACACTGTCCGGAGGCTGGCAGTGCACTGAGAAGGCTCCGAACTTTGTGGTAGCTATTTGGGCCCAGAAGGGGTTTGGATAGTACACGGCTTGGTCCCTCCCTACAGACAATAAACAAAAATAAATAAACGGCTGATAAGCTCCGCCCAAAGCTTTCTACTAGCTATGACGTCATTTAACTCCGTCCACAGGTTTCACAACAATGTTGTCGAACTACAGAAGAATACGTATAGCAAGTACTTTTCTTACTAATAAATAATATTAATTTATCCAAGGTCAAGACTTGTAATCGATACTAGTACGGCCAAGACCAATATTTATTTTACGCGCAAAATATCTTACTTTAATTTAAAGTTAATCTTCTGGAAGAAAAAAAAAAAAAAATAGCAAAACTTAAAACCTAAGATAATTCATATTAAGCCTGTTTAAATAAGATTAAATTTTTTAGCATTGAAATTATTAATTTGATTACAAAATGATTTAATTTGTTATGAAATAAGATTTAATCTGACTAAAATTTATTATACATCATGCAAGCATTTCTCCAAATAAAGGTAGATTTTTTTTTTCACAAAGTGACGTAATTTCAGTGTGAGTCATAATCCAAAAGATAAACTGAGTCAATGCACTTCTGTTCATGCAAACATGGCTAATGTAAATAAAAATTAAAAAAAGGGGAAAAAGGGAAACTATTTTTATATAATTTGCAAAATATACATTTCAGTATTTTACACACATAAAAGAAAAAAGAAAGGATACCAGAAAGATATCAGACCTTCAAAAAAAGTTGTTGATTTTAAAAACTTCGAAATGAAAAAAATAGATCTGTTTCTCTTTGTAATAATAGAAAGTGTTGCGATCGTATTAAATTTTCGTTATCGAGTTTTCCTTTTTTTAAATTTAATTTGAGGTCCCCTGAGTACGCAAAAAATATTTTAATCGAATAGTCGGTTTGTATGTCTGTTTGTTTTAAAATCCTTAATAAATCCTGTACATCCGAACATCATGCAATATATTGGTGACAAATCTTTGTGATTCCCATTTTATATCTATACACCTTATCCTCCAGATACCAATTTATTCAAATAAAACCTGCTCCCTAATAGCTTTCTAAAAATAAAGACTCACTTTATATTTTATATTTATTACTCGTAAATTTTGTATTTTATTCTTATTTGCTTTTCGCCTTTTATTGTTCTTGAAACAGTTTTTCTTATTTTATTTTATCGTTATCAGTTTAAATATGAAATTAACTGAATAAATCTTGACATGAATTATGCAATGCGGACGTTTTGAAATTGAATATTCACAAAATAGTTTACGAGTGTTATTTAACAGATTCTTTCGTCGTTTTCTCGAATGTTGGTCCACCATTTTTATTTGAAGCATTTTTTGGCAATGCTTTTAGGTGTTTCAGGCAACTAGAAACTTATGCAACATTCTAAAGCGCCATTTGGGCATAATGAATGGTCCATAAGCTGAATACACAATGATAGCTATATGGCTTTTCCAAAATCCATATTTAAAGGAGGTGGAAGCTGGAAAAATGTTACAAGAAAATGTTAAATGAATGATTTATATAGTTTCTAGGTCCTGTGGGAGTTCTATATTTTATGCGCGTGTTTGTTGTAGTGGTTATGAGCATAAAAACTTAAAACTGGGAACTGCCGAGTTCGGGGCACTAACTGCTACATTATTACACTGACACAACTATCTCTTACTTCAGTTTTCAAAATTGTAATTGACAAATTTTAGAGTTTGTGTACCAAATTTGATGAAATTCGTTGGAGTTCGTCGAATACTGAAAAAAAAAAATAAAATGTTCAGTAAAAGCGCACTTCCGGTTTACTAATTTTCTGGAAACTCGGAAATTTGCCTCTCTATTTATTTCTAATTAATTAATGTTTGGATGATAGAATTGTATAATCAACTATGACAGCAATTTAGAGAAAACATAACCCCACCCCTCCCCCTAAAAGTGCCCTTAAATGAATTTTCCCAGAGAAATGTTTTAAATAAAAGTTTGTACATCTTTGAATGTGTATTTTATATAAGATGTTTGAAGAAAATCGTCGAAGCCATTTCTTTTCCCTTTGATTTCTAGAATAGTAGACAGTTTTCAAAGAAAATGATAGTTTAATATTTTAATCTATCATTTAGAAAAACACTTGTAAGTACAAATATATGTAGAAAGTTTTTAGAAAGATATATGCCCATGTTTTTCTCCATTCAAATAAATCTTTTTGAAAAATTGCACGAGTTCTATGGACTAGATTCTTTTTTATAAGAAGTTCTGGATATAAATGGATTTATTTATAAAGAATTTAAAGGATTACAACTTTTGAGAAGCGAAAAATTGAAAGCAATGAAAGCTTTGTGAAATACAATTTTATTGAATTCGGCTGGAAGGAGTAATATACAACATCTGAATGAATTATAATATGGTTTTTCCATTTTTTTATTTTTATTTTGATGAATTTGGACTATTGCTGCATTTCCTTTATATTATTTTTCATAAATGAGTTTAATATTTGTATTTTAAAGTAGAACACATTTCTATTAAGGATAGTTGAGATCTAAGAATGTCGGTGGCATTAAAAAGATTATTTGTTACCAAAAATGTCGAGGGACAAAGACGTTTCAGTCGTCTTGTAGGAATCCGTGGGAATAAGGTCAAGTACAGGGTTTTGGGCGAGAGGATCTGGCTCATTCGTGGATAAAAGGAAACTTCAAATATATGACGATTACATGGGTGGGGACACAATAATAAGGAGGCATCAGCTATGCGTCTAAGATATCCTACTGCAGTGTTTTATCTGTTAAGCTTGGTAGTTTCATGGTTCCGTTAAGTTCTATTACGCACTTTCAGGCTGGTGCAAGTATAGAGTGTTTTGTTCTGTAAAGTGAGTTAGGAGCGCTGGGCAAGGAGTCTAGGAAGTAGGCTGAAACAAATATTGAAAGAAGTTCGTATTTGTCTGGTGTGTGATAGGTTCCATTTTAGTTGTTTATCCAGGTACACACCAAGATAACGATGGTCTGCGTGTGGGATAGGAGTGTGTTGAATAGTATATAGGAGATTGAACTTATTTTGTCTAAAATAACATTGATTTTATTCTGGATTTGATTATTCAGAACCCTAGTGATCGTAGAAGATAGAGTTGTAAGGAACTTGAGCAATTACTAATGGATCAAGAAAGAAAATGATTGCAGTGTAGTCGCCATAAGTTGGTGGCATGGTTGTGTTAGGATGTTCAGGGATATCAGCTGTTTACATGGTATACAGGAAAGGTGCCAGAAACTGCTTTGAGGAATACCGGCTAGTATGGGATAGATTAGGAAAGTGAAAGATCTTTAGATGACTTCGTTTGGCCAGGAAGAATTTCAGGTTATGTTAATATGGGCTTGGGAGAATATCCTTGAGCAGTCATAAAAGACCTATATGCCGCATGTTTGCCAGCCAAATGTTTTAGAAATATCCAAAAAGACACCAGCGATATATTGTTCTTCATTTTCATAACCATTTTTATTAGTCATCTTAACAAAAGACATTTCCAGTGACTCAGCATGATAATCGAATTGTTGGCTTAAAATGACGTCGACCTGGAGACCGAAATTTCATGGAATTTTTTTCTTTAAATTCTCAAGTGACAATGTATAATTAGCTCTCTCTTCTAGATTCCCAGTTTAGGTATATCTGGACACTTTTCTATATACCAATATAAATGGTGGAAAAAATAACATCAATTGTTGATGTAATTTTTTATTACTTTAAAAAAAAAAAAAAAAAATTCTTACAATAATTATTGTAATATGTGAAATTCTTTAACAAAATACTTTTTAGAATTTATGGAAACGTCACTTCTTCTATTTTTAATAAAATAATTGACTTTTAGAAAGACAGTGGCTATTTTCATTGAAGTATTACATTATTCTCATGTTACTTGTTCAGAGGTTAATTAAATTCATTGCTGACCTTTGCACAAATTTGATCTATGCTGATTTTGATGAATGGCAATAGTCTGTCACTTAATTTTCTAAATTTAGAACTTAATTTTTGTTTATTTGATAACTTCTAAGGCGAAAAATATTGCCAGACTGTTCATTATTTATACTTTGTGATATTTTTAAAAATTCCTAAAATGAATGGGAAAAAAAAAATCTGCTAATCTTATTGTAATTAATACAATTGATAATTAAATATGAAGATTGGTCCACAATGCTGGATAACATCTGGTATTTTATCCGTCGTAGCATGTATATTTCTTTTATTCCTGACCGGTTTCGAATTTTCATCCAACGTCATAGTAAATATATCAAGCTCTTATAGAGAAGTACACTTCAACGCAATGTTTCTGCTACACTCGACACACTTGTTGGTTTGTTGATTGTATATGCGGGAAGTTATAAGGTTATATGTTGGTTATATTATTATTAATATGGTTGGTTGGTTGGATTTTGACCGATCTTCTTGTTTTTGAATCTTAACGGAATTTATATTACAAGAAGGTTCGACCTTCCGGCGACATTACGTTTTCATGAGTTTTATTGACACACACACACTCATTACAAACATTGTTTTATAATCACGGGTCTTCAAAAATAGGTATTTCTGGTGACTACACAATTTCGTAAAGTCGACACGATAGCAAAACTTCCTCAAACTAGGAATAAGAAAATGTACAATGAAGCAGAATAAATAGAACTTCCAAATTGACCGATAAAATTATGAAGCTAAAAATGAGACCTATATAGAATTTCTCTAATCTCAGAATCAGATTAATAAACTTCAGAAAACTACCATCCGAGAATAAATTCTGTTTGTTTTTGAAAAAACTTATTGCTGTGAATATTTTTCGTTTCTCTCCATAGAACATTTGACAGGACTTCTTTAAAGCCTATAAAGTAGAGAGATCGTCAGATATTCTGATTTGATATGGAGTACTATTGTTTCTGTGCTCTTTCTACAAAAATGGAATGCTAGGATTCTTATATGTTATATTTACATAGTTTCTGTGATCATTTCTCTTCTTATCAAGAATATACCCATTCCTGACCTACGTTATAAAGTGTTCTTTCTGAAAAAAAAAAAAAAAAAATGGTCCTTGTTGGGAGATTGAAGTTTAGATGAAAGGATCCCTTTTTTTTTCTTGCCTTGAAGTTCAGAAGATATGACTTAGATACGTGCTATTACAAGATATAAATCAAGAAGTGAGAAATACTATTTGATAATACTGTAATTATGCTTAGCTGTGAATATTCGCTTAGAAACGGCAACATTTGATCTATGTAACAATCCTAAACTGTAGCTTGTTAAAATATCATTAACTGATTCAAATCTACTCTGTTTCCTATGCTACCATCCGATCTGCCTTTCGCACTAATTCATCCTTTACTAAACTACGCAATAACCAGGGAGGGTTGACCATCTACGCCTCGATCATTCTAAACCCCACCATTATATTTGTTGATTTATATGGGCTAATACTAGAGCTGCCCATTTGCCCGTTTATTATAATAATGAATTTCAGGAAATTAATTATTCAATAAATCCACTCTCATATTGAGTATTAACCATAAACGCAGTGCTCATATTTTCAGCTTCTATTTATAGTATTCTAATTTAATTATTTTCTTGTAATTTTATTGCTTTATTTGATCATTAATTTTATATAAACCATATTAATTGGATTTCTTTAATTTTTAAGGTTTAATATTCATTAGCAAGTAATATGTCGTTCAGAGTATTTTCAGTGAAAGAAGATTATCTAAGGATAATATTTCCTAATTTTCTTTTTTCAAACCAAGGGCAGTTCCCGAAATTGCGTTCATGCCAGCCTATAAACGTTCGCCATACTCAGAAAATACGCGAAATGGACTGATCACGGACAAATAAAGATTGTGCAACCTGTCTGTAAATTACTTTAAATTCCCACTATTAATTTTGGAAAGGCCTAATATAATATATACATACACGTTTATTCCCATACAATCTTTCTCACCATTGATGAAGGAATTCGGCATAACAGATTGGTGGGTGTTACACTCCAAAGGACGGTGTACAAGATTGAAATGGATGACAAAATAAGTAGAACCTTCCTCATCAAACAGGTGAGTTTGACAAGAAGTTTTCTGTTGGCTGTACGCTTTAACCAGGCATTACATATGTCCTTAAAGACCCGGGTTCCAGTAGAGTACTCCTGTTGGTGAACCTTGAGTAAACATCATGCACAGGACACAATAGATTTGTTTTTAAGAGATGATGAGATGTTGCAGTGTTTACCACAAAGAAAAAAACGCCCTTGAAGGAAATGTACAAGGGTCTCGGTTCTTGTCAAGATGTTGATCTTAGATTAGATTAACAAAGAGGAGGCACGAGCCCATTCAGTTGCGACTAACAGGACTATTTTGGATGATCCACAGGGGTATAGCAGTTCTTCCAGCTTCGCCCTTTTAAATAGGCCTAGCAAAGCTGAAAGCGGCTGCGTCATGAAGTTCACGGCTTTGGGCTTGCTTACTCCCAACTGTAGACACCTTATCCTCATCTGGTCGGCGCACTCCCAAAGAATGTGTATCGCAGTTTCTTCCTCAGCTTTTTTCGGAATCGGCATATCGCGATCTCTGTAAGTAGTAGCGGTGCATGTGCTTATTCAGCCTACAATACAGCAATCCTACTATTATCCTTACAACCTTCCGGCTATGGTTCATCAATAGATGACTGGTGGTAAATTTAGACGAATATTTCTCGATTAATAGTCTGATGTTTCTGGTGTTGCATTAAAATGAAAACGTTTGAGTTTGATCTGTGTGAATGGTTAGAAAAAAAAGTGAATCAATATTTCATACACGTATTTCTTTATTTTATCTATGTTTTGTTTTAAGTTTAGTTTTTTTATATTTTAGTACGCTTTATTTGTTTTCTACTTGTTTTTTAATTTTTCCCCTATTTATCATTAACATAAGCATTTAATTATTATCAAATAGTAACAGTTTTATTTATTTATTGTTTGCATATAAAAGTTTCTGTTTTATTTATTGGTTCCAGATATAGATTATATGGAGACTGTAATATATGTTCGAACATAAATACGTTCATAATATAGTTCTTTCTTTCAGTTAATGATAATTTCTTCTTTTTTTGGGGGGGTAGGGGGAAATTGAATGATTCAGTAATTAAAGGTTAATTATTTTACAGAAAACTGACATCACATAATGGAATATTAGATAAACCTGGATATAGGTGGTTACATCCGCCGGCCATTGGCTGCTATTAGATTCTATTATCAAAGGATTAGTTTCCCATTAACTGTATAGATTGTATATTAGGTTTTCATCCTATATTCCTCGTATAATGTGCATATTTAGTAGTTTTGCACACATCTATTCCCTTCCTTATCCTGTGTAATTCACAATATCCCCCCCTCCAACCTCCTGCACACATATAAATTCTATAATAATCTGGCTCTCTCATTAGTAGATTAATATAAGTAGATTTATATTTTATAATGGTTTAATAAAGGACGAACAATCATATTATCTGTATTGTTAACAAAGTAGATCAACATCCTATTTATTATTATTAAATAAACCATATTTACGATATTATTGTTACCATAGTTTGTTATTTGTGCCAAAATCATATCCAAAATTGCATTTAAATCAAAATATGTTGTAAATCGTATAAACATTATTTCCTAACATGACTTAATGGATTAAATGTTTCGGAGATTCTCTTCATGTTTTATGGACGTAAATAATAAGTTTTAGTCGTCAATTTTTTTGGCAAGTTTGGCGAGACATAGGACGATAATGTCTATAATAACAAAAAAACTTAGATAGTTTTGGATGATAGAGGAGAAATGATTGGGTCTACAGTGGCCGAAAATTGTGAAAAAAATATCTAGGGCATCTTGAAATGTGATAGTGAAGTTTCGTTGCAATAGATCAAAAATTCAGAATGAGAAACTGGCAGAAGAGAATGCAATTGACAATGGTTGTTTCTGGCTATGGTAAAGTATATTGGGAAAAGCTGCTTGTTGATGAATCTTTTAAAATTTATTTCAAAACTTACATGACCAATGCCGCTTTTCTCACTTTCATGAGTGGGAAAACCCCGTTTTCTTACTTTTTCTGATTGATTTTTCGAAATTGATATTTCAACGGAAAATCTACGTTTTCTCCTATTCATTGACCATGATAAGTGATTTTATAACAAAAATTGGTCTGTATTTGTTTTTCGTATTCATTTTGTTTTTTTAAGTTGTCCCCTGAAAGTAATTATTCTTGGAGGGGAGGATTTATTTGTCCATATGTTCCGTATAAAATTACATGCATTATGCATCCATAGAGTTATTAATAGATAATGAAATATAATATATTTAATAACAGTAATAAAAGTAGAAAATGAAAAGTTCAAAACTCCCCCCTATAATCTTACACCCAAAAACATATATTGTATTCCAATATATTTATATAACTTTCAATAAAAACAAAGAAATAACAATAATTGAATTATATAAACAAATGATTATTTGTAATAAATGTCTTTCGATATTAATAAATTAATAAAATAGTATCATATGAATAGTTGCTCATTCATTCCGAATTCTTTGCTTGTAATTTCCATTTCTAATTCAAACTTATCATTGTCTCAGATAATAATACTCGCTTGCAAATTAGTTGAATTAATGTTTTAATCAAAGTTCAAATTCATTGAATCAAATTTTAAATTAAATCTAAAAAAAAAAGTGAATCCGTATTTATAATATTCTTTCTAAAGAAGTAAAAAAAATAATTTAAAGTTGAAGCAAATATCTGAAAAAAAAAAAACAAGTATAATAAATCAACTACTTTGGAAAGTAGACAAATAAAATATTAAGTAATGTTATGCATTTATAACTTCTTGTTTTGTATGTGGGATGTTTCAAACTTCGCGGTAATTTTGATTTTATTAAAAATAAAATTCAATTGCTTAATTTAAACTAGCGGGAACTAATCTTCAAAAAAATAAAAATGTTCGTATATGTATATTGCCTAGCGCAGGCGATAGTCACTAATAAACCAGGCTTAAATGAAATTTAGGTCAATAAAATTTCAAGCGAATCAAATAGTTTTTGTTCTGTTTTTGTATCCTAACTTGAATAATAAAGAAAATGTAGAAAAATAAAGAAAAGAGATATTGCCTGCCATCCATTCTGGAACCATCCGTGTCAAGCCTGAGGCAATTATCAGCTATTACATCAGACCAACCCCAACATCAAGCAATTCCTAGTAGGCAAGCTATACTGTAAGAATCATCAACAACCTTTAATGTGGGACATTTAAAAAGCATCTCGCGATGGATGGTTGAACGATCACATTGCTTTTGTTGCCATAAAACCTGGCTGTTTAATTCTATAAAAGGCTTTCATTATCGACTATTATTTCACTATTCATTATCCAGGTAATACGATCCAAAAAGAGGATCCATAGCAGAGAAAGAGAGATAAAAGTGATGGGACCACTCTCTCGGACTAGAGTTTGAGAAACTGCATAAATACAGTGACGGGAGATGGATAGACAACAGAGTTTACTCGCCAGCCACAACGTGTCATTTACCTTACCCTTTACAACTCTACCATACTTTACCATTTTAGCATACTCTACCATTTTAGTGTAAAGTCCAGGCAGTCACATTATAAAGTTGAACACCAATCTAGTTTGTTCATTCTAACCAAACCATTTCTCTCCTTCATCATACCCATTGTAGTCAGTGTTTTCACCTCCGCAAAGAGTGGTAGAATCCCCAAAAAGGTCTCCTTAGTAGAGTTTGCGTGGTCCGCACCGCAAGCTCCAATGGTTCTAATGGTTATTCACCTCGGCGCTAAATAGGACTAAAGCCTTATAAGCCAAACTTTAGGTCGTTTTACACATTGTAGATATTAGAGAGGACTAAATATATACAAAAACCGGCATAACGGAGCCGTAATCACAATAGATTTGGCTCTATAACTACTCCCTTTACACTAACTACTTTTAACTTCGGTCACAATAAACCATTGGCGCAGCCACAACCCATAGATTCACAGTGTTTTGCAATTCCTCCATTGCTATTTTCGTATTGATCGAAAGAACACTTAAGAAGATCCATCATGATACTAACGTATTTAAATTTGATTCTAAAAATAATAAAAATAATTTTATGCCCGAAAAAAATCTTAATAATTTTATATTATTTAGATAATTATATACAATTTTAGATTTCTAAACAGAGCATTTCTAATTTTTTTATAATGAAATATTTATATTATTTATAAAGTTTTCGTAAGATATTTAAGGAAATTAATTATTAATTTCTGCCTTATGTATACGTAATATCAAGGTGATATCTCTGTTAGTACATGAATAATTGATTGTGTGATGATTTATTGTATTATCAAGAATAGTTTGCATTTGACGTTATGATATTGTCAAATTGTAATCTGATATATCGACAGCTTTAAACTAGTTACATATTGTATGCATATTATTGTTATATTAAATCATAATAATATAATTAATTGTATCAATAATATATCAACATTAGCTATGGCCGGGTGATTATAGTATTACAAAAAAAAAAAAAAAATGTGGTGTGAAATACTTACTTAACTGTAATTTTACTCATCATTTAGTTGCTCATAACAATATACAGCAATGTTCAACAATGAGTTGATGGTGGGGTCTCACCAGTGAATGAGATTACCAAGTCTAGCAGCCAGTATCTCGGCATACGACATTTCGGTTCAGCATTTCTCAGATTTTCTCTAAAATCAATTTTCGCCGAAAGAATTTCGATTTACATCTAGTGTATTCACCCTGATTCTTACAACAGTGTTGATCTAATAATCAAATTAATATTACCCTGAAGAAATCTATTTCAATCTAGGCAAAAAAGACTGAAATAACAAACCACAATATCACCATGAATATTTACTAAAAAAAAAAAAATCATCATTTTGGAAGCATGAAATTTCCAAAGAAGACCTTGTCTGTTTTTAATTTAAAACTCAATTTAAAAATCTGTCAAAATAGCCATACATCTTCTCACTGTAAAAAATTACTCTTTAGCAAATAGAGGAGAAGAGACGTTTTGTTTAAACACATTTTTTTTAATATGGTTCTTGCTATGTTGACATCATGACACCATTTCTCGTAATTTTTTATTTTTTTACACTGGATCATATTTCAAGAAAGTTACAATGTATTTAGAAAAGTTTAAATATGTTTTGCATAGATTTAAATATATTTGAAAAAATGATTTATGTGTATGGTGGTATGACTTTTTTATAAATAGCATTTTAAAATTTAGCGTGAATTCACCAACTCTCCCAAAGCATCTAAAAAAAAAAAAAAATATCAATACTCGTATGAAATAAATGTGGTAGGCCCAACTACAAGTGTGTTATAGTAAATAATGCTAGGAGTCCATTTCAGAGAAATTCGCGAGAGTTGCTCTCAACTGCCTGTCCATTCGAGAGCAACTTTGAAAATTTTTACTCGCCGATAGCAGCAGACATTAGCTCTCGAGAGTATTTCTCTCAAATGGACGCCTACCTTAAGTTTGAAAAAGATATTGGAGCCAAAATCAAGAAAGCCGTGAAAAATTGAAGAAATAAAAACAGCAAATCTTTATTGCACAAAAGGAAAAAAAAAAAATAGTGTACATATTTTTAGAATTTATGTATTTCTTTTTTCTTTTTTTTAAGGAGATTGGGAATATTTATGAAACACCTCAATTTATTAGATTTAGGACTTTTTCAGGGTAAGGAATATTTATAAAAGTACTTCTCCTTCAATGCAAATAGCCTTCAGAAATGAACATATATTTTATATTGAACGAGTTGAGTCCATCGGATAAGAGGATAATCAATGATAATGCATATATAAAATAGTATTTGTTAACAAAGTTCCTGAAATAAAATTCAATACAATTTAAATGAGACCCGGAGGAATATTTATGCATAAGTGCCCAAATTAATTTGTTAATTAATTTGTTAAAGGGGTAGCACAACCAGGTATTCATACACTCCCTTTTCGAATGGATTGGTGGAAAAAGAGGGGATCTGAGGACATTGTTTTCTACACCGGAGGCTCCATTATACCTTGCTGAGCACCCTGAGGTGAAGAAAATGTGTGCCATCCCACTGTGATGGATGCCAGAAATTAATATCTATAAATATATTTTATTTGAAAAATATCATTATTTGATGAATATTGTAACATTCGCTGGCAAAAAGGGTACACTCAGGTAGAAGACTACCATTACAGAAGAGTTCATAGAACTTGGTTAGCTTTGTCTACCCCTTCTCACAGGGGAGGATTTAACTAACAAGAGAAGGCATTCTTTCAAGAGTGTCAAAATTCTGCTTTCAAACAAGACGAGTCTCAATTAGACATTGAACCAGAACACTTGTATCAGGAATCGCACTCTTAAATTCAGTGCCAGTTTAAGTGTTAACATTTGAGTTTCAAACTATCTAGCTACTAGTTATTTGTTTCCTTGCATTCATAAGTTATTTCAAGATTCAAAATTAATAATTATCTTGTAAATTTACTAATTTAATATACAGTTAGATTATTTATTTAAAACTGGTTCTTATTCTGTATTTGTAATACTTCTAACTCCATCTCAAGCATACACATAAGTCCTTTATAAAACCGCTCACGCTCCTTTACAACACATCACACCATTAACATTTCACCAGCCTTCAGAGACAAGTTTGAGAAGGAAAAAGGTATATTGAGAGGCGCTAATGACCACACGTTGGTGCACAAAAAAAAACTACACCGAACAATATGGACCTATGTAGCAGAACTGTGTGACTTGGCTAAACTTTCCAGCGTTCAACCTATACAATCCTACCATTCCGAAGTCCTTCGCCGAGTAATCGACGCAGCTTACGATATCTCCAAACGCAATCTCTATATATCTCAATGAACTTAGTCCATATGCGATTCCAAAGTTTCCAAAGTCATCCAGTAAATAAACACGTAAAATAAATAAAAAAATGAAAATAATAATATAAATAAAATAAATGAAATTTACAAATACATTATCAACGTTTCTCCTTATATCATACCCACATTTTGTGCGCACTCAAATTACTTAGAAAATAAATTATAAAATATTTCATTCCATACTTTGCTCTTATTCAGTTCCATTTTAAGAATCATATCTATTTTTAGTAAGTTGCTATAATTATATGGTATGTTCCTATAATTTGGGTCAGAAATGTCATCCTAGTGAGAGTTAACATATACTACCCACTTCTGGTATATTGACTTTCCTCGGTGGTTAGCCCTGTCTAACAACATGAATAAACTTACTTTGACAGATGCAACATTCACACAAGACACCCAGGACTTGCAGGGATATAGATGGGTATAATTAGGTATTTGGTTTCAGAGCCAACCTGCAGCCCAACTCTAGCTCATCACCAAATAATCACTCACACTTATTTGTAGAATTGCAGACAATTACAATCCATCACAGAAACTGACATCCTCATCATTATTAGATCTTCACAGAAGTTTGACTTGAACACTTACCTATACGCATAACTCATGTAAACAAGTTAGTAATAAATTAAAGAAATATGCTATTATTCTGTTTGCTACTTTAAAAAAAAAAACTACAGCTGTAAGAGGAAGCCTAACTCGAACTCATAAAGGAAAAATCGCAGGATGTTCAAACTTGATATTTAAAGCTGAATAAGAAAAAAAACTCAGTCAGAGAACCAAACAATATGGTTCGGTATTTAATATAAATCTAAATTTACCGCCACCAGCGTACAATAATTTTATTTCGGAAGGGGTAATGTACTGCCTTGATAATAATTTACTAATCATTAGGCTGTGTCCTTAGTGTGGAGAGGGGCTAACCTATGCATTCTTCCTCTCAAGTTAGTCACAATGTAATACTCGTACGAGTAAGTTGTAAAACTGTCTATATAATTTATGCCAGTTCGGTTGCCCTTAATTTTGAAAACCCAAGTTTGTTACTTTTGGTCTTGCTGGATAATGTCAATAAGCTGGTCCTTTTGTCGACTGAGTTCTAACAGTTCTTATGGTTTGCACAGGCTCATTGTGAATGCACATGGCTGCTACTTCTGGTTGAATTTCCTGCCTTGTTAATTTCTGGGAGCACTTTCAATTATTATCTACGATTATCAGCCAAGTGGCGGGGTATTTGTTGAAGACTCAAGAGTCTTGGTGGCGCATAACAAATATTTCGTTGTACCTATTTTTCCACTTTCTTTTTTTTGATATGGGCTATGGACAAATGGGTCTTCCAAACACACTGGCAAACGGGGATTCTGCTTTTTAAGGTAAGCCCCTTTCCTTTGGGTTCTTGAGATTGATAATAAATGTATTAAAGTGTTCCCTTTTGATTTTGGTGTCCAGTTTTTTTTTTTTTTTTTTTAATAATTTAAGGGCGCGTCTACATCCAAGGTTATTGGCGCCCGGAGCCTACTCAGTGCACTGCCGGCCTTCGGAGAGTGTTCTCTCATTACAGACAACACTGTATATCACCGGACAGTGAGTGGTAAAGGCTCCTAGGAAGAAAAAGTCTAAGGGTAGCACAGCTGGACTCGAACCCGGGTCCTCCGCGTGGGAGACCAGTATCACTTAGCTATTCCCTTCCCTTTTTGGTCCAGTTGCTTCTTGTGCAGTAGCCACAAAGAGGATGTCAGTTTGCTCCCGATTATTAAATTTAATTTATATATATATATTTTTTTTTCATATGATCATAAACAATTAATTTCCCATTTGCTCACAAATTAATAAAATATACTATCTACCGTCCACTCAATATTTTTCACTCAATATACATATATTTGTATTTTTTTTTTTTGTATTTATTAAACAAATTTGATTTTTGATAAAAAATCAGACAACTGAAAATACTGTATGGATGATTCACTTTTTCCGATTTACTCGAACACGGTTCAATTGAATATCATTAAAACATTGAATATCGAACTAAGTTTCGCTTGGAACCATGGCTTTTATTTGTAACTTTTTCCCAGAAAAATTCATTAAATTTTGGGTTTTAGGAGAGGAGTTGGGTTATGCTTTCCTTAAAATGTCCATTCATTTTACTACATTATTCTATCATCTATCTATATAACATTATTCACAAATAAGTGCGATGCCAAAATTCCAATTTTGATAAAAGTCGGTAGACCGGAAGTAAATTTTTAACTGAATAGTTTTTGCAGTTTTCTGTGTTACTCTAAAATATTCAACAGTTCCAAAACTGGAGATACAAACAGAGATATAAATCACTTTTATTTGAATGTTTTTTCCATGAAAATTGATTTTAGTGCTGGAAAAAGTCATGCTCTCACAAAAAAATAATATTGATCTCTATTAAACATTTAGTGAAAATAATAAATTTTACGAATATTTTGCCAATTATAACTACGTAAATTGAAATAAGAGAAAGCCAGATTTTTAATTTGAAACGCAATATTTTGCTTGAAATTGAAATTTGATTTTTTTTTTTCCGATTTAAAAAAATGTAATTAAAGTGATTAAATGCCACAATATAGAGGATAAAAAAAACAACAGAAATAATGTTAAAGAGATCTTAAACCTACATCTCTAATAAAGTATTATAAACATTTTCCTTGTCATATGTTCACAGCTATGAATAATTCCATCCCTTTTACACACTAACAGGTGTATAATATATTGCCAATCGATCATGTGATCGACCTTTTCAATATATTATCTACGTTAATAACATTCACTTGAGGTCCTACATCATGTACTTAAACAAACAAAGCAAATGATTTGTTACATAGATATATTGAAAAGTAATAGTATTTATTATAATATATTGCATACATGATTTGATAAATCTGAAAAAGGAATTTTTTTTTTTTTTTAAAGAAATCTGTCTGTGAGTATGTTTGTTTGATAACAGCAAAGATAAGAAACGAACAATTTCAAGTAGCTCGTAGCAAATAACTCGTTTGAGTATCGAGTGGAAATACTCTATTCAATCACTTTTCCAACGGTCGGTTCTTTTCTTTTTTTTGCAACCGTCACTCAAACGCTTTCATGCGATTTTTATTGGTCTATTAAATAACTATTCAGGAAATAGGAAATAAATTTTACTAAGATGCAGTTCCTAATCTTCCTAGCATATCTTTTGGTCAACTTAAAATTTCATCTTCATCGATTTCCTCTTCATCAGGCACAGCTTCAGGGTTTTCACTGGGTTAAAGGAATGCACTTTATAAAACAAAAGTGGGGCTGCTCAACTACGTTGAGTTGCTAAGCATACAGCTTGATAATCATTCTTGACGACATTCCTTAAGCGGTAGAAAAGTTGTTGATAGTTATCAGCCAACCTGAGTAGCCAAATTGCAGAGTAAAGTCCATATAAAAATAGCAACAAACACGCAACCTATGGATAAGGAGTAGTCGTTGTAGTAGTTAGTTTGCTCTGTGTTTAGCTCTCCCTTAAGAGGTCAGCCATATATGTGGTGAATAATTATTTTTAGATAATCGATAATGATTGATTCTGCTAGGAAAGTCAGATGTCTCGGATCAATGCTTATACCCTCGAGCAAGTCCCAAGTTGCCCTTGGGATAGTTCCACGGACCACATATCCCTTTTCCCAAACCGCTCACTAAACTTTTCTTTATAAAAAGAAGTGCACCTTTCGTAGATGGCCTTCTTCTCATCGTATACCTTTGTGGCCTGCTCTAGGTCGTTGCACTCAAAGCGCACCGTAGGGTCTATGATCCACGATATTTTACAGTTGTCCCTGAATGCAATTATGTCAGCGTACCTAGGTGTCCACTCCATGTACCGCCTCCATGCATTCATATCCCTTTTCTTTGAGAAGGTCTATGATTAGGGTTTTACCCTGTGGTAACCGCACGTAATGAGGAACATATTATGCGGACAACTTCCCGGCACATGATGTGCTGGTGTTTCAGTCTCTCTCTGTTGCATCTACAACAGAAGGGTCCAATATTCTCTCCACACACACCGGCATTTCCAGGTACGCCTCGCAGGGGCGTAGTTTACATTGAGTTTCAATGCATTGGTCCCTTCAGAACCCGAAAGAAAGCGAGGCGTAGTTTACATTGAGTTTCAATGCATTGGAAAGAAACTGCTTATCATACACAACTTTATTTCCCTTCGGGTTATCTTTAAAATGGCTTACCCCGATTCCCTGCCATTTACATTGGGACCATTCCTCGAATGCGTTTTCTCTAAGTGCCTGCCTTATTTTCTTTACACTGTCGTCTATGCATTCAGGATCTAAGTTCAGGCACGCATTGCAATCGTTCACCTGAGCATCGTAGTTGAAGGTGGATTGAAACTGTGCATCATGGACGTCTGTCAACTTTTTAATTAGTGACCGATGTTGCAAAGGTGCTTCCCACTGGCATCGAAGCAGCCCTTGACCTCTATAACGACGAGGAGCATACATCATTGAAGTTGATGTGTTAGCTGGGAGTCCTAGCATGGCTTTAACACTCCTCCGAATTATTACGTCAGTCCCCTCCAAAAACTCCGGTATCAGCTTGATAAGTGCAGCCGTCTGAAGAGGATACGTGATCATAGAAAAATATCAAATAGATGGATTAGAATCTTTTAGCGCTTCTTCCAAGTCTTCTGAAGTGTGAAAGTGTTAGGTACCAAAACAACTGACTTTGAAAAAATATATTGACTTTGAACATTCTTCACTCTGGCAATTATGAGTCCTAAATGGAGTCCACGAGCAATGCGTTTATAATTCTTATAATAATAATTTTTCAAAAAATAGAGGATGCACAGATTGTTTGCTTATCATATCATCACTCATGGGCATTTAAATTTCGAAGCCTAAAAGAGAGGTTTACGCCACATTTGTGGATTTTAAAAAGGCCTTTGACTCTGTAAATCACAATTCCTATGGAATAAACTTTACAATTTCGGTCTGTGTAGGAAATGGATTAAAATTTTAGGAAGTCTTTATAATTAGGCCCTCTTCCGTGTTAAGTTTAGTAACAATTATTCGGACACTTTTCCGGTTTCCCGAGGCGTGTTACAAGGAGATACGATTTCTCCCATCCTATTTTCAATCTTCATCAACGACTTAGGAATTTTTTTAATAGAACATAGATATGAAAGTGTAAGCATTGACAGTAAGACGGGCGTAACTTCATTAACCTATCGGACGACTTGGTTATGTTCTCCAATATTATAGTTGACGCTCAAAGAAAGCTGAATGCTTTGTCATTATATTGTAAAGAAAATTCATTAGAGGTGAATGTCTCAAAAACTAAGATTCTCGTCTGCTCAAAAAGTCCAAATAAAAAAACTAATGTAAACTTGTATTATAATAAGATCAAAGTTGAAATAGTAAGTTCAATTAGATACCTAGGAATTACCATTTCTAATTCAGGGATTTTTCACTTAGTATGCTAGGATATGATATCCAAGACCGCATTAGCTATTAATTCCGTTAAAAAAAATTCTATATAGTGCAAAATCATCGTCATGGAATTTAAAATCACTTTTTTTGACAGTTTGGTCCGATCTGTTCTATTATACGCTTCAGAAATATGGGCAACCAGGTGTTTAGACAGATTAGAAATTGTACCCCTTCGCCACGAACTTTGTCAACAATAACTACATAAATTGCAGTAAGAAAAAGTCTGTGAGTGTTTCACACCAGAATATTTTTACTTTTTCTTACTCCTAGTAAGAGGAACTACTGTAATCGTGTCAAATTCTCGATATCATGTTTTCACCGGAAATATCCGTTTTGATGTCCCTTGAGTCAAAAAAAGTGGTTTTTAGCAAATGGTCTATTTGTGTGTGTGATTATGTGAACAGCATAGCTCAAAAACGAAAAAATATAGAAAGTTCAAACTTGATATTCCTATTCCGTTTGGGTATCACTATGGGATCTGACAGTACGTTATCTGTCAAAATTCCTCAACCGGAAGTACCACTTTACTAGCTGTTTTTTTTTTTTTCACTTTTTTGTAATTTTCTCGAAGTTGGTTCTAACGATTTTCTTTAAATATTTTTTGTATCAACAACACCAAACAAAGACCTACAATTTTTATTTGAAACATTTCTCCGGGTAAATGTATTTAATGGCATTTTTGGAGAGGGGTGGGGATAGGTTGTTCTCCAAAGTGTTATTTAAGTTTATTACACAATTCTATCATCCAAATAATATTAATTAGAATTAAATATGTTGTTGAAATTCCGAGTTTGAACAAAATCAGATGACCGGAAGGGCGTTGTTACTGAAGTGTATTTTTCACTTTTCTGCTATTTTCTCTAAAACGGCTCCAACAATTTTCTTTAAACTAATAATGTAAAACTACGCATATAAAAAGCTACAACTTTTATTTGAAACATTTCTTCTTTTAAAGTCATTTAGGGAGATTTTTGGGGGAGGGATGAGGTTATGTTTTTTGCGGTTATGTGGATTATCCAAAGTTCTATCGTAGTTGATTATCCAATTCTACCATCTAAACAAAATTAATTAGAAATAAATAGATTGCCAAAATTTCGAGTTTGAAGAAAATTAGTAAACCGGAAGAGCCTTTTTACTGAACAGTTTTTCAGTTTTTGCTATTTTCTTCATAGTAACACCGACGAAATTCATTAAATGTAGTGTACTAACTATAAAATTTGTCAGTCACAATTTTGAAAACTGGGTAAGAGAAAGTTGTGTGAGTGTATCGTACCAGATTTTTTTGTAATATATAGTATATACTATTTCTAATATGTCAGTCGAGTGCGGTGACTCCATCTAATATGAATTCTAATTACTCTAATATGAAGGTAATTAATTCTACAAATGTATATGACCTCGTATGAGGCCTCCATATAAGACTCTGCCGCTATAGGATCCGTCCCAGTAGGGTCTCTTTTCTAATTACACTAATATGAATATAAATGTCACGGACAGTATTTGCTGAACATACAAATAATTAATGGTTACTTGGGAGGGGTGCGTGGAATCCTCGTCTGGGATATTTGTGTTTGATATTCCCGTGGGGTTTGCCTACTTGTAGAAGAATTAAATACATATCAGAGATATTTTCTGTGGTAGCTGTTTTTTTTTTTTTGTGGTCATCGTTCGGTTTCATGTGACGCCTATCTTCAAGATGTTTTGTCAAAACATAGACTTGCACAGAGCAAATTTAGTTGATACACTGAATTTGCTCTATGCAAGCCTATATTGTTACACGGTTTTGATAAAATATACTGATAAATAGGCGAACGCACGAAACCGGTCGATGACCACGAAAAGAAGCAGAATATCACGGAAAATATCTCTGATGCTTTCCAGCTCTGCGGAAACCCAAGCACAACTACAGCAATTATAAATTATATACATATGTAGATTTTTTTACATTCACACATACAAACACACACACACACACACAATGTAGAAAGGAAAAAGTATAGAATAGTAGACAATACCGAAACGACTAAATTACTTTAAGAGTTAAATTAATAATTTTTAGTTGATTAAATGAATGATTGATTTTCCATATTTAATAATCATTTTTTTTAAATTCAATTCAATTCATTTTTTTTTTATGGCCCGTCAATGAACCTCTATGGTTACTGGCGATTGGCGCATGGAGACTTCTCAATACACTGCCGGCATCCGCACAGTGTTCTCTTGTTATGGACAACACCATCACTGACTAAGCTACGAAGGCTCCTAGGGCGGAAAAAGTCTAAAAAAGGATAACTTTGGACCCGAACCCGGGACCTCTGCATGGCAGTCCAGCGCGCTATTCTGAGCAAATCCCTTCCTCTATTAAAGATTTAATACGATTTTTAATTGATTAAATAATTATTGTTGATCATTAAAAAAACAAAAAACAAATAATGATTCATTTAATAAAATCAAATTTGATTAAAACTTTAAAACTAAATTAGATTAAAAATTTTAGTAGATTAAATATTTAGTGGATTGGTAGCTAACTCTGATCTAGCTCATGTCTGCTTTGTCGATAATGTTGGAATCAAAATCGTTGCCTATTTAGTATAAGATTAGCAACTGTTCGATGTTCCGATGAAAATGGCTAAATAGAATTCGATGACTGTTATTCATTAACTTAATATATTAATGTTTATAATATTAAGTTAATGCTATTCGAAATACTAGGTGCAAGAGGCATATTCATTAAAAAAAATAAAATAAAATAAATAAATAAGAGCACATACCACTTTCACATAATCCTTAGGGGTTTTTCATAGTACTAACATTGGGATTTTTATATTAATCCCAAGTTACAAAAGAACATGGAAAGCTTAGAGTGGTGATTCAGATAGCCTCCTAGTGTCTATTAATGGGACGTCTATTGTTATTCAACTGGATGTTGGGTGAATATTGTGTGTACGTATGTACGGAGAATCAGCTTCAATTTTAAAGTCTATATAAAGAGAGGGTAGAGATGAAGCCTGGAAACAAGAAGGGGAAAAAAAAGCAATCTAACTCTGGCAGTAGTTATGGTCTATCTGTTTTAATGTACCAAAGTATAAAACGGTGAGGAGAGCTGGTGGAATACACGTGTTTTAGGGAGCTGAGAGGGGGCTATGGTCACGTGACTAAATTAAGTTTATGTTCACTAATCCGTACTTGTAATCAAGCGATAACCAGCGACGCACCAGGTTCTATGGGGTGGAGGGAGGGGGTACATCAAAATTGCTTGCGTTCTCTATTAGGATAGGGAGAAGCCAAACTCTTCTCCTGCTTCTATATTATAGTCCTGTATAATGTGTAAAGAGTGAGTTAGTAGAACAGTCGGGGTTACCATAGCGAATAACAGAGATAGAGGAATATTACGCTCCAACGATTCTAAATTAGAATTATTCTCATATGAATCTCATAGTTCTAGCAGCACTGAAAAGCTTTTCACTTCATGAATTAGTTGCATTAAAATGCAACGAAGCAAATACACAAATAATATATATATATATGTTCATTTTGGCTGCCAATTAATATTTAGCTTAAAGCTGTTTGAAATAAAAATCGATAATTGTTAGACAATACTTAATCGAATAAAATAAATAAAAAAATTAAAAATTTAGTGTAGTAAAAGACCCTTTTACTACTTACTGCACTTTACAGAATTATAACTGACACATTTTCCTCAAATTTATAATTTTTACTAAAAGTTTATTTGTCTTCAGTTTTAGATCAATGAAAGAATCTAAACTTAATAAAATCATTTTATTTAAAAACATAACTCACCCCCCCCACCAAAATTCTTTGATTTTCTCCGAAAAAAAAATTCAAATATAAGTGATAGATTTCTTTATATTAAGTTAGTATACCAAATTTAATGAAATCTGTTGGTACTTTTATGGAAAAAATTGCAGAAAATGTTCAGCAAAAATCATACTTCCATTCAACTAATTTTCTTTAAACTAGGAATTTTTGCAACATATTTAATTCTAATTAATATTACTTAGATGATAGAATCGTGTAATAAACTAATATACACTAGTAGAGGATAAAAAATATTACCCCACTTCTCTATCTAAAGTGTCCTCAAATGATTTTCCCAATAATACGTTCAAATAGAAATTTATAGCTTATTATACTTGAAGTTTAAGCCTTATATGTATAAAGATTTTGAGACACGAATAATGATGGATAAATCTGGTCCTACTTTTAGATTGGTTAGAGGTGTTAGACAAGGGGACCCAATATCCCTCAACTTATTCAATGCTGTCCTAGAGCAAGTTTCTAGAGGATTAAATTGGAAATAGGTGGGCATAAATATCAATGGAAGCAAGTAGAACCATTTGAGGTTCGCAGATGACATTTGCCTTTTCGCTTCTTCAGTGGACGAACTATTCTGTATGATAAAGTAACTTGTAGATCAAGCAGGAAATGCGGGGTTAAAGATAAATGTCAAAAAAAACAAAACTAATGTCAAATGGGCCAGGAAAATGTTTTGCAATAAATGGAGAGAAAATGGACTGGGTAGAAAGTGCAGTGTACCTGGGACAACTGATCTCTTTTAGAAATAAAACTACAAAGGAAATTAATCGGACGATTTCTATTAGTTGGAAAAAGTATTGGTCCATGAAGCACATTTTTAAATCTAACTTGAATATGACTATCAAGAGGAATGTTTTTAATGCATGTATAGTTCCCTGCCTCCTTTACGGGGCGCAGACTTGGTCCATGACTGGAAGAAATGAGCAGCAGCTAAGAACCACGCAGAGAGCCATGGAAAGAAGTATTTTGAATATTAAAAGAAAAGATAAAATTAGAAATACTGAGATTCAGAAAAAGGCTAACTTCAGGCAAATGGTGCAAATCGCAAAAAAATTCAAGTGGAATTGGGCTAGAAACTCATGGACAAACAGCGCTACTGAATGGTGGCCATTGGATAAGAAAAGGAATAGAGGCCGGCAGTATTTAATATGGAGAGATGAAATTCAAAAATTCGTTGGATCTAACGGGACCTGTAGTGCGAGAGACAAAACTAAATGAAGAGAGTTGGGAGAGGCCTTTGCCCACAACTGAGCC
Organism: Triatoma infestans; assembly: GCA_011037195.1. Classification (NCBI taxonomy): domain Eukaryota; kingdom Metazoa; phylum Arthropoda; class Insecta; order Hemiptera; family Reduviidae; genus Triatoma; species Triatoma infestans. Next base: position 69,627 of record JAAEAF010001044.1, on the reverse strand, counting down.
TAATAATTAATTTAATTAGTTATTATTAAAGAATATTTGAGTATTTATTTAATTTATTTAGTTTATTGTTTTAGTGTTTTGTATGATAATTTTTTTTTTGGAATAAAGGCTTCATTAATTTATTTACTTATACTTGAAGTTGATATACTAAGTTTAAAAATTATTGAAGCCGTTTTTGAGAAAACTGCAAAAAACTGGAAAAATCTATTCAGTTAAACGTACTTCCGGTTGACTGATTTTGATCAAAACCTTATTATCGGGACCACTGACAGCATTTAAACTAAATGTCAAGTTTGAACATTTTGCGATTTTCCATTTTTGAATTATGCTAGCACACAGTCACATCCACACGGGGTTCAATTTCTAAAAACCACTTTTTCGGACTCAGGGGACCTCAAAACATGTATTTCCGGTGAAAATTCTATATCGAAAATTTGACACCATCCCCAATACTTTCTCTCACAAAGTTGGTCACAATTTATCATCTGTTGTATTAAATTTGTTAAATTGTGTTGTAAAAAGGCAACAATCGCGTCTTCAATTGTGTTAAATAAATAACATTATAGTGGGCTCAATATTTGTAACATATTTTTTGCCTTTTCCCAAACTGTTACCAATGGATTTATTTTCACTATCACTATAACAACTGTAATAGATTCATGCCAAATTTTTGTAACTGAGTTTTTAACAGGAAATTCATGTTTTGTACGAAATGTGGGTTATCATATTTGACCAACACTTTTCTTGCAGATCGTGTAACCCACACTCACCAAACGATCCATTTCTACCCTCAAAATGCTAAACATTTTCAGCACCTCCTTCTCCTAAAAACTCTCTAACTTTTGGTCTTTGCCCTAATTTCCCCATATTTCATCTAGATTATGGATGTCTCTCTTGGAAATAAATGTAAACGTTTATAGAACAGTTCTTTAATATCCATATTCAGGATACCCAGTGATACTCAGTTTTTCAGTCGTACTTTGCAATAAGCTAGCTTTGTCCAAAGTTTCGCCGGCATTTTTCGGAGTCTTCCTTTTCCCAACCATCGTATCCCAAAGTCTTCTATCCGTATGCCAACTCCACCTATTCAAGGCCTCTGTGCATCTCCAACATACCCGTTCTCACCCCTCTAACCTTGATATCCCTTGGCATAAGATAGTAGCATACAATAAATCGTTTGTAAACCGTGCTGTGTCCCACTGAAACTCTCTACCTGCTTCCGTCTGTCTTGGTTCTTCGCTCCCAAACTTAAAGCCGCTCTTTTTTCATCAACTTCTCCACCTACATATTTAAGTAAAGCTAACTCCAAAATACGTATGTCTGGCATTTTATCCGTCGTAACTTGCATATTCCTTTTGTTCCTGACCGGTCTCGGATTTTCATCCATCGTTAGAGCAAATTCACCAAGTTCGTGTTGAGAGGTCACATCAACGCAATGTTTCTGTTACACTCACACTTGGCACAAACAAAGCAACAAGTGTGAGTGTTCAGAATCATTGCGTTGATGTGAACTCTCTACACGAACTTGGTGAATTTGCTCTGTTGATGGATAAAAATCCAAGACGGGTCAGGAACAAAAGGATATGCATGCTACGACGAATAAAATACCAGATGTTATCCAGCATTGCGGACCCAATCACATATTCAAAAATATGTGCTGATATTAGGTTTCAAATGTTTAAAAATCCGCTGGACTATAGTGTAAATGCATTCAATTTCTACCCGGCAGCTGTGACATCAATATACACCCAACCACTTCTGTACTTATGTCAGAGCAACTAAGTAAAAAAAGGCCAACTTTAAATTAATTGCAGTAAGAGAAAGTCCTGTGAGTGTTTCACACCAGAATTTTTTTTTTGTTTTTAATAAAAATTTAATATTTTCTGCAACATTACGAAAATTGCAAATAGTGCGCTTTGTGTGTGGAAAGAAATTAGTGTGACTAGTGAATTGTTAATGCAGTGTTAATGTTTAGACGAGTAAAGTAGTTTGGTGAAGTGTGGTCGCCATGTGAAGTTATATGGTAGATGTTTAGAGCACCGCAATAACGCCACTGGAGATATATTATATTCATGCTGACCGTAGTCAAATAATAGTGAGAAGGGATGAGAGAGTGTTTAGTGGGAGTGAGAGATACACTATAAGATAGTGTAGTATATATATTATATTAGAATGTTTAATATTAGCGCTAAAGGCTACTGTGAGTGCTACAGGTAGCTCCGCCAATAGCCAGCTTCCTATGTTACTATCATCCCTCCACAATTCTACTGTGTTCATCTTTCCGCCACGCTAACATTATCCTTGCCACATTTATCTGCTCAATTACTGTAGGCTGAGCTTTTAATAATCCATATATATAACTAAGAGATATCCTAAACTTAGACAGTCTGTCAGTACACTAATAATAGGACTAATAATTCGCAAAGATTTTTTCATTAACCAATGGAATTGGTGTTCGGAGAAAGTGAGACGCACCGTGAGTTATGCTCAAAACATCAATATTTGAATGATTACTTGTTAGAAGAATTATAAGTAAAGACTGATGACTGAGATAGCCGACTGCAGACTGCGTTGGTCGAATGTTGGACTCGTTGAAGATTTTTTTTCCGCAACGCCCACTTGTATTGGCATCAAGCCATTCGTTGGCAAACAGTCCAATAAAGGGCAGCCATCTCCACTCTACCCCCGCTGCACCCGGTCACTGTTTAGGTCCAGTTCCTTGCGAGCATCATTGAGTGAAGGATACTCCACTAGATGCTCACTCGTCATCTCCATGTCGGGGTTATCGTCAGGGCCGTCCATGAACCCCAAACGATGCAAGTGCCTCTGCAGGTAATGCCAATCAACATGCGGAAGTTGGCCACCCCGACACCTTTGGGCGTCGCCAATGTCGCGCGTACCTTTTGTCCTGGACGGCTTCCGAGCTCGCCTGCATTGTCTGTGACTGAATGTAGGGCGCATAAGGCACTTCGCTGTTTCCAGAGGAATGGCTACGCCAGGTGAACCTTCTTGGATCAATAAACCTTTCCTCGTCAGTTCATCAGCCCTCTCGTTACCACTCACTCCACAGTGGATTCAGTGGCTTGGCACCCACAGAAAGATTAACCCATGACCCAAGTGTAGGAGCCTGCCGATTGCTAGTCGGCAGTCATGAACAGCCTCTGAGGCATAGTCCCTGGAGCTACTCACCGCAATGATGGCATATAAGATTGATTGATTATTGATTCTTGCTTGTTTACTTGTTGAAGACTATTAAAGACTCCTTGTTTATCACTGTTTAATGATTTTACAAAAAAAAAATAAATCGTTTGAGGGATCGCATGGCGCTTTTTGCTTAAAGTGGTGTCATGTCTAGCGCTGGAATCGCTTAGAGTTGTCAGATGCGCTGTACATAGGTATCTGATAGGAATAATAAGCATGATATCTATGATTTTGTGAGTAGTGTAATGATCTAGATAATGTAATAGAAATTTTTTCTACTGATTCATATTATAATTGCTTGAAATATTTTTTGATACAAATAGAAATGATGTAGGTGTAAGAAAATGTTAAAAAGATAAATACAATCATGTATACTTACTCTTGATCTTACAAGAGAAAGTATTGTACAAAACAGCATCACAAAGCAAAACATAATAATTATACAAAATCAGAAGATCACAAAAAGTTCAAATTTGATTGTTCATAGTTATGTGATACTGTCACTAAATACCATTTTATTGTATTTTCCATGGAATTTATTCGAAGTTTCAAACTCAGGCTATAATTATTTGTAACAATAAATAGGAATTATTCAGTATTTACAACCTTATACTGGAAAGTTCATTTTAGTATGTTTCTAGAATAGTTGTTCCTCTAAAAGTGTTTTGAATATTTTATGGTACGACTTTAAGGAAAATTATATTTCTTGTATATATTTCAAATTTTAGAGGTGGGTTTGGTGTAGTGGTTATGAGAATTGATTTATAAATGGAAGAAAGTTCCCCAGTTCGAATCATACGAAATCCTGCTAAATTTACATTTGTTTAGAAATGTTAATGTCACGACACCTGATTTGTTAAGCCCTGATGTTGGATGTTAAGCCCCGCTTCAAAAAATACACATTAGTTCACTAATTTGAACTTTATTAATGCTGTAAAAGAAAATCATGAGGCGGTGATCCATTCACACAAGATTTTATTATTAATTTCTCTTTGCTTTATTAAAACAAAATTGTTATTTAAAAAAATAAAAAACCTTTATTATGCGATTTTTGGTTATTTTATAGCTAGTCATAAATAATATCGTTCCATCACTAATTTGATTTATTCAATGTTTATTGATTTTTTTTTTTTTAAATGCAAAAACGTTATAATCGCCTGTTGATCAATAGATAACTGACTCAACCACTACTTTGGTTACAGATATTGTGATTTATTAGTTCTCAGATAATCAAGTTAGATTCAATTGAAAGTATGATGTAATGCTTTTGTAGTAGTTAGAAATAATGTCCAGATCTTTTTTTTTTTTTTTTATTTATTTATTTTTCTGTAATCATTGATAAATATATTTTTTTTTAATATTTGTTTTTTTTTCTTAATGAAATCTTATTTTGTGATAAAAAGTTTAAAAAAATTAATTTGCATGAGCGTCGATTGGTTTTTTTCATCATTAGTTGATATTTTTTTTTTCGTTTCGTGCAACTTGATGTTAAGTGTAATGGCAAGAGAGAGAGAAAACAGTCCCTCTCTGGTACTCTCTGTCTTAAGCAGGCTAGAGTGGGAGAACCTGTATATAAGCCACTGAGAATCTACCTAACGATATATATCTATCTATCAGATTCAACCATATACATCGTATCGTTCATAAAATCATTACAAGTCCAGTGCAGTTTATGTAAACTTATAAATACGTATATTATAACAATGTCTTCATATCTCTTCTAATTAATCAATCCCAATTTCTCTCCTCATCAACTCCATTATATTAGACATCTATCTATCAGATTCAACCATATACATTGCATTGTGTCATACTTCTACTTTCATCTTTTATTCTATAAAATCATTACAATTCCAGTGCAGTTTGTGTAAACTTATAGCTACATTATAAAATGTCTTCATATCTCGTCTAATTAATCAATCCCAATTTCTCTCCTCATCAACTCCATTATATTAAGAGAGAAATTTTTTCAGAAATGTTGTTAGTCAGTTTCTATTCTTCGTTTTTCTTGTTGTACCACGGTCATTCATGTTCACACACTCTCCAATTAATTTGAAAGGAATTAGCATATTGGATATCTCGGAAGTTTTGGATTAACACTTTAAAAGAAGCCTAAGCAAGTAATTAAAAAAATAAATAGCAGTAATACACATTCATAATTTTATTTCCAGTTTACAATAATAAATATAATTTTTTTTTTTTGGAAAATAAATGAACCGATGTGAAAACTCATACAATTTTATTTACTTGCAGTTGATACAAAATATAATAAAACAGACACATTTTCTTTAAACTTGATGTTTTATTCATTTGCCCTAATATGGACTTAATCCAAGGCAGATATTGTTGAAATTATTATATTATATTCCAGAAGAAGATGGTGCCAATGACACTGAACAGACACCTAAATAAAACATCATTGAAATTTAACATCATTCCTTCTTCAGAAAATTCTGAAATCAATTTTTTCTCAACTCCCAACTCTTACCAGATGCATGCTCGTTTTTATCTGTGCTGTGCTGTGAGCATTACAAGTTTAAAGAATATCGTTCTTGCAGTTTCCGAGAAAATTCACCCCCAAAAAAATCTCGAAAACCTACCGATTCTGTAAACAGTTAACCAGTTTTCTTAAAATTGGAAATTCTAGCAATGATTCTAATGTAACATAATATTATAGTGGTGATAGAATTGTAATGACATAGCAGGGTCATAGCAATGTCAAACCTTCACAACACATAACAAAGAAAGAATAATTTATAACTAGTGGCCTAGCCGGCTGCTGTCTTCAAGACAAGGCCGCGGCCAAACAAACAAAACCAAGGGTCAATACTTTACATCAAAGCAAGCAACCGCTAAGGCTGGCCACTGACCTAAATCACTGGTCACCGAAATAACCAAGGTCACAAAAGGTCGCACACTAGGACAGATGTCTTGGTGTGAGTGTGGCTAACACTAATATATAAACTTCGCCCCATTGGAAGAGGGGATGATTATATGATTATACTTCAGTACGTCTTAAAGATCATTATACGAGCAGCAGTTCCGCGTCCCTATGCAAGATTAATCTTATAATTATGTTCATAGTTGTGCATCTTAGTTTATTTATTTTAATCATTCTAAATTATTAGTTATTTATCTCCTATTTATTTCTAAGTATTTCTTGTTAATAGTTACCATTACGCATGTTTAAATTATTGTACAAATACAGTCTATTTTTATAAATTCCGTGTTAATAATTCGAGCACTAACTTCCAAAAATCTCTAAACTAACTTCCGCCCTCTTCAAGACATCAACTACATACCCCAGGAATCACAATAAACGATTCCACTGCAGAATCATACTTTGTACAGAAATTTACAGGAAAGCTCATCGTTGCTGTTCCTCCTTGGAACTAAAAAAAAAGAAGAAAAATACCATTTTCTTGGAAAAATCCTTCCATGTGGTTTAAGAAAATTAAAGAAGATAGTTGGAGTCATTTTTAAGAAAAAAATAGTGATAAACATTTTAGTAAAGTCCCAATTTAGCTGGATGGATTTTAATTAAAAGCTTATTTCAGATGTTGGGGGGTGATACTTTAACGAAATATCAAATTGGAACTTTCTGCTTCATTTTGTTTTTGAAATATTTTGTCCGCGCACACACATACTTACCAATTGCTAAAAAATATTTCTTTCGCACCTCAGTGGATCTTAAACCATGTTTTTCCGGTCAAATCACAATTTTGAAGTTTTTTTTTTTTTTTTAATTTAAGGCATGTCAACATCTATGGTCATTGGCGCCCGGAGCCTTCTCAATGCACTGCCGGCCTCCGGACAGCGTTCTTTCGTTACAGACAACACTGTCCTCCACTGACAGTGAGCTGTAGAGGATCCTAGGAAGTAAAAAAATCTAAGGGTAGCACACCTGGACTGAACGCGGGTACTCCGCGTGTAAGTCCAATGCGCTAACCACTTTTCCACTAATTCACTAATCCACTAACCACTATTTTCCTTCGAAGATTTGACGCTATTCCAAAAATTTCCTTTTTAACAGCATTAAGAGAACGTTTTTCTTTTTTTTCTGTTTTTTAACCAACGCCCGCCTCTAGCCTTTCGGCCCCACTATAGCGTTGCTTGTCTCAAGCAACTATCTGTAAATGTGAGGGGGATGTCTACTAGTCCTCTTTTGTCATTTTATCGTATGTGCTCTCTTGTTATAACGGACAGAAAGGGGAGGTAGCGACTCGTATCCTGTGCAGATTTTTCTGCAAATACCTATGGCTTGTGGTCATGTGGAAGGCAGCTACTTCTACCCCTCTTGGCAAATGGGCAGTATCGTATCAAATGAAGGATGTGCTTCTGGTCTGGAAATCTTTGGGAATGAGGAGGTGGATAGGTTTGCCAAATTAGGCGCCTCTCTCCCTTTAATTAGTCCCGAGCCTGCTTTTGGTGTGTCTTCTGGCACATGTTTGTGAGGCTTCCAGACGTGGATGACCTCGCAGCACTCATCCTTATGGATGAGGCAGATGCTAATTGGGGGTCCGGACGGAGCTTTGAGTAGCGGGATCCGATGTCTTTCACGGACCTCTCTCAGGCATCTGGTTGGCTTCCTCACTGGGCATTGTGGCTTAAGGAGACATCTCTATACAATGGGACTCATGCCTGACTCCTTTTGTAGAGTTTGTGGGACGGAGGAGGAGTTTGTGGGACCCATGCATCTAATGACGGATTGTTCGGGCTGTGAGGAGATTAGGTTTAGGACCTTCGGCCAGAATAGGATATCTGTAGAGGATCTTAGGCTATGTTCTTTTAAGGTTTTGGTCCTATTTGTTCGGTCTGTGGGGAAACTTAGATGGGTAAAACCTGGGTCTGGACTTTTGTTCCAGACCCAGTAGATCTTATTCGTTAGGGGTAGCTATATGGACCCTGGGAAGCTTTGGATAGCGTAGGGTTTTGCCCTCCCCTTTCTTGAATAATAATAATAATAATAATAATCCTATCAAATTGAAGCAACTCCCAACTCTTTCCAGATGCATGCTCGTTAGAAATATCTGCCCTTCGTTTGATCACGCTCAATTTAATAAGGCTCTTGGTTGTGGAATTTTGTCGCCGAATTCATGGTTTAAGCTGCTCGCTTGATTTTCAAAAAGATTATCCAAATTATCGTGGCACTAACTGTACCGGAAGCGAACATCATACCACCCCCCCAAAAAGTAAGAGAAAGTAGAAATTTGCAAAATCTCGAGATCAAAAATTAAGAAAGCATGATACCCCTTAAATAAATGTTGTTTAGTAGATTATATTAAAAGTGTAAATGATGATACGATTAGATTTTAACATAGCATTTTGTAATATGTAATAATGTAGTTTGTATTAGAGATGAATGAATTGTGTATAGGGAGCTGTAGCTAGAGCTGTTGGTAAGATCTAGTTCATACTGATAATGAGGGTTATGCATACAGTTCCTGTTCTACTTCTGCCTCCAATGGCTGCTTAGTATTAGCCTACAGAGAGTGGTGCCCTCATCTGTCATCCAATATTAAAGTCGGTCTCGGCGGTCTTGTGATGAAGTGTCTCTAGAGGCCTGAAGTACTCTACTTTACAGCCCTTCCATTCTTCCACTTTCTACTAACAAAATTCCTCCACCAACTTCCTCACATTCGCCTTTCTTCTTCTACTTCTTCTTCGTTACTTCTATTCTCTCTAATATGCTTTTCTCACTCACTCTCGCCTTTACTTCAGCGACATTTACTGTATAAAATTTATGATTCGCGATCCCTTTCGCTCTGGTTATTAGGGAGAACCGATACACATAAATCATAAATAAAGAAAGAAACTGGGTTGGAGTCTCCCTTCATCCGACACCACCATGCCGCCATTTCCATGTTTTCTCATAACATTTTCCAGAAACTCACGTTGGACTGGAAAAAAGTTTTTTTTTTAGAAGCAATGGGTGTATAGAGCAGTACTGTGTGAAATGTATGTGTATATGTATGTGTGTTTGTTCGACTGCCGCGGTACAGAGCATGAAATCCCTGTCCCGGGGATTTTAGTATTGTAAAGGGTGAGTTGTTTTGGGATGGTATGAGAGTGAAATAGCTTGAAGCTAAAACGAGGAGGAGTAGAGGTGTAGGATACAACCCGCCAACATAGAGATTTTGTGTGTTTGTATGTGCGGGTGTGCATTTATATAACTATGTATTGTGGATCAGATCGCGTGTGATACGAGTTTAATGTGACGCGATCTACACAACAATAGATAATGTATGAGTGGTCCGGGGAGTGTATACTACCCGGGGTTGTTGCCGCCTCCAAACTTCCCCCCACGCCAACTACGCCCACTCTTCCCCTCTAAACACAATTAAGCGACCGCTCTACTAACCCAGCTCACAATTCTCTCCCCCTTTCTACCTCCTCCCATTTATAAACACACACATACGCACACACGCACACACACACACACAAGCAGAACATCGAAACTAAACACATCTTCTCCCAACTCGGCATCTCACACCATCAGACGTACACGCTCAAAATCCCTCTCTCAAATGCCCCCTAGTTCCATATCTCCCTCCAAAGTCCCATGGGATTTATTTATATACCATTCTCTTGGGCCTTAAATTAAATATCGTAGCTGATTTCCATTAAAAGGTTCCGGTGATTTATCTCGGATTTATTTATTTTTTTTCCCGTCTTTTCACTATTATTCTGTCAGTCTGTGTTTCTGCTTGCTCTACTCCATCTTTATGCCCCACTCTCATTTATTTCTTTTATAGTGCCCATACCCGCCAATCTTAATGGTATTAGACTCGTCATATGGCCGCAATTGGGCAGACATGTGGTCTCATCGTTTTTACAACAGTCAGCTCGCTTTGACATTATGAATGATCGTTTTTTAAATTCTCCTACATCAATTCTACACAGATGGCGCTAATACTGTTTTACTTAGATATCTAAGAACACTCGTTGAAATTATAGCCAGATCGTGTAAATTTTTTAATACCATTATTAAGATCAGATATTAAGCTGTCTCTGCGATTATGTCTATTAATGAAAGTTGGGTTTCTGCATCATTGAGGATCATTTTGTCTGTTTCTAGCATTGGACTTCTCATAAAAAAAAAATAAATTAATGTGTATATATTTTCTCCTTTTCTCATGAAGGGCCATGTCATTCCAGATCATGATTTTCATTGCGGGAGGGGGGATATAATAAGTTCGCCGCGGTTTCCACTCGTTTAGTTCTGGCCTTCACCATTAAGATTCGCTAACTGTGCTCCCTACTACATTTTAATTGCTTGCGTTGCTGATTCAACACGTTCCGACAGGAATTGAATGGTGAATCTTCTGCCAAATGCACTAGTTACCCGACCAATGCATGAGAGTTTCGCAAGATGAAGAAAGAAAGATGTTTATGTCTGAAATTAATTAATTTTTTTTTTTTGTGGCCTTAGCTTTTCGCCATACTCCAGTTCTCAAAATGATAATTGACAAATTTTATAGTTTGTGTACCAAATTTAATGAAATTCGTCGAAAACTGAAAAAACTGTTCAGTAAAAGCGCACTTCCGGTTTACTAATTTTCTTGAAACTCGGAATTTCAGCCATCTATTTATTTCTAACTAATTATGTTTGGATGATAGCATTGTATAATCAACTAGGATAGCACTTTAGATGAAAATCTAACCCCACCCCTCCCCTAAAAGTGCCTCTTAAAAGAAATTTTCCCAGAGAAATGTTTTAGATAAAAGTTGTAGATCTTTGCATGTTTAGTTTATATACGAAGTTTCAAAAAAATCGTCGGAGCCATTTTTGAGAAAATTGCGAAAAAGTGAATAAATCATTTAGTAAAGTGGTAAAGTAAACGCACTTCCGGTTATCCGATTTTTTCAAACTCGGAATTTCAACAACATATTTAATTCTAATTAACATTATTTAGATGACAGAATTGTCTAATAAACTGAAATAGCACTTTAGATGGAAACCTAACCCCACCCCTCCCCCAAAAGTGCCCTTCAATGCATTTTCCCGGAGAAATGTTTCTAAATAAAAGTTGTAGCTCTTTGTATGTGTGGTTGATGTTTGAAGTTTAAAGAAAATCGTCGGAGCCATTTTTGAGAAAATCGCAAGAAAGTAAAAACACCAACTAGTAAAGTGGTACTTCCGGTTGAGGCATTTTGACAGATAACGCAGTGTGAGATCCCACGGTGATACCTAAACGGAATATCAAGTTTCAACTTTCTACGATTTTTCGTTTATGAGCTATGCTGTTCACATACACACATAGATACACACACACACAGAACATTTGCTAAAATCCACTTTTTTGGACTCTGGAGACCTCAAAACGGATATTTCCGGTGAAAACTCGATATCGAAAACTTGACACGATTACAATACTTTCTCTTACTTAGGAGTAAGAAAAAGTAAAAATTACAAAATGTTTAAATGAATACTAATTTGCCTATTAGTAGGATTACCGTAACATATTTAATAACGGACAGTCCATATTTTGAAGGTCTTGTCCCCGAGTAGGTACTGAACTTTTATAGAAATAATGAAAAATATTCTTATTTTTTTTAAAATATCATAAGCGAGATTTCAAAGCAAAGCAAAAAACTTAAACTCATAATTATGGGTCCATCATGATTTTATACGATATTGAGCAAAATTAGGTGGAACTGTGAAGTTATACTTCCCCCCATTTCAACAAATACTCAATAGGAAACCTCTAGGCGTAACCAACTATGTATGTTGATGTAGAAATAATTGTTTTTACGATACATTTATAGACATTTTCGTATATTTATACAGTGACAGTAGAAAAATTAAAGGAATTTTGCGAATTAGTTGACACTGAGTACAAGAAACTTTTTTGGGTCACGTAGTACAACAAGATTTTTTTAAGTTTTTCTTTTTTTTTTTTATTACCAACTCTTCAAAGAATTCTTTTGATCTGAGAAGGTCTAAAAGCTTACTTTTTTTCTGATTGTAAAAATTCTTGTCCAAAGTTAATCAAAGCGTACTTTTCTTCTTTTTTTAACACCATTCAGTGAAGTATTAGCTTTATTTATCCATGGTAGCTTTCAAATATTTCAAGAGTTTGTAACGACTTCTGAACGAACTGAAATTGCAGCTGTAGTGGTAGCCTTAAAATACAATTATTGCAAATAAAATTAAAAGCCAGAAAAGATAACCCAATAGATCCTAATATTCTGAAAGCTAAGATAATCGTGAATAATTTTACAACCTTCTAAATTTATTTCCTATTCAGTGTTGATCTTGCAATTCAGAATTTTCCGCTGCTAGTTTCTCATTCAGCACAATTCGTGAAAAAATCACCTTGTTCATATTTCCAAATAATTTACACTATAAAAAATCTAAACTAATTGGCAATTGCTAATTTTTGATCTTCTTCTAATTTTTTCCTGAACTTCCCAAAAGAACTCTGAATTAATCTAATTACACGGTTGATCCGGAAATTACCCTTACTTCCTGATACCATTTCTTTGTCAGAATATCAAATCTGTGTATATTTCCCAATTTTTTTTATATAGTACAAATAAGTTCCGTAATAGGTGATCGCCCACTTCTATTAAAACTAATTCAACAGATATTTCCTTTTAGTATATATATATATTTTACACAATAGATAAGCAAACATCAATTGCTAATCACATCGTATACAGATTTAGAGAACAACCAATTAGAAACAACATTTCAGAAGTATGAGACATGAATGAACAGTAAAGAAACATCTCGAAGTGATTTAGTGTGAAAGCATCATTTAAGCTACAAATTTTCTGTTCTAATTAAGGAAACCTGCAATAGACAGTTGTCTATTGGGAACACAAGGGCTATTTAACATTTGGAAATAAGTTATGACTATCAGAATTGTGTTTTGGGGGGGGAGGGGGCAAGAAGACACAAAAATTAAAAGCCAATTAATGAATTTTTTTGAATTCATTAATGAAATTAATGGAAACCCAAAAAAGTTTATTTAACAAAAGAAAGAATAAGATAAACTGAGAAACGTGTTAGCAATTCATTTCCGCCATTTTATCAGACACTTTCTCTGTTGGGTTATTGGCTTTTTGCAGGAACTCAAACACTCAAATAAATTTAACTTTCTTAGAAAATATATTTCTTTCAATTCCTTGAAAAACGAATAATTGGTTTTAATTTAATTTAATTTTTGTGATGATGAAATATTTTATGATTTACTGAGTAAGGAGAAAAGAATGTATAGATGGTAGAGTGACCTAGCAATGAGTGATGATTGGTGGCAGCGTGATGAATATAGAATGGTAGCAGTGGCTGCAGTCAGTCGCTTGAAGAGTGGTGATTAGAAATCTAATGTAGCTTAGCTTGGTGATCTGGCGACTGTTCTCTTCAAAGTTTAACTGTTAAGCCCCTCTTCACATATTCGGCTTTTATTTATTTTTTCGTAACCGCTAGAGACATTGGTGAGAGATTGGCTGTCAAAGTTATATAGCCTATTTGCCAATACTTTGTAATTGCTGTGGTAGACGATATAACTTGTAGTTGGTATGTGCTTGGACGGTGGCGCCTTGATGCGGTTGCTACTAGAATTATTGAGTACAGATTTTGTGTGACGAATTTGCTGGCGTGTTAGTTACAATTGATAATCTTTTAAACCACTTTATTCATTTTTCTTAATTCAATATCCTAATTAGAACTATTACTCAATGGAAGTCAAATAAATAAGGCTTAATATCCTCTCTTAAATTCTTTATGAATGTATTTTCACAAGAACCATTTTTAAATTTTACAGCCAATAATGGGAACATTCAATTCTTACACCTTTGCCATCAATTAAATTTGATTTCATAATATCACTTATATATTGTATTTTATTAAAAATAATTATATAGCATATTTCTGCCGATGCTTGCTGGATTTCCCGACAATGCCTAGTATGCTGATCTGCCACTTGAATGATAAAATCTGTCGGCAGACTTGACCAGTGTCCTGTTACAACTTATATTCTGTGTATTCGTTAGGTAAATTAAAGTACCTAATTACCTGCTACGACTACTTGCGTTACATAAAAAAATAAATCACTAGTTTTTCGACTAGATTTTCAAAATTTTCTTATGTTCTCATTTTTTTTTTCATTGTTTCGTCGACCCCCTAGTTTTATTCAGCACCCCTAATTTCATATGAGAACATAATTACGGATCCATGAATCGTTCCACCACCCCTTGAGGAGGCCTTTATGCCACACTTTTAGGAATCACTGCACGGAGTAAGAAAGTTTGCAGTCGATACAGGTTCGTGAGCAGTTTTCACTCAAATGTTTCAAATTCAATTAAGAAAACGTAGAAGTACCAAAGGAGTAAAATGTAACATAGGTTTTTAATATTAATTACTGATCTATTATTCCAGCATAAGTTTATTTTAAATTTAATGAAAATTAAATTACTATTGAGATATTAAAACAATTGAATTCGAAATGAGAATATGAGATAAAATTTTTTCGACCTTATATTTGATCTTTTGTTAAAATTTATATTGCTCTCCTTATCCGTAATCTCATTATAGAACAAAATTTTATTTATTTATTTTATTTATTTATTAGGGATGCACGCATTTAAGCTATCAGCTTTTGTAGGGAGTGTTGTAGGGAGTATAACAAACATCTATATTCTGAAATAAAATAAAATAACTATAATAATAACTCCTGTAACAAACAGAGAAAAAGAAAAATTGTACAAAATTACTCTTAAATTTACTCCTGAATGTTGTAAACAATGTTACAAAACATAAATAAGTTTCACTCAGCCAATTAAATACTGATTCTTTTTCTCAAGCAATTTACAGTGTAAAGATAAACACAATTCAATTTATCTATGGAGTCCAATATCTAATATGGACGTAATTTGAAAGTTTGTAGCTTCTCTATGTATGATACGGTGATATAAATTGGTTTCTGATTATGAGGACACGACACAGGAAATGAACAACATTGTCTCTTTCGCCGGGATTACAATATTTACAGACTTCGTTTTTAAATTGTACATAGAGCCCTTTAAATAAAGGCGAGTATCTCTTTTAAATGCTAAGCGAATTTGACAGATAATCCTAATTTTGTTAATATGAACATTGGAGTTTAAATAAAAAGTATTTATATCGAAAGTACATAAAATTCTGTAGTAAAGATTGAAGGTAGAATTGATTACTTTATCTGTAACACAGCTAATGGCATTGTTATTAAAGGTTGTAAATTAAACGGTAGAAGTGTGATTCCGCAAGTGAACTGTCCTGAGATTGCCACAGGTGATCCGCCCCAATTATTGAAATATATGACCGCATTTCACAAGCCCAATTAAATGGCACTGTAACACTGTCTACCAAAGATACTAATCTCATGTAACATGATTTGGGGATACATTCATCAGACATTTTTAGCAAGCATATCCACCATTTAAGCTTTTTTTTGAAAACTTTGATTTGGGTATGTATGGCACCGGCCGGTTTCCATCTTACATAAGCATCTGGCGTATTTAAAGGAAGATGGAGCAATCTCTTTATAAAACCAGCTGCCAGCGTTCCAGGATATGCGTATACTGACAAGCATAAATTTCAGCCATATACAATAATGTACTTCGAGCCAAAGAGTCAAATAGATAACAGTTAGCTTTCCAGGAAACAGACTTACAAGCTCTTAATAAATTCATGACGACCGAATGGCTGCATTACTTTTATACAAAAAATCGTTTCCAGCTCTATAAAATTTTCCAGATTTATAAAAAGGGACACCAAGATAATTAAAATTACCAACAACACTAATTTCCGATTTATCTAATTTAAAAGGTTTCAGTTTAGACATTAGCCCACCTTTTTGAAAAGGAAGTATTTTCATTTTATTGGCATTAACTGTTAAGCCATTTTCTGAACAATATTTATGTAATATGCTTAAATTAATTTGAGTTTGGTGCCATGTTGAAGCCAAAATAGCAATGTCGTCCGCATATAGCAACATGATAAGATCTTTTTCCTTAGATATATTAATATTCTGTGCACCATGTACTTTGAAGAAACTTACAATATTTGAAATAAAATGTGAGAATAGGAGCGGACTCAAAACTTCTCCTTCAAGTACACGTTCGGTGATAGGAATTTCAGGAGAAGTTTCATTATTTTGATTAGTGACAAAGGAAGAAATTTTATATAAATTCATTATAATTCTTAAAATTTTTGAACTGATTCCAAGCTTATGCAAATTTTTGCCTCAGCAGGGCTGATTAATAGAGTCGAAAGCTCTTTTGAAGTCCACAAAAGTGGTGAACACCTTAAGTCGTTTTAACTAAGATGGATGTTAATAATTGAAATTAGAGAAAAAACGCTATCTCTGCACCCTCTACCCAGCTCTAAAGGCAAACTGCTCCTCAGGTATCAAGTTACGACTTTCCGCCCATTTTACTAACCTATGGTATATAATGTTAGTAAACAATTTAACAGTTGAATTAAAAAGTGCGATGCTCCTGTAATTAAGGGGATCAGAGGGATCTCCATTTTTAAAAATCAAATTTAGCTTAATTTTCCCCAACGCTGTCGGCACATATTCATTAGTCCAGGATCCTATTAAACAGATTTAACAAGTAATGTGTCCATTCCGGCGTTAGTGACTTTAAGCATTTATTAGAAATCATGTCTAATATTGAACCCTTTTCATTTTCACACTTAGAGATAGAGAATAGCAATTCACCCTTAATTCCGGGTTATAAGGGCTAAAATATGTTACATTACTAGAGGTTGGTCTGTGATAAACAGACGTAAAAAATTCCTCCCTTGCATTTAAATTTATAGGACAGACAAAGAATGTTCGTTTCTTAAATTTATTGACAGTAGTCCAGAGCTCAACGGGGTTTTTTACATTCCTGGTTGATTGTTTAATGTTTTCAAAATAGCTTGCTTTACAAGATTTTAATAATTTCATATACTCTTTCTTATAATGTTGGTACTGGCTGAGAGACTCTTGTGAAAAATTAGCCTTATGACACATTTTTAGAAAATAAGAGGCAGTTTTTTTGGCAGTATAACATTGTGGTATAAACCAGGGTTTATTGTTAAACTTATGTAAATTTACAATTTTTTTTTTAACATACCACACCTATTCATACACCATATCATTGCGTTCTGAAAATTAGAATATAGTTTTTCAGCATCTTCATTATAATAATAAATATCATTACAATTCTTTAAACATTCAGAAAATTTATCTAAATGATACGGATCTCTGAGGATGCTATAAGATTCTTGTTTAAAATAAGGAATGTTTTCAGACACATTATTAAATAAATTGAGTTCAAGCTTAAGATGGCATGCCAAATGATCTGATAAGTTAGTAATATTAACTATTTTTAAATCAGTGATTAATGAGATAGTTTCAAATGACGCCCACACCATATTAATTACGCTGCAGCCACGATCACCAACAAAAGTGAAATTAGCGGGTCTATCACCAGGTGTTCGACCATTCAAAAGAAATAAACCAAATCTTTGGAAAGTTTCTACTAGTTCAAAACCACGATTATTTATTACTTGGTCGCAGGAGACCCTGCACCCTGTAAGTTTGGTATCATGAAAAATTTCATCATCGAGATCATTTAGCTCTCCCAACCTTGAATTAAAGTCCCCTGCAAATAATAAATTACAGTTCCCAAACAACGATTTAATTTCTTCATGTAAGTCCTCTTTTATAAAGTCAATGATGTAATAATTTTCATTACCTGGTCGCCAGTAAATAACGTACAATACCAAGAGACTTTCATTACATTTCATACACAGAGAGAGGCCCCATTCTCTACGATGAATGATTTTTGAATTCTCATGCAGCGCCTTCTTCATGAAGACCACAAACCCACCGCTTCCACGACCTCTTGATTTCTCTTTTTCAGCAGGAACACAGAAAAATTCGTAGGCTGTGAGGCAATAAGGCAGTGTGATATTTTCTGAGTAAATCCATGTTTCATAAACTACGATAAGATCAAACTTGAGTATTTTTTGTATTTCGTCTCGAGATAAATTCAGTAGTGTTGAGAATCCATTAATATTCCAAAAGCAAAATTCAACGCATTGGTTTTTAGTTTTGAGTTATTTCAGTGTTTGCTTGCAAGTAATGTCTATCGCTGTAAATATTATGACCTCCACTAGTGTTACTAATAACGCTAGAGTGTGTTTTGTTTTTCTTTATACAAACTGAAAGTTGTTTTCGATTTACATCAGCAAAACTTCGACTGAGCCTAAGTGGGTGTTTACAGTTGGCAATTATTTTTTCTTTTGTCTCACTAAAAAATTCTCAAGAGAACCAAGTTGATTTGAAGTTTTTAATATCCTTTTCTTTTTTCTTGTAGTTTGCGTACTTTCTGAAGTATCCGTAACCAATTCACTATGATCACTAAAATTCTTCCGTTTTTACACCAAATGAACTTACAAACTTTTTTAATTTTTAATTTTCTAGCTTTTCTGAATATTTGATTAACCGGTGAAAGATATTCATTGACAAAAATCGTCTGTTTTTGATAGCGACTATCTAATTCATCAGCTGTGATATTTTTATTGAAAGTTTTCTTAGCTTGCTGAAATTTAACTTTATCTGAGTTTCTA
Organism: Triatoma infestans; assembly: GCA_011037195.1. Taxonomy (NCBI): domain Eukaryota; kingdom Metazoa; phylum Arthropoda; class Insecta; order Hemiptera; family Reduviidae; genus Triatoma; species Triatoma infestans. Next base: position 50,816 of record JAAEAF010001044.1, on the reverse strand, counting down.
ACAAGTTTTACAATAATTGTAGGTGGATAAAGATTGTTAGCTAGAGATTTTAAGCGATAGATTCTATCTATTAATGAATCCGATATCACAATTCCAAGTATCTGGCACATTTTAGAGAAAATAACGTATAGATAGATCTTCATGAACTTCAGCAGGAACATTGCATATCTTCAAACAATTACTGAATTTGTTTTGTGAATTCAAATTAATATCATTTCTTAATGAATCAATCATTTTCTTTAATTTTTTATTTTCTATTTTTAGCATATCAATCTCTAATCTCATTTTTTCAAGATTTTCTTTTAGATACTGAGAAGCTTTCTGCATATTATTCTTACACTCATTTATTCCCTGTTTAGTTTCACTACGATTTAGTTTGATTTTCTCTTTTAACTCACTTGAAATTTGCTGCAATTTAGTCAATACAAGTCTGTTACAGTTTCGATAGTGTTCAGAGATTGCCTCCCACCGCTTCCGTCTTTATTAGCATCTATACCGGTGGTCCTCTCACCCCCCCACCCCACCATCATTCTTGTTTCATATTGTAGAAGTTTATTAATAGATTTAATAAATAATTGGTTATTTCTTCGTAAATTATGTATTCTCACAGTTGTTCTTTTTTTTTTATAAAAAATAAAAGTGAAAATAAACGGTTAAACCACAAATGCTGTCAAAATAAAGACAAAGATAACAAAAACATGACCATAGTGTACGGATCACAATCGCCACTCACCGTTATATTGTGTAAGTAGCCAGAAGTGACCTTGAAGGTTTATAAGTTAAAAGCTTATGTTATCATTGAGTATTGACGTTCAAGAATCCCTTTAAATGGGTTTTAAAGTATGACGTATTGTGACGTGTCAGCTGACGTAATGTGCGTGACGATCCTTATCCCACTTTACTAGTCGTACGTAATGCTGAAATGGTTTGAAGATTATCTTTGGGATAGAAAATGCCGGGTGAGGTGGCATTCGGAGGTATCACGTTGGTTTGATGTTGTATCTGGTGTACCTCAAGGATCACACCTTGGACCGTGGCTATTCCTAATTTTTATTAATGACCTTCTACTAAGGATCTCGGATGTTGAGGTACTTGCATTTGCGGATGACTTGAAGTTCTTCCATAAAGTTGCTTCCCAGTCGGACTGCATTATAATTCAAGATACCCTCCGCATTATTTCTGACTGGTGCTGCAGTAATGGCATGGAGCTAAATGTTAAAAAATGCCAAGTCATTTCTTTTTATCGCAAAAAGACTTTTATATCATATCAGTACCTCATTGATGGCAAACCATTGGAGAGGACTCGTAACGTGAAGGATTTAGGAGTTACTCTGAGTCATGACCTCTCTTTCACAAAACAGTTTGAATATGTTTGTAGGAAAGCATCGAGACACTGGGTTTTGTATTAAGGCACACTCGTGATCTTAGAGATCCCAAAGCGGTGCTAACTGTGTACAATGCATACGTTAGAAGCCTTCTTGAGTACGCGTCATTGATTTGGTGTCCTTACACCAAGAAGGATATAGTCAGACTGGAAGCTATACAAAACCGTTTCATCAGGACTTTTAAGAAAAGGTTACCCAGCGGTGCTACTCATTTATGCTCTTTAGAGTCTAGAAGACGAAATGCTGGTCTTTTATTCTTGAAGAAGCTCTTGAATGGCGAAATTGATTGCATGGAGCTACTTGCTGCCATTCCTTTTCATGTACCACCTCGCTGCTTGCGCAGTACTTCGCATTTCGTGGTCCCTGCCGTTAAGACTACTGCGCTGTTCAACGCTGACGTCATTTGTAGAATATGCAGGTCATGGAATGAGTATATTCCTGGTGATGTGGGTTTTCAAATGGCATCTGGACTTTTCAAAAAACATTTTTGCATTACTTGAAGATTAAATTGTTAAATGAGCATGTATTATTTTACTATTATTATTTTATGTATCACTGTATGTATCACATGTAATGACTTCAACCATAAGGCTTACGCCGTTTGTTGATAAAAATATAATAAATAAATAAATAAATAATAAACCGAATACGAACATACCTGAACATGTATTCCAATTCTGGCTTCTTATTAAAAATATTTTTTCTTATTGTTCAAAATTGGCTCGACAGATTTTTATTATAGAACAAAATTTATAAAATAAAAATTATATAAATTTGTTATAAACATCAAATTTATAAAATTCTGTTATTTAATAACTCTATCACAAAATGCCTGTTTGTTTTCATTTTTCCCCAGAATTTATTTAAAATATTTCCAACAATAATATGAAAATAATTAAAATTTGTCAAAATATTTTATATTACAAATTTCTGAAACATTAATCTTTTGCGATTTTTCACTCAGCTGCTTCTAACAAGTTGACATTTAATTTTTTTTTTTTTATAGTGTTCTCATGGGTATTTTTATGAATATAACTCTATATTCGACCTTTTCTAGTTGATGTAACAGATGTTATTATCCACGCTGAAATAACTAAAAGGGCTCGGAGGTTTAAATGTTATATTAATCTTATACACCCTTATAGTTACCATGTCAGCCATAATAATTTATCTATTAATTTTAAAGGTCTAAATAATAGTAGTCTGTAAAATTTCTCACATTTTTAATACGTTGTTAAAATAGTTTCAGATAAATCTAGCAATCATGTAAAATGGTCGATAAACAAAAATAAAGTGAGAAATATAAATAATTATTTCATTCTTATGGATTAAATATTATAAATTATGAATTGCTACATTAACTTTCAAGGTGAAACGACCCTGAAGAAGTTCATTGCAATATGGACAAAACGTAAGTTTCTAACAATCTGATTTCAACTCGGAAATTTAAATGATTTTAAATATTAGTTAGTTTGAAATTTTGAAAAACAAACAAAGTTTCCAAAAATTACGAAAATACCAACCATTTTCGAAATATTCCAGACTATCTGTGGTTAGACAGGAAATAGCAAATATACAGCAAATGACTGTTAGCGAAAAAAAAAAATCAATCACTATTCGCCGATGGTAAGTTCTGTAAAAATCTCAGCTCTCAAGAATTACGTTCCTTGAAAAAAAAAGTTCTGTTTTTGATAGGATGAAACCGTCTGAAATTTACTCTCAAATTGCTCTAAATACAGGGAGAATAAAAACAATCTATCGTCTTTCACGCTAAAAGATTCCCAAAGAAACACTTACGTTCCTTTGCAACTTTTCCAGAAAATATTATCAATTCAGTGGTTGCTTGATCTAGTGGTTCTAGTAATTGTTAACCGGTTTCGAATGTTGATCCATTTCTGAAAGTGTTTTGTTATTTCAATGGTTCTGGTTATTTAAGATTTTCCTTGAAAAGGCTCCTTGATTGATATTTTTATCTTCTTACATTTACTGTAAATAATAAAAAAGATCGAGAAAATTGATTTTTCCGATAAAGGCTAGTATTGTTAAAGAAATATATCGGTTACTTTTGGAAAATAAAGCGGGCTAAGACGGATTAAAATTTATTTTTTTCAATTTTCTACTCGCACCCATCTGGATGTTCGGACTAGAACTCTACGGAACCACAAAATGTACCAACCTTAACAAAATACAAACCCTGCAGTCCAAAATCCTCCGTCGCATAGTCGGATGCTCCTTATTACGTTTCCAACCATACAATCCACAAAGAGCTGAAGATTCCTTTTGTCCACGATTTGGCAAAGTCCCGTTACAAGAAATTCCCCAGCAGATTCCTCCTTCAACCTAATCCTCTCGCCAGAAACCCTTCCAGGCAATCTTACAAGGCGTTTGAGTAGGCTAAGGGCTCCGCAACCTTTTGGGTAACTACTATTCATGACCATCATGTCATTGTTTATATCTCTCTTAGCTTATTTACTTGTTGTATATTTATTTATGTAGTTGTAAATATCAATAAAAAACTATATATATATATATATATATAAATCTAAAAAGTTTTATTTCAATGTATAACATTTATTTTTTACTTTTTATAGTTTTTAATTCATTTTAATTGACATTTTTTGTCTGTATTGTTAAATTTTTCATTCACTTTTATTAGTAATTGGTACACGGTATATTATAATTAGTGAAGTAACAATATGGTTGGAAATGAATATTGAAGTGCAAAAGATCTTTTATATGCTATGTTTACACACAGACTGTTTGTAATCTCAGGTATACATAAAATTATTATGAGTGGTTGTTATAGTAATTTTGCTTGGTGTTCACCAAATTAGCAAAATTAGTAAACATCCTCCAAACATTATAATAAATAACTTTATAACCTCTAGAGAGAGCGGCAAAACCCGTGCGCTCACAGTTAATTATGAAATCCTTTGAATTGTTTCCCCCACATTTAATGTTGTATATATATATGGGCTCCATACTTTTAGCTAACATTTTAATGAATGAAATAGAATTTTTGAAATTATAAAATTAATTTATTTTATTTATATATTTATTTTTTTTTGAAGGATATATAATTCTTTTTTATTATAGTAAAAAAATTTCTAGTGTCTTACACTCACACAACTTTATTTTACCACATTTTATTTGTCTGTATTTTTAGTGTAGAACAATATTCCGTATCGCTACTTGCAGTATCCCAGAATATAAGAATAAAAATTGCATAAATAATACTAATGAAGGAAAATAAGCAAATAAGGTTGACGCTATTGTTCCTCTATAAGCCCCCCCGCCCCGCGTAATATCAATTTTCATGAAAAAACGTTTATAATAATAGAAATAACATTTTATCTGTGAAGTAGCATACCAAGTTTAAGTCGTTTTCGAAAAAAATTCCCCCAAAAAAACACAAAAACTGAAATGTAATAAATTGGTGTGATGTGATGTTTGTGGTAGTATGTGGCATGAGCGGTTTTGTAAAGGGCTTATGAGTATATATGTTTAAGAGAGAGAACTATTAGAAATAAGTAAAAGATCACCACTATTTTGAAATAAATATATTATTCTCTAAGTGAATTTAAGTACTTTTATAATATCACAATTATTATGTTTATAAATCAATTATTTAACTAGATTAAGTGCAAGACTCTTATGTTTTAATTTATGACTGTGATGGCAAGAAGAAAGAAGATATAATTTTTAAATAATAAATAAATCTATAAATTATAACTAGTGGTTCCAGCCAGCCGCTATCTGCAGGTCAAGAACCGCGGCAAAACCCTTTCAAACAGGGGTCGATATACAGTCAAAAGAACCGCCGGCAAAACCCTTTCAAACAAGGGTCAATGTACTCTCAAGAGACCACCTAGCCACCATCTGTTAACAAGCGTCACCGCCCCGGCCAAAAACAGCCTTTGTTAACTACCGTGGTCAATATACTACGAGAGATGTCTTAGTGTGGCACGTACTTACACATCAGCCAATGTGTGAGTGATGCAAATATAAACGTCGGTCCACTGGAGGATGGGATCAGTATATATCAACATCAGTTATACACACATCAGTTCACAACCAGTACGAGATCAGTTACCAGTTATCAGTCAGTTAGACAGCAGTTCACGTCAGTTCGAGTTATCAAGCAGTTAAGTTTCACACATAGCGAGCGCGTCCCTATTCAAGGTTTTAAACACTATTTCTTTAATATTTATTAATCATTTCATAATTCTTATATTCAGTTACAATTGTGCATCTTAGTTTATGTAATTCAAAAGACTTTAAATTATTTGTTAAAATATAGTTTATTTTCATAAATCAGTAGTACGTATTTCGAATAACAACTCTCTAAAACTCTCTAACTAACAATCACATACTCTTCACTTCAACTCCCGATACCAAGACATCTGATTCCAATACACTGGCACTAATGCTAAGAGATCGCAAGACAAGTTGTTCTGGTTCAGTGTCTAGTTCAGACTGTTCTTGTTTGAAAGCAGAATGCAGATTGTCCTGAAAGAATGCCTTCTCTTGTTAGTACAAATCTTCCCCTGTGAGAAGGGGTGAAAAGACAAAACTACCAAAGTTCTGTGAACTCTAAAAGACAAAGCTAACCAACCAGGTCCTTTGAATTCTTTCTGTGACAGTAGTCTTCTACCTGGGTGTACCCTTTTTGCCAGCGATGTTAGGATATTCTTGAAATAATATGTTTCAAATAAAATATATTTCTGGCATCATCACAAAACCTATTCTGTGAAATCACAATTCTGGTAAACCGATTTTCTTAAAACATGGTATTCTATCAATGCTTCTAATGTATATTAATATTATGTACGTGCTAAAAGCGAATATTATATTAAAGTGCTACTTTAGAGGAAAGTATAACGCGACTGCCCCCCCCCCCGCGGAAACCCCCAAAAATCCATTTTCCCAGGAAAATGTTTCAAATAAAAGTGACAAAAATTGTTGTATATAGATAGTATACGAAGTTTAAAGAAAATCTTTGGCGCCGATTTCGCGAAAAATGACCTAAAAAGTGAAGAAGAAAAAAAAATAACCATTCACTAAGGACACACTTCACTAAAGGTTGATGGATTTTTGTCCGAAATCTTCGTGTCTGAAGAGGTAGTGCCTAAACAGAATACCAAATTTGAGTATCCTGCGGATTTTTCGCTTTTAAGATATTCTGTTAAAACACAGAAACACATACATATACACGCACCATAGCATATAGAGACATAACACACACATACCATTCGCTAAAAATATTTTTTTCGTTTTCAAGGGACCCCAAAACATGTATTTCCGGTGAAAACTCAATTTCGAACGTCTGCCACGATCGCAGTAGTACTTCCCCTTACAGGTGATAAGAAAAAATATTGGGTTTATGTCAAATTTTCAATATTGGAAAGAAATACTCAAATATTTTGTACATTGGTTTCATGTTTTGGTGCTCTCTTCTGGATTTTAGTTTAATCACTTGAATGATTTAACTGTCTGGGTATATGTGTCTATAGTTTAGTTAGATTTAAGTGAAAATACAGATGTTAAATAAAGAAGATGGTGAATATTATAATAATTGTATTAATTCTAAAAGAGAAAATCGAATAAGTTTACTCTCTCTTACTCCTAGTAAGAGGAAGTATATTGTAAACGTGTCAAATTTTCGATATCTAGTTTTCACCGGAAATATGCGTTTTGAGGTCCCCTAAATCCAAAAAAAAGTGGTTTTTTAGCAAATAGCCTGAGTGTGTGTCTATGTATATACTATATATATATACGTGAACAGTATAGCTCAAAAATGAAAAACCGTAGAAAGTTGAAATTTGATATTCCGTTTAGATATCACTATAGGATCTGACAGTACGTTATCTGTCAAAATTCTTTAACCGGAAGTATCACTTTACAATTTTTTTTTTTTTTTACTTTATTGCGGTTTTCTCAAAAATAGCTCCGACGATTTTTTCCAAACTAGTAATATCAACTACACATACAAAGAGCTACAACTTTTATTTGAAACATTTCTTCGGGAAAATTCATTTTAAGGACACTTTTGGGGGAGGGGTGGGGTTAGGTTTTCATCTAAAATCATATTTTAGTTTGTTAGATAATTCTGTCATCTGAATAATGTTTATTAGAATTAAATATGTTTTTGAAATTCCGAGTTTGAAAAAAGAAAAAATCGGTTGACCGGATCTGCGTTTACTTTACTAAATGATTTTTTTTTTTTCACTTTTTAGCGATTTTATCAAAAATGGCTGCGACGATCTATTTGAAACTTTGTATATAAACTAAACATACAAAGATCTAAAAGTTTTATTGAAATCATTTCTCTGGGAAAATTCATTTAAGGGCACTTTTAGGAGGAGGGGTGGGGTTATGTTTTTCTCTAAAGTGCTATCATAGTTGATTATACAATTCTATCATCCAAACAAAATTAATTAGAAATAAATAGATGGCCAAATTTTCGAATTTAAAGTAACTTAGTAAACCGGAAGTGCGCTTTTACTGAACAGTTCTTTCAGTTTTCGACGAATTTCATTAAAATTTGTCAATTTTACAATTTTTGAGAACTGGTTTAAGAGAAAGTTTGTGAGTGTTTCACACCAGATTTTTTACTAGATTCTATACTTACAATAATTTTTTGAATCTAGTAGCATTTGAAAAACTGTAGTTTTCCAAAAATTATTATTTCATCTTTAAAATATACTTTTCCTTTACTTCAATTTGACTTAAACATCATAATTAAATGATTGCATAATTATAAATTCTATCTACGTAAATGACAGATAAAATGTAATTTACCTTTAAAACATATAAAATAACTTTAATACATGTTATACTAAATCCTCTTTAAAATGAAATTTTGAAATAGCTATTAATTATATCATAGTCTTCATTATGTGAAGCAATAATAAACCATAATTATTGTAAACATTGTGGTTATCCTATCTAGAATATCTACTATAGCAATACTAATATTTGAATCTGGATACATCCTTTGTCCAAATGGCCGCACTTTACGACCTTCCTATATTCCTCTTGAGTTGTTGAAGGGAAGGTATGGTGGTGTGCGGTCATAGAGACTAGCCACAGTGTCAGCCTGTTTCTGACCGTTTGTGGACAACCGTACAGAGAGGTTTGTACCAGTAAATTTGTACACACAGTGTCCTCCTACAGTACATACTGTATTCCATTTGCTATTATTATTAATGATAATATTTTGACCTCATTTATGTTGTTTATGTTAAGACTTTATTAAACTTTTATGTAATGATATGTGTAAATTGTGTTTTACAAGTTTTGGTAAATCGTTATCATTTTATCATACAGATTTCCTAGATATTAAGCAAATGAGTTTATGTTAAGTCTTTATTAAACTTTTAAGTATGGTTAAGTCTTTATTTAACTTTTATATATAGATAAATCGTTATCAATTTATGAAACAGAGTTCACAGATATTAAGCAAATGAGTTTATTTTTGTGGGTGGCTTTTGACAGGTTATGGCACCCAGGGCTGTTATACAAACTAAAGCAATTCCTTCCTATCCCACATTACCAAATTTTTCAGTCCTATCTGACGGATCGCTACTTTAGAGTTAGGTGCGGCATTGAGTTCTCTGACATTCAACCCATTCACGCCGGCGTACCGCAAGGAAGCATTCTTGGCCCGGTCTTGTACACAATATTCACTGCTGATATTCCCACACATCCAGAAGCCTTGATCATAACCTATGCATATGATGATACTGCAATATTATCGGCAAATCCTATTCCTGCTCAAACTTCCTCATATATCCAAGAACACCTTGACCTTATCTCCTCTTGGTGCATAAAACGGAAAATGAGACTGAATGAAAACAAATGCCAACAGATTACTTTCAATAATTGTTAAGGTACTTAGCCTCACTGGCTCCATAGTTGTTGTGGTTGGATCCGCATAGCTGGAAACATTAGAGATTTTTCTGTGATAGCCTCCTTCTTTTTGTGGTCATCGACGTTTCGGGCGTTCGCCTATCTTCAGACTTGCACAGAGCAAATCTTGTAAACTAAATTTGCCTCCTACGATCCCTCCATACATTATAGACATAAAAGACTGAAACACATCCTTTTTTTTAATATTTCCCTAAAGCTGCAGGTTTTTTCCTCTTTTTCCCTGTATATTGTTCTTCGCCTTATCCCAAAAATCACTATACAAACAATGTAGGAAGTTTATAATGTGAATGTACATTGGATCTTAGCTTTTTATCTATTAGTTTATGTCGCTGCATATGGCCTCCTGCAGTTTTTTAGAAGTGAGAATCGAGGATATTATTACTGCCCACAAAAATAAAAGACACCTAAAAATGTTTCTTTTAGTTAGAGATTACGATTTTCTTTTGTACCATTCATTAATCAAGATAATTACTGTATTATTCATTTGCATATTTCCTGTGCCCTGTCACATAAATAGGTCTAGTTAGATCATGCTGAAGTTTAAATAGTTATATATTAAAGCCCTACATATCAACCATTTGCCAATTTACGATCGTTTCTTTCAGTTCAACATTAATTAAAAAAAAAATTTAAAGATACCGTCATTACAAAATAGAAAATCATTTTTAATACATTTAATATGAATCACGAGAATTTGTCAATTTATTTTTTAATTTCAAGACAAATTGAAAATTTGGTATTAATAATATAAATAAGGTATATTATAAACTTGGTATGATTATTGTAGACAAGCTCCTAATCAATATCATTTCCATATAATATTGTTGAACTATAAATAACAACTGGATGACATAAATTTGCCATTAATATAATTATTTAATTTATGATTAATGAAGATATATTATATTAATAAAATTATAATTATTTAAATCTTGTGCATTACCTTGAAATCGGTCATAAAAATATTAGTAATTAATGCGTATTATATAAATTCTCTCTCTAATTAAACATTCCTGTACAGGTTACAAGAATCAGTTATGAATTTTCAACAAAATAGCTACTTAAACCTAATTTATTTATATAATTAACATAATATTAAACTTTAGAATAAATTGAGTCAGTTCTATGGATAGAAATATGATACAACCTATTTATTAATAATAGTTATTAAAATTGTTATAAATCTGTTGTGAAGCACTTACTCTTAGTGCAATCAATAGAATTGTAATTTTACAAATGTACATGTGACAATGAGGATTGATAGAATTCCAAATTTAATGAAAATCGACAATCGAAAATGCAAGTTTATAGAATAGGTTTCTGAGGTTTTTTTTTTTGGGGGGGGGGTTGTCTCGAAAATGACTATAACGATTTGCTATAAATTTGATATGCTCATTCTTAGATAAAAACATCAATTTTATTTGAGACATTTAACAAAAATTGCTTGATTTTATAGGATCTTTGGGGATTTGCCAGTTACCGGGCAAAGGCTTATTAATTTTGCTGCATCGAAAGACCTAGTCATTGGTAGTACATATTTTCCACGCAGAAGTATACACAAAATGACTTGGAAATCCCCAAATGGCCAGATATATAATCAAATATACCACTTACTCATTAGCTCGCGCTATAAGTCCACTTTAATGAATATTAGAACATATAGAGGAGCTAATGTAGACTCTGGCCGCTATCTGATTATAGCGAGTTTGCGAGCAAATATATCGCAAGCCAGATCTGTACGGACAGAAATAAAAAACAAATACGATGTCGCCAAGCTGAAGGATTCTGAGATTTGGTGAATTTTCAGCAGCACCTTGATACTGAAATTAAAGAAGAGTTAAGACATAGTGGAACTAGTGTAAATGAACAGTGGAAAGGCTGCAGCCGTGCCCTGAAATCTGCTGCATTGAAGATCTAGGTGTTAAAAGAAGACCTCCCAGATCCCCATGGTTCAATGAAGAATGCCGGAGAGCTACTAATGATAAGAAAAAAGCATATAAAGCAATGATCCAAAGACATACCCATAATACAGCGGAAGCCTATAAAGAAAAAAGAAGAGAGAAAGAGAAGATTCACAGAAGAAAGAAAAGAGAATGGTAGAATAAAAAGCTAGAGGAAATAGAAAACCTTCGAAACACAAAGGAAAGCAGGCAATTTTTCCAGAAAGTTAATTAGGGAAGGACCCCTTTCAAACCAAGGTTAACATCAATGCAGAGATGAAACAGGAACTCTATTAACCAATAAAAGTCACATCTTAGAAATATGGGTCAGACATTTTAGAGGGTTACTGGGTAAAAGAGAAGCAGGTGAAGGTGGTATTAACAGCCAAATAAGAAACTACAGGGCGGAAGAAAGCATTCCCCAAGAAGACGATAGCGAACCACCCGATGAAGACAAACTGGAAAATGCCATAACAAAATTAAAAAACAACGAAGCTCCCGGGCTCGATGGACTCCAAGCAGAACTGTTTAAATACAGTGGAGTGGAGTTTCGGAAAAATATTCATAACCTAGTAGTTCAAGTCTGGTTAGAAGAAAAAATGCCAGCAGAATGGGACAAAGCTATCATATGCCCCTTCACAAAAAAGGAAACAGCTTGAATGCGCTAATTACAGGGTGCATACAAAATCCTCTCAAACATACTCTTCCAAAGACTCAACCAATATGCCGATAGAATTATAGGTAAATACCAGTCTGGGTTTAGGAGAGGAAGATGTACTACGGACCAAATTTTTACCATCAGGATGATCCTGGAAAAGGCCAATGAATATCGTAATAACGGCCACGCACCACCTATTCGTTGACTTTAGGTTAGTCTATGATAGTGTGGATAGAAGTAGCTTATATCAGGCATTGGTGGATATGGGAATCCCTGCAAAACTGATTCGTCTCATCAGGATGAGGATGAGTAAGCCATGTGGACAGGTGCAAATACAGGATGAATACCCAGAAGAATTTGAAACCGATATTGGAATACGTGCTAGGGGGGTGCCCTAGCATGCCTCCTGTTTAATCTCGCCCTGGAAATGGTGGTGAGGAAATTAAACATACAGACGAATACACGGTATTCAACAGGATGACCCAGCTACTCGCCTATGCAGACGATATCGACATAGTCTAGCATCTATGAGGGAGATGGAAAAAGCAATTATGGATCTGGAAGCTACTGCACGAGGTTTTGGCCTAGAAATAAACCAGTCAAAAACAAAATACATGAAATTTGGATGCAAAGGACCCCATGCCGCAAATATTACCATTGGTCCGTATATTTTCGAGTGGGTAGACCAATTTATTTATCTGGGCTCAGTAGTAAACTCCCAGAACGACATTTCCCGAGAGCTAGGAAGGAGGATTACTGCAGCCAATAGATGCTATTTTAGGCTTAGCAAGCAGCTCCGGACTAACCTGATTTCAAGAAAGACGAAGGTAAGACTTTATAAAACATTAATCCGACCAGTTCTCACCTATGGCTCAGAATCCTTGACAACCAGAAAGGCGAGGAAACAAAGCTCCTGCCGTTTGAAAGAAAAATACTCTATAAAATATATGGCCCGATTAGGAACGGGCAGATATGGAGAAGAAGGAAAAAAACCAGGAGCTTTATAGACTATGTGAGGAAATGGATGTGGTAAGGTTTATTAAATTAGGAAAACTAAGATGGGCAGGACACGTTATTAGAATGGAACAAGGTGAGATAGCTAGGAAAGCATTAAAGGAAGAGATCCACAGCCTTAGAAAGATTGGCCGAAGGCGAGATGGATCGATGGTGTTGCCGCGGATGCATGTTTATTACTTGGTGTCACAAACTGGATGGCTGCCGCACAAAATAGGGATGCCTGGCGGAGGCTTATGATGAGGCCCAGACTCATTAGTGGGTTGTTGCGCCATTTAAGTAAGTAAGTAAGCAAGTAAAAAATAAAAAATAAACTCATAAAAAATTCAGAAATGATCAAGTAAAAAAAAATTAAACCTAATTTGAAAAATCTTTCAATTATTTATATTGATAAAACAATAATATATTTAATATAAATAAAAGCTTTATTGAATATTACATTATTATTTTAAAAGTTATCTCTTGTATCGCGTTTATTTAATTAAAATAAAATATTGTCAAGTTCATGTCAAGTGAAGCCGGTCATAGAATATTTTATGATATACTAAATGAAGTCATGATAAAAATAGAACTTTGGAAATCAATAAGAAGAAAAAAAAAAAAAAAAAAAAAGAAAAAACGCAGAACAACTGTGGTTCATGACATTCAACAATCCCGGTGGAATGGTTGGAATGGTATTGCAAGTACAATACAGATATTGCATAACACAGCAGTCCTGGCCGGAGGAAAAAAAAACATGTTTTTGGAAGGGCTTTAACTTTTAGCTAGGTATTTTAAGAGGTAAATTAATTGGGATGGATGCGATATACAGTGCTATTTTAATCATACTTTTGAAACCCCACTGATTTTATTAGTGAAGTGTTTATTGGAACGAATATGTCTGCATGTCTGGCATTTTTATAACGTTAAAACTAACGTCCAGTATATTATTTCTATAAATAGTATGATCGTATTTTGTGTTAGAACCCTTCCACGGAAGCCATCATTGAAATCCTCGCTTGTTTTGGAAGGCGAAGTTTGTGTTTCAAGTTTCACTGTTTGATGGAATTGATTCAGAATGAGTTATATTCAATTTTCTCAAAATTAGCTCTAATGATGTTCTTTCTTTTATGATGGATGCAAGAAATATAAAAATATATTTAATTGAAAAAAAATCAAAATTAAGAAGAATATTGACATTCCCTTGCAAAAGGACAAGCCAGGTAGAAAGAAGTCCAGTTACTGGGAGAGTACATGAACCTTGATAGCATTGTTCTACCCCCTTCTTCTTACAGGGAAGGAATTGAACGAACAATTAGAAGACATTCCATCAAGACAGTTTGTTGTACACACCGAAGCAGTACACTTGTTTTTCGTTCTCATAGAATCAGTGGAAGTTTCACAATATATTAATAAGTTTATTAATATCTTGCAAATAGCTTGTAGTTATTATTTTAATAGAATATATTTATTGTAAGCAGTGGTGACTACTTTCTTATTTCTGATACTTCACTCTCTTAAACATATATACTTACAAGCCCCCTTACAAAACCGCTCAAGCCATACAAGCTGTTAAAAAACACAACACCATCACCAAAAACATTACACTTTCCTTTTTTCTTTGACCCTTGCAGGACCTTGGTCTCCTTTAAGAAATTATTCCATTACTGGCAGTCTTCCGCCTATCTTCTCCATTGACGTACTGCTATTCGTCTCAAGTCTCTTTCTACACTATCTAAGGTGTAGTCTACTTTGGGGCCTTTGTCCCCCGGAAGTTCTTCATTAGCCTGTTTTGGGCCGCGGTCTCCTTCCACGAAGTCCTCTAAACTTCCATAATAAAACCTATCACTTTTATTTTAAACATTTTTCCGTGAAAACTGAATTTTTTGAGGGATTCTGAGAATATTGTAACGTTAAATATTCTCTAAAGTAAATGTTGACAGAATAGATTTTTTTATGTTGACAGGTTTTTTTTATTTTCTCGAAAACGACATAACGATTTCCTTTAAACTTGGAATGCTAACTAAATAGATATAAAACTGTCACATTTATTTAAAAAATTAAAAAAAAAAATTGATGATTGATTGATTGTTCCGGGAAGTTCCGGAATTTGTGGCATTAAATTTCATATGTTAATTTGGTTGGTTCAATGTTGGCCTATCATTAAGAATTACCAATGCCCCGTTCTATGTTTCCAACCTAACACTTCACACTGACCTCAAAATCCCTTTTGTCCATCAGTTCATAAAATTAGTTACAAGAAATTCCATGACTTCACATCCAACCATTCTAACCCTTTAGTCCAACAACTCTCTTCTCTTTCTATTCCACACAACCCTTCCAGGAGACTGAAACGCCACTGGCCGCGCGACCATCTAACTTCTTGTTAGCATTTTTTAGTAATAATTAGGGAGTACCTCCACTGGGAGGCATCTCCTAACAAGACATTCACGCCCTTTTATATGACTACCATCATATTCACTTATAATACTGTTTGTATAGTTGTGGATTTCTTAATAAAATAAAAAAATAAAAAAAATCAATGTTGGCATTGGCTACGTAACAATATTGTAATCACACTTCTTCGATCAGTTCCTGAAATGTAAGGATAATTTATAATAATATGCATAATTGTATTTTACAAAATATAAGAGGAAAAATCCTGTGAATTTTTTACACCAAAATTTTATTAAAAAAAAAGAGAAAAAAAAAGCCGGGTATCGAACCTAGAACACTGTTTAATCATTTTTCCAGATGCCCATCATAACCCTCTAAATTTTAGCAATTCATTAAATAATATTTAATATGATAGAGAAGTTTGAACCGTCCAAATATACTGTAACGGCAATTTAGAGGGTTGGTTGCCCAAACCAAAATCTCAAAAATATTATAAAATTATTTTAACTTAGAAAATACGTTTTTTTGCCAGGCAACTATTTGGTAGAAAGCGAACGAACGTTTTTTTCATAGCTGGGCAATGGGAGCATGGAGTTTTGTGGTTAATAGCTACAAACTTACTCAGGTTCTATCAGGTCACGGAAGAATGAAGGCATACCTGTATGGTAGATTTAACATACTATCCGATGTAGCATGTAAGTGTGACTATGTGGCTTGGCAAACATGGAATCACGTCTTGTTGGAATGTCAGCTTTTTGAAGGAGAGCGTGCTATTTTAATTCAGGAAATCACTATCAGAGATGGCCGCCCAATAAACTCAATTTGATTACTAATAGTGGAATTGTGTAAAGTGTTTATTAACTTCATAAACAGACTTTTGACTTACAAAAATTATTTTAATCTTGATTATTATCATCTTTAATTTTATTTAAATTAATTTATTAAATTTCATATTGTTAATTTATAATTTTCATTATATTTATGAGTGAGTTTAATAAGTGTACGTTATATGTCATATATGTAACACTGTGGTGCATAAAGAATAAACGTAAAACACACGCACATATGTATAATAGGTATGATGAAGGAGAGAAAATTGTAGAGTATGGTAAAGTGGTAAAGGGTAAGGTAAATGACACGTTGTGACTGGCGAGTGAACTCTGTTGTATATCTATCTCCTGTCGCTGTATTTATGCAGTTTCTCCCACTCTAGTCCGAGAGAGGGGTCCTGTCATTTTTGTCTCTCTTACTCTGCTATGGATCCTCTCTTTGGATCCAAATATAATGGGTATGGTGAAGGAGAGAAATGGTTTGGTTTGAATGAACAACTAGATATGGCTGAACACTGTATAATGTAAGAAGTAATACTGACTTCCCGGACTTTACACTAAAATGGTAGAGTATGTTGGAGTGGTAAAGGATAAGGTAAATGTACGTTGTGACCGGCGAGTGAACTCTGCTGTATATCTATCTCCTGTCGCTGTATTTATGCAGTTTCTCCCACTCTAATCCGAGAGAGTGGTCCTGTCATTTTTGTCTCTCTTTCTCTGTTATGGATCCTCTCTTTGGATCCAAATATAATAGGTATGATGAAGGAGAGAAAATGGTTTGGTTTGAATGAACAAACTAGATATGGCTGAACACTGTATAATGTTTAAAGTGACACTGACTGCCTGGAATTTACACTAAAATGGTAGAGTATGGTAGAATGGTAAAGAGTAAGGTAAATGACACGTTGTGAGTGGCGAGTGAACTCTGTTCTATATCTATTTCCCGTCGCTGTATTTATGCAGTTTCTCCCACTCTAGTCCGAGAGAGTGGTCCTGTCATTTTTGTCTCTCTTACTCTGCTATGGATCCTCTCTTTGGATCCTATTGCACATGCAATACTCTCACTCTCTTCCTTTTTTTTTTTCTTTCTTTTAGCAACCTCAAAGCAGTTTTAATTTAATTACAGCATAAATCAAATGAAGGCAGGATGAAGAAGAGACGTAAGGAAGTAAAAGGCGATAGAAGAAGTAAAAATTAGTTCATAAATTCCACTCATATTTTTTGCAATTTCATTGAAGACCAAACAACAGATGATTTTCCTAGTTAACATATTTATTAAATCCATTAATTTTATTCAATAAATCAAAACAGTTGATTAAGAGAAAGTATTTAATAATACATTTATTTATAATGTATTTTTTTGATATTATCTCACAAATGAAAATGTAAAATGAGTAAAGTTTATATGTTTAAAGATAACTGACAATAAATAGGAGAAACAAAAGACTGACGTAATAAGATATTATAATCATAATTTAGAATAATAATATAAATATAAAGTATGTTTATAAGAGTGCCATAGAAACGGTCAGGAGGGAGGGGTGTATTATTTCAGGTCAACACTATATAAATATGTAGGCATGTGTGTGTGTGTGTGTCTACATTTTATAATGGTAAGAAATGCCAGTTTAAATTATGTTTAGAAAATTTATTTTGTTCGCAATAGTATCCATCATTTCTTTTATGTAATATTCTTAATACACTTTTTTCTTAATAAAAACAAATAAGAATATAACCAAAATAAATGTATTATATTAAACCTCAAGGAACTGTAGTTTTACAATTTCATTTTGATGATATATGTACTGACTTTGTTCAAATTGACTTCTTATTATTATCTGGAAAAACCATTCGATAAACTTGGACTTCCATTTGATGGATTTTGACTGAAAACTTTACTGTCCGATACGTTAATAAGAACTAAAAGGAATATCAAGGCTAAGCTTTCGTCCATTTTCTTCGATTTCTATCTGGGGAGATTTTTTTTTTTTAACACTGAAAATGTATTGCCCGGGCCCTATTCGGTGAAAACTGTACGAGGAAAGCGACATACAAAACCGTCACACCAAGTATGAATCACTAAAACATGCCCCTGCTGCTGGTGGCGGGTGGGGGTTATAAAATGATTTGCTTGGGAGAGGGGGCACTTATAAAAGCAGGTGTTTTCGGATTGGAGCGCATAGTTTTAATTACCATCTATAGTAATAAGGTTATAAGAACTGTCTCTAAAAATAGGGTGAGCATTTTTTTTTTCTAATTTAAGGCGCGCCAACATCTGTGGTAATTGGCGCCCTGAGCCTTCTCAATGCACTGCCGGCCTCCCGACAGTCTCGTTGAGAGTCTCGTTACAGACAACGGGGCTTGTAAGAAGAAAAGATCTAAGGGCAGCATAGCTGGACTCGAAACCGGTGCGCTAACCACTGAGCTAATCTTTTTCCTTGTGGGGAAATTAAAAATGCATAATAAGCAGTATAAGAAATCCCGAAAATGTCGAAATAATTCTTGCTATTCGACTTATTCTAACATTAATAAATTGAGTGCAGATCGAAGTAAGGTTTGTATAAGGGCAATATAGCAACAAATCGCCCTGCCCGGGAGGCAATCCATAGGATCCTTATTGGCCCTGAACTCTTTTGTAGCATTGCAAGATGCTTCATGAATGCAGCCATCCAAAAACATGGATGCACAATAGATCACAGGTGGGTTAAAACCTCAGGCCAAAGGCACGTGAAAAAGTTTATTAATTAATATAAACTTTATTATTATGTTTATTAATTAAAGTTTATTAACTCGCCCAGGCTTACTGCAGAATTACTTCCATGGACGAAGAGGCCACTCGGGGAAGTGGACTTTTACGACACACAACACTTGAGCGGACATGGTTATTTCAGGGTATACCTGAAAAAAAATAGGAAAGGCAGAGGCCGAGGAATGCCTCGACTGCGAAGTTGGGTAATACCGAGGGAAAAACCCAATGGATAAAGACGGAGGCAGTTTGAAGTAGTGCTGGTCAGCAGTGAATCCAGGCTAGGTCTAGCAGCAGGGGCATGTTTTAGCCAGTAGTCCAAGTTGGGAGTCCGGCACAGCAGGGTCTCTGCGTGCGTGAACCGCATTTTACCCCTCGAAAAAAACTGCAGAATTACTCCGACAAGGATATCTGTGGACCAATGACAAGAATGGTGAATGAAAACTCCAAGCCAGAGGCTGGTGAAAAAGTTTATTAATAAGCTATACGACCAAGCTTACAGCAAAACTACTCCAACAAGGCCTACAGCCATAGGGATGATTGTAAGCCTTCTTACTTTACTGGCCAATATAGACTTAAGAAGCACATACATCGTCGCATGACAAGGGCTCATAATCTGCGTAGGTTTTGCGTGGAAACATCATTGCACGTACTATATCAATGTGTGGAGTTTGTGAGAGGCTGATAGTTTGCCTCTTATTGGGCAAGAAATTGACACCTTCAAGCTTTACCCAGATCTCTCTCTCTCTTTAATCTTTTAAGTCTAATTAAACAGACAGGACTAAAGATGGTATACTCCTAGTTCGTGGTGCCACTATTATCCTACAGGAGGTCGCAATCGTGTAGGCTTGTTTGTCAACCCCCATGTATCGAATCTAATCTACATATCGAATGCCGAGTAGTAAGACAATTTCGGATTCAATCAATGTCAGTTACAAGTCCGTGCTCATTTTAATGTATATCACCTAGTCTTGCTAAATAGTAAGTAAATACATTTTTTTTTGTGCTCATGACTTTTGGGTTATTACAGTTTTCATAGTTTGTATTATGTCGATTATACAATCCAAGATATGTTACCAGCACACTTTTGGTTCTTCATATTCTTTTTCCATCTATGGAACAGTTAAAAAGAATATTGGACATTGTATTATAATCAATTTCAGTTGACAAACTAGGATCAGAGAAAATGAATGAAATAAGGATCTTATTCATAAAATTTACATAACATTTTATTTATAATTTTATTGATAGCTATTATATCGTTAGAAATGTGTTTTTAATTTTGTAATATATACTAAAAAGTAATTTTAGAATTATGAAAAAAATATATTGATTATTTATTCTAATTTATAAATAATAATATATTTATATCTATTGATATATATATATTTTTTTTTTATTTGAAAAAGAAATTTTCTTCTGATGTTTTGTGAAAAGTACTTTATTGCCGTGACGTAATTAATCATTATTACACTACTTTCATCCTTCTTTATTTACCATTTTTCCTTATAATGTATTATGTCTGTCTGTAGTCCATACACATACACACTCACACAGACTGAATTTGTGAAGTTATGTTCCAGGTAATTTATAAAATACATGGTAAAGACGTATATTATATAAAAGTAAATCTTCCACTTTCTCTTACTAGAGTTAATACACTTATAAATTTGATACATTTTCTTCAACACAAAAAAATTCTAATTCGTATAAGTCTGGAGTTAATTTGGTATAATGTTGATTAGCACAGATAGCAGGTGGCGACTGAATGAGTTTACACTGTAATCCAGAAAACAACGCCAAAACATTACACAAACTAAAGTGACATTTATAAATATAACGTCACAAAATTGCTCAGAACAACCAAAACAAAACAACAAAAATTTTCCCCCAAAAAAAGATTCAGATAAAACGCATAGTATTATATCTGTGCCATTAGCGTTTCAAATTTTTTAAAGAGAATCTTTTTCGCCGTTTTTAAGAATAATCCAAAAAAAAATGCAAAAAAATCTATTCTTTAAATGAATGAATGATTTTATTTACATATATAGAGGTACACTTACAGCAAGTGTATCACGCCGACTGCCTATATACACAAAACATTATACAAAAGAAACTCAAATTAAAATAAATCAAATTTTACAAATTAAGGAAAAAAATATATATAAAAAAAAAACCTTAACATGAAGTTTACTCAAAGCAAAACATGTTTCAAACGCTTGTGATTGTATCTTTTATAATTCATTGCCTCTATATTATAGTCAATAATGGTATTAATGTGACTGTGTACGCTGAGTTTACAAGATTTTATAAATTTTTCAGTTAATTTATAAACAGCGGTGGGACATACTGACAACGTCCAGCACAGCATGCATATAATTGTAAGGGTGTTGTGAGGAGATGTGGTTGAAGATGATGAGTGATAAATAACACCCTAAGACGGATTAAGATATATAATTTGATATCTATGTATATGACTGACTGCCAAGGACTTTACACTGTAGAGTTTAGAACTGAACTGAACTGACAGACTGACGTGGCTAAAATGATATGTACCAGAAATGATTATCAACAGAATGATAATGATGTGTAAAACTGAATTTAACAGAATGATTCCTGACTGTCTATCTCTCATATATATATATATACACTGGCCGAGCCTCTCCTCTCTGTGCGAGAGGGGCTGTTTCTCTCCGCTAGAGTGGATGAGTGGTGGGGGTTCACCCAAAACCCCTACATAATCAATCGCGGTCCACCTAGGAAAAGAGCCAATCAGCCTTAGACATTTATTTTCTACTCATTGTAGTTTATTGTAATTAGTAGCACAGTTGTTTATACCAGACCGGAGTAGCGTATAGTAACACAGGGCGAATGTATAAATAATATAATAATTTTTTTATTACAAATATTCATCTGCGAGTTCCTGTTGAGTGGAGAAAATAAATTACAGATAAGACCCAATGACCTATCGCTGACTGTATTTATGTGTCTAGTGAACATTAGTCTAGAGTCAAGAACTAGACCAAGATATTTCAATTCCTTCTTCCAAAGAAGTGAGTTCTCGTTAACTTTAACAAATTTATTGATTACAGGCCTTCTTCATGTAAACCAAAATAGCTTCAATGTTGGCTTTATTAGGTCCTTATCCTCCATTTTTTTTGAAGTATTTATAACTTTTTTGTAAAGCTATTGTGTGATGGTTGGTGCTATTATCAACTCTGAAGGACCATATAAAGAAAGCTGTGTCATCGGCATAGAGAGCACAACTAGCTTTGACCTTTAGTTTAGTGAGGTGGTCAATACTTATTATAAATTAAAAAGCGTTGGCCACAGAACAGAGCAGTGGGGGGGATGCCAGCTGAAATAGATCTGAAATCTGTGGAGCTGTTACATTGAATTTTCTATTCTCCAAATAACTTTTCATTAGATTGACAAGGTACCTGGAAATCTTACAGTTGATCATCTTATAAATTAGACCTTTATGCCATACACAGTGGAACGCCTCCTCTACATCGATTAACGCCATACCGGTGTGTTTTTTTTAAATTGAAGTTATGCTCGATAAGATCAGTAACCGTGGCATATATTCTGTAAATTCGCACTTTTAATCAACCAATTTTTCAAATTCAAATTTGAAATTCTAGCAATGATTGTAATGTACATGAATATTTTATAGGTGGCAGAACAAGAATATGCTACTGAAGTGGTACTTTATAAGAAAGTTTTTTTGCTACCGTTCCAACAAGAGCCCCCCAAAAAAATCAATTTTCAAAAAACATTTTTTACGTACTCTGAGGTTTCAAAACATTTCCTATGACCTAATCTCGAAAAGTTAATTACGAAAACTTGCGAAAGTAAAGTCCTAATTTAAGAAAAAAAATGGAATTTTGTAGAAGTTTAGATATTTATATATACTGCGTCTCTAAGGCTTTTGGTTGAATGTCTATGATCTTTTTCTTTTCTTTGATAGTCAGGACATAGTTTGATGGTCGCCTTTCAGTGTACAAAAACGTTGTACATAATGTTATGTACATATATATATATATACTATCCCAAATATATAGTGGTAGGAGTAGAGTATTGTAAGCCCTTAAAGGGTATAAATAATGAGGTGAGTAAACTCGTTGTTATCTTTACACTTCCTAATATCTTACATCGTCGTAGTTCAGCGCAGCGTTCGCTACTAACCTTGCGCTCGTAAACATCCCTAAATATCTACTGCAAGGCAACTTTATCCACCTCTGGTCCTCTGACGTCGGCGGCTTTCACAGTCCTTTTTTTCCTCTTCTCTCCGACCTACTTCGTCAGGTCTTTTTTTTTTTGTCCATCTTTTTTCATATCTTATGTGCTAACATTTTTCCAAACTTTGTACACAAAACAGTAATAAAATATCTCTACCTTATTTATGTTAATAATTTATGAAATAGAGAATTAATAGTCTCTTTAAATTGGAGAAAAAATTAGTAAATTCATTGCATGCACCGTGTAAAATGCGTCCATTACTAAATGCTACACTGAGTAAAAAATGTATTCATCTTTGAGTAAATTTGATTCTATTAACAATTTGCTTGGAATAAGATTATTTGTATATATACGTATCAAATTAAGGTAGCAGAATGACAGTAGTTGGCAATGGCGAATGAGAATACTGTAGAGAGAATGGCTTAGCGCTGAGTTAATGATCATTGTTGCTAACGTGATGAATGTAGAATGGTTTAGCGCTGTTTGTTGCGAGTTGACCATAGGCACCGGTTTTGGCGCTATGCGCTTGGAACGGTGGCAGGAGTGTGTACAATTGAAATTGAATTGAAATTGTTTGTTGCGAGTCGCTTGAAGTATGATGTGACATGTTAGAACTATTGAATTCGGAAAATGGGTAGCAAATATTATTTATTATCACTTTCAATAAGCCAAAGGACTGGTGCTTACCTTGGCACTCAGAATACTTGTTACCAGTGTTGGAAGACCCAAGCGTCCTTAGCCGCATATCGGAGGAAATGGGAGAGAAAAAATAGGAATAAGGAAATTTTGTCCCTCTGATTCTTGACTCGTCACTCATCATTGCAGATAGGCTGATGATTGCAGATAATAATAAAACAGGCTCCCAGAAACTGTCGGCAGGAAACCAGTCGGGAGTAACAACCATATGATTTCACAATGAACCTATGCAGGCCAGGAGAGAACCGGAGCCGCTTACTCGACAAAAGGACCAGTTTAGTAACACCACCCAGGAAAACCAGGCGTAGGAAACTTGGGTTTTCACAATTAAAGGCAACCGAACTGGCCTGAATTTATAGGAAGTGTGCTGCATTACAACTTGCTCATTCGATTTTTACATAGTGACTAATTCAAGGGAATGTTGCATAACAAATTACTTCTAGCTTAAAATGGTGTCTGACGGAGAGAGGACAATCAGCAGCGAAAATGGATCTGTTGGCAGACACATTTCAAGATTAAATAATGTACAAACAGGCTTTTCAACATGCTTCGGTTGGATCAATGAAGCTGGTGCAACATAATATTGAAGAAGTGCAGGAGTCTATCTACTTTGGCTCCCAAGTGAACTCAAAATGGAGTTCAGAAGAAATAGAGTGGCGCATAATAGTGGCAATTCATTGCCCTTCACAAACATCTGTGCCGCAACATGTTTTACTGAAATATAAATTTTCATTGACACCATAAGTTTCAGTTCAGCTGTTGACCGAAAAACCTTTTTTTTTTTGCATATGTTTATATTATGTTAAACTTCAAAGAAGACAATTCAATCCCTCAATACTCGAATAATTGATCAAATAGAGATGCATTCGATATGCATCTGGAAATTTTTTTCCTGACGATTGATGAGAATCCGAAACTGCTGCATTGCGGACATTCCATGCTCTACAAAGATAAGCATGGCCGATTTATTGGAAGGAACGTAGACATCATATACAAACAAATAAAACTTATCACTAATAAGACGTGTTCGGTATTTAATGTAAATACAAATTTACCGCCTACGGTGTACAATAATTTTATTTTTGATGGGGGCATTGTACTAACTTGATAATAATTTACTAATTTATTAGGTTTTGTCATAAGAGTAGGGAGGGGGTAACCTATGCATTTTCTCCTCTCTCCGTCAGACACCATTTTAAGATAGAAGTAGTAATTTGTTATGCAACATTCCCTTGAATTGGTCACCATGTAAAAATTGAAGGAGCAAGTTTAATGCAGCACACTTATTAGTCATTCTTCCTATAAATTCAGGCCAGTTCGTTGCCCTTAATTGTGAAAACCCAAGTTTCTTACTCCTGGTTTTCCTGGATAGTGTTAATAAACTGGTCCTTTTGTCGAGTAAGCGGCTCGCA
This sequence comes from Triatoma infestans, assembly GCA_011037195.1. Classification (NCBI taxonomy): domain Eukaryota; kingdom Metazoa; phylum Arthropoda; class Insecta; order Hemiptera; family Reduviidae; genus Triatoma; species Triatoma infestans. Next base: position 25,585 of record JAAEAF010001044.1, on the reverse strand, counting down.
TGCTTGTTACTTCTGATTGGTTTCCTGCCATGCAGCTTCTGGGGTTTTATTATTAACTATGATCATCAACCAAGTAGCAGTGTATTGGTGAAGACTCCAGACTTGGAAGCACATAAGAATTATTTCCTTATTCCTATTTTTTTCTCTCCTCTTTTCCCCGATATGAGCTAAGGGCACATGGGTCTTCCAACTCTGGCAACCAGGGATTCTTCGTTTTAAGGTAAGCGCCATTTCTTTAGCTTATTGAAAGTGATAATAAAAAATATTTGCTACTTATTTTAAATTTAATTTATATATTCATTTTTTCTTTACTTTTAATATTTTAATTTCCATTTGCTCTGTATTATATTATATACAGTCCATTCAATATTTTCACTCTTTTTGCTGTTTTTTTATTAAATAGATCCCTTCGGAGGTATCTCACATCAATATATATCTTTTTGATTTAAGTGTATTTACTGTGCAAAAAAAATCCTATCACAGTTCCCCTTCAGCACCCTAATACTAATTTTCTTAGTATAAAGTTCCAAATAAAAGTGAAAGACCTTAATTTGTTGATTAGTTGTTGATCATAGGAATATAGTTGTTGATATTTTCAACAAAATTGCAAAAATTTAAAAATCATATTTCCATTCAATTGATAATCAGTTTTGATGGAAACTTTTATGTTAGACTCCTTTGATACCGAAATGGACTATCAAGTTCAAACTTCCAAAACTTTTCTTTCCTGCTTTAAATTATTCATATACCATTCTTGGCAATATTTCTTATTTATCTGCCTAGAAAAAATATATTTCTGGTCGGAAATTTTTGAAAATCTTAAGCCTAATATTTTTCTCTTCTAACAAAAATAGAATGTAAAAACAAGGAAAATGTGCACAATATTATCTTAATGTAAATTTCAATAGAATGAGGAAAACTAATTCGTTGATCAGTATCTTCAATTATATTTGAAGTATTTAAACAAATGTTTTTTTTTTTTATTTATTTATTTTATTGTAAAATTTAATTAATTATAAGAAGATAGATAGAATTAAAGAAACGGCGAAATAGGAATTCATTTATTTCGTAGATAATTGCTTTCAATTGAAGAGCCAACAATAATTATCTTGAAATAAATATCTATATCCAATCATTAAACTAGAAATTAACACATCATCATCATCATCATCAAATATCGAATATTTGATATAACAATTTTATTAAACATTTAAAAAATCTTAAATTACTATAAGAATGCGAGGGAGAGAGAGAGAGAGAGAGAGAGAGAGAAGAGTAAATTAGTTTACATTTTTAAAGTTCTTATCAAGTAAAATGTAACAAAGGTAATCAATTTAAGTGTATTGTATTTAATTACAGTTGTAATTGAGTTGGTCAGGTTACATAAGCGAATTACAACATAACCTAGTAGTTAGTAGTAGGGTGCAATCGTCAGTAGTGTTAGTCCGTAGTGGCGGTTCTATACCACTTATAAAACTGCTACAAATACCTCCAGGGATTTTCCGAGTAGATTTTTCTTCCTATTGCCCTTAACATTTTATAAATTTATCTGATTGTAAGTTATTTAATTACCTTTTAACGCTTTTCAATTCATTTTAGTCTCTTACTTATTCTTTCCAAGTTTATTTGTTTTATTTTGTTAAGTTACTCTTTTGAAAAGTAAATATTACTATGATGGCAATTTTTATTCGATTAAAGCTCCTAAGTGAAAAATATATTAAAATATCATATTTGTTCTTAATATATTTTCCTACAGTGAATTCAAATCGCAGTTCACGGCCTTTTTTTTTTTTTTTTTAATACACTTACTCCGGTCTTTTTGTTTTCTCTATCGCTGTTGTTATCAAGAAGTGTTGCGATCGTGTCAGATTTTCTAAAGTGAGTTTACACAATAACTACGTACGAGTTTATTAATTTTATTTCTGTGTGGATTTGTATATTAACCAATATAATTAAGGGCTGGAAAAGGACATTAACATATTGGACATTAATGACTACTATTGGTTTCAATCAATATGCCCACAACTGACAATATATAGCCCATTCAGCTTCTGTTTCTTCATTTCTTCCTGGAGATAATGGAATCTTCAGCGCTCATAGGCTTTCTTAGCTCCGGTATTCTAAGATATAGGAATCCGATTTTGTGAAACTTTTTCATACAGGTTAATGTATATACTTCTTCAGAGATATCTGTAATGTTACTGTCTACTCTGTGTGATGTATTTTTATATATATCTAGTATTTTATCCGTTGTAGCATCCATATTTAGTGTGTGTGTGTGTATTTGAGTGTGTGTGTTTAATGACAAAATGGAATTATTATAAATTATGATTAGACATTAGAAAATAGTGTATAATAAATAGCACGTTTTGAAGGATACTTTATAGCTAAATTTTAACAGAGATGTTAATATGCATGTATTATGGGTATGAGAAGGTGAGAATTGGGTTTATAAGAAGAAATAAACTGGAAATAATGCTGAACTCCGTTTAATGACAAAGTAAACTAAACTGCACGGACTTCGCAGAAATATAGAAAATGGTAGCGGGAGATTTAGAGTGAGTGAAGGGACGGTTAGTAGTTGGTTGCTGACGCGTTGTAACTGCTGTGTAAACTGTTCTAAAGATTATCTCTGTAGGGCTTGCACAGCTGTATTTAAACCGAGTCTCCCACTCTAGTCTGGCCTAAGTAGTAAATGAGACTCTCAATTTTGTGTGTGTGTGTGTGTGTCTCTCTCTCTCTGCTTTAGTTCTCTCTGTATGGATCCTATTACACATGCTACGACGGATAAAATACCAGATGTTATCCACAGCATTACGGATCAATCCACATATTTTTGTATAGTTGAAGACTTAACATGATTTATTATCTATTATCATGTCATTCTTGTCACGCTATCTTATATTTTTATTTTTTTATTTTTGCTAATGAAATTATTAATCCAGTGTAGCGTTGCTGTTTTCATTGTAGCTAGAATTGTTTTAGCTCTACAAATCGTAAATTTGCAAACTACTCGCTTACCAAATTTTTGCTATATCTGCTGCAATTGAGATATGTATGAGGTTTTCGTGAGGTAATGGTGAAAACTAAGACGTATTATAGTTGTATATAAAAAAAAGCCTTCTTCCCCTAGTATTCCGAACCATGGCTTTTTGGGAATATGTGGTTGCATGTCGCCTTAATAACTACCTTTCCTTCTCTTTGTTCTGATCATAGAGCATCTTGTAAATACATGTTATAAAGCCGTCGGAATGCGCCAAATATGTTTATAGCGTATAGGCTTTGACTCTCTATGTCTGTGTCTGAGTTTTTTGCGAATGTGTAGTATAAGTATATATCGCACCTTTGGGGAAACAATGACGTATGTGTATATTCCTTAATGTTGCGAACAGTCTCACTTTAAGTTTTGAATATTATATTAGGCAAAAAATTTGATATAATTTCACAGTAAACTAGAATTTTATCTTACCATATTTTGAGTTAATTATGATATTATACTATTTAATGAATTTTGTTTTTTTTTAAAGAAAAATTTCTTCTTTAAAAGGGTTGAAATGAAGAGTAAATTGCAAATCTGTCATTGTTTCCCTAGAAATTTCATTATTTGTTACCACCTGGACATAACGGAAATGTTTATTATTAGAAAAAAAAATCATTGTTGTTTTGCGTTTTATTTAAAAAAAAACTTTACATAATCAAAATAAAGAATTATAATAATTTTCATAATATTTTGGAATAATATTATTATTAAGTAATTTAACTAAGTCCTCTTTTTTCCTCTCGGAGATGGCGATTTTGGAAGTGTATGCTGGCTTCAGTTTTATTAATTCAGTTTTTTTCTTATTAAGCGAACGGCAAGTCTGAATTTTTGCTGACATCCATTCTCCACTATAACTGATTTTATAACGGTAAAAGTTGGCACCTTTTTGAAATTCTACCATTTTTATTTCCGATATTTTTATGAGATCACCATCTTCATTCTTTGTAATATTTAAACCAATATCTTCTGACAGCGCTTTGATGTCGTAAAAGTCGTTAAAATTTAACTCGACCACTTCAAATGGTTCTCCTTTTTTTTTTGCTGTTCGTATTAGAGAAACGTATTGATCTGGTATGTAAATCGGCCCGGATTTCTTCGCTCTCTTAATGTTTTTCTCAATAAGGGAATGAGCTGTGTCACCTTCATTCTGTGTATGACCCCTTATTAGGAACTTGTGTTTAATAGTATTTATGTTAAGTGTAGCAACAGCATGCAGGTACATACTCAGAAGAAATCTAAAACAAAATATAAATAAATTAAGATAAAGTGCAAAGAATATTATAAGACTGACTTAGAGCCTTGACAACTTAAATGAAAATTAATCTTGATAAAGTTGTACAACTTACCGGTTTTTTTGTTGGCCACAGCAATTGTCGGAATAAAATATAATGTTACTGTTGGGGTACTTGGTTTCTACCATTTGCAAGTATTTAAAGACGCATGAGCCAATTTCAGTGGCACCCCGGTGGCCCAATCCCTCATGCCAGAAAAAACATTTGGTACTTGACGTTTTTATATCTGAAATCTGAAAGCAATAATTTAATTAACGTGACAAGCTTTCATATAAATACTATTAATGAATTGGAACTTACAGTAAAATTGTAGCAATTGAGTTTGGAATAGTAAAAGAAGGCGGAAGAATCACCAATCGGTACGGGCATAACTGCTTGCAAGTCGTAAATAGCAACGATTTGATTGCTTTCTGTCTTACAATTTTCAATATCTTTGGCTTTTTCTTGTCTGCTTAGTTCTTTTTCCTCTTGATGTTTTCTATAATCTTCCTCTTGTGCTAACTTTTCATCTTGAGTTAAGTTATCATAGGATACACATTGATCGCACTGATCTTTTTTTGGGATGTGAAATCCAATATTAAATTGAGTATTAAAAATACGAAAGTATGCATCATAACTGGCTGATGGTTTATTGATTAATTGACGTAAACTTTTATAGTTTCGATGCATTTCCGCAATTGTTAATCCTCCATCTATAAATTCTCGAGTTGTTTGATCTCGCAAATAATGGCTCTCAATTCTAGGAATACTATTTATGTGTGCTCGTACGGATTCTTCAACCTCTGCCTCTAGCTTTGAATGGTGTTTATGTTTGCCTCGTTTGTCATCTGCAGGTGCACCAATACCGCTAAATTTAGCTGCAATGACTGTACGCACAGTGCGCTCTTTTATCCCCAGTGTACTCATAAGAAAAGGCTTGCAAACTTTAATTTTTTTGCCATCTTGTACAAATGAAAAGCTACAGTTCCGTTTTCTGGGTTCATTATTCAACTTTATTCTCCGGTACTGGCTTTCCAACACATCTATGCAAGAAGATAAGTAGTCCCGCTGCCTTTGCAGGGATCCAAGTGCCCAATAGTCGTCAAATATCTTCTTTCTTGTTTCTTCATTGTTAAACTTTGTTGGGCAGCCAAGTCTACACTTACAAGGCGGCCCCATTTCTCTTTCTTTTACAAGTTTTCCACGTGCCGATAGGTATTGTTTTCCAGAGTCCCTTAAACGTTTTCTCTCATTTTTTTTCCATTTTTCGGGTTTTCTTATTCGTTTTTTCCCTTTCTTGGCCTTTGGAGAAGAGGCGTTAATTTCATTATCTATTGAATGATGAACATTTAATAAGACATCTTCGTTGTTATTTGTTGAAGAACTGGTGGTTGATGAATCAGAAGATGAGGGTAAAAATTCATCACTATCACTTCCAGAAAAATCTTTGTCACTATCCGAGTTCTCAATCTTATAATTTTTTTCCCCTGTTCGTTTCAGTCTCAATTTTGTAATTGCCTGATTTGGTTCCGTTTGAGCATCAACTAAAAAATGTACAATAAAATAAAAAAACATAGGCTAACACTTAACGTACAATTTTGCTACAATTAATTTTTATACCTATTTCTGGATATGCACTCATCTCATTTTGCTTAATATTACATGTAGAACTCTCCATAGAATCGTTATTATTGTTGGCATTTTTTAGCGCCATTTGTAATATTTTTGATCCTCGACTCTCCATATCAGGTAAAATAAAAAGCAAAAATAAAAAAAAGAAATATTTAAACGTCTTGATAGTCTTTCTAAAATTAAAAAGAACAAAGACAAAGGGATTAAAAGGCTTTTATTATTTTGTGCAGTGGTGTTGGTAGGGAACAACAAAGACATATTTGCCATTTATGAATACAAAAATTCACATTAAGAAAAAAAAACTGGAGCGACAAGGCCTTAATTACATTTAAGTCATTGTTTCAGTCAGCTGCAGTTTACAGTAATTCGCATGCACAGAACAACAATGACATAAAATACGTTTATGTCGTAGTTGCTCCATAGAACTAAAATATTTTTTGAGAAACAACGACGTAAATGTTCTTTCTGCCGTTGTTTCCCCATTTGTAAAACTAAAAATACCTTTATCAATTTAGCGATAATGACACAACAGTAATTGTGTCATTGTTATTCCCAATAATAGTAATAAAAAGTGCCATATTTACCTTTATGTCAATGTAGTTCCGCAAGCAAACACTCCTCAAGAAACATCGCACGCAAATGACTACTCTGACGTTGTGGCACCAGGCAAGGGGTGCATTAGCGACAATGTCACAAAGACATATGCACTATCTAGCGTGAAAGACAACACTTGCACTTCTGTCACTGTTTCTCCAGATAAAGTGGAATATTACCAGCATTGCGGTATTAAAAACTAATTGTTGGAGAAATTGCACTTACGTCATTGTTTCCCCAAAGGTGCGATATGTGAACAAAATAGCTCAGAAATGAACCAAATTTCCTAAAGTTCACCATCCAGTCTAAGGTTTCTAAGGTCAAATACACGGTCAATCGATTTCACTAAATGGCTTTTGCAGTTATCCGTGATTTTCTGGAAGATTTCGGTGTAATAACCACGCTGTAATACAAGGGCGACCTGTACACTGTAATGAAATCAAGTCTCAGAAGCGCTGGCCATAATGTTGCTAATATCATCTGTCACGCCCACTGCTCTATATGGATGAATGGACTAAAACTGTAAAAGCCTAGCTTCTTCCTAGCTCCCCACTAAGAGCTAAGAGGATTGCGAATATAAAGCCGATAATCTCAGGGCTTTAGCTGAAGATCAACCTTTGAAGGATAAAACTCGCTGAACTAAACGCTTGAACAAATCTAAACAGGCTTCCAACAAGAAAATGTCAGTCAAATATTCAAGAGCTTATTATGAGTCGACAACACTAAAGAGAGTTATTTAAAAAAAAAAAAAATTAACCGCTTGACACAATCACTCAACTTGGTCGACTTGCTCGCAAGCCAGAGATCCCGTGCACAGGCCAGAGAGTAGTTAACCAACTGGCCAAACTAGCTAATTGCAGGGCAAGCAAGAATTCTAACTACTCCGCACATTTAAAGTGACTCACATCAGCCAGTGCTGCCAACCTATTACATCATCCAACAACATCACTCTCCACTCAGTCACTCTATCACAAGATCTCAAGGTCACAGTGAGTTGGCCAATGTGGCCATTCCCATCTAAATATCTAAATCTCTTCTTTAATATTACTTTGATTTGATGTTCCCGATTCTGTTCCATTCACTTTTTCTTTGAAACTATGTTGTGAATTGCAATAAGCCATTTGAGTAATTATTCAAACCAGCATAAAAACTTGCAAATACATTTCGCACATGACGTATTTCAGTCAATAATTGTTTCACTTAAGACTTTGCAAGTAGTAGTACGTACGTACCAAACCATATAATATTGCAAAATAAATGCAAAATGAATACTGGTTCGTTGCCATCATGATTTATTAAATAAGTTATATTTTTTTGATAAAATAATTTACAAAATTACAAAACATCGGTTATTTGAATATATTTTGAAGAATAAGTTAAAGTTATTTAATGCTTTTGGTAGTAGACAACTATTGGCTCAAATGATTATTATAAACTATTTCAAGGAACAAGCTGTTTAGAACTTTACCTAATGTTAAAACGATGTTTGTAATTGCAATTGAGTATAACGTTCTATAGAGCATGATTAGGAGAATTGCCATCGATTGATTGATTGTTAAGTAGCAACCTCAAAATCAATTAATCTAGATTGATGCTTTGAATTACAACTACTTGTATAGACTAGTCAAAGATTATACTTAGTTGTATTTAGTTTATTATCAATGAATTTATACTATGGTGGCTCCCTCTGAATAACACCCTCTGAATAACTATGGCGGACAATTCCCCCGGGGGTACGGCAGTATATGAAAGCAGATACTATATTATTTTATTTTATTTTATCCCCGCTATCGTATCAGTAATTTAGAAGATAAAGAGTTTAGTTTACCCGACAAGTTCTAAATTATCTAATAGTAATAGCTTGGAATATGGACTAAGGGTTCCCTCCTCCGTTTAAAGATCTCGCTAGCACCAGGTAACCCCTTTCAGACGGTTTTCGTGAGAAAGCCAAATTTAGCTACGAAGCACCGTTTACAAGATATTTTGGATAATATAAAAAATTATACCAGAACTAACCTTTGCAATATTAGTTCCTGTATTTAAAAGTAAACGGAAAATCAAGTTCGAGCTTCATGATTTTATTTATCCCAAACACAAACAAACACGCGCCGACATACACACTTACTCACACATATTTTGTATATATAAACATTATGTAATTGCATATTTTTATAAGATAAATCATGCTTTATTAACAATAAATTTACAAAACTCCATGAGTGTCAGCTTTAGCAGCTATAACCTCCTAAAGGTAAATATATACAATTGTTTAAAGCCTAATTATATAAATGATTTGGGAAATATTTTAAAAAACCCAAGCTATATGCGGCCAATTCTTTATAGTATAGCGCTCCTCCGCTGTCCTGTGCGTGAGCACAACCCCCCAAGTCATAGTTCCCTATCACCTGCAAAGTTAAATAGTGCTTAAATTTCACCTGTTAAAAAAATTCTCCGTGGCGACCCTGATATAATCTTGAACGTAGTCGATGTTCGTAGCAACGTGCAGGTCTAGATTTCGGGTATACCTGGGTGAGGAAGATACCAATCTCAGGAACTTATTTTGTATCATATAATGGATGTGTTAGGTGGAGAGAATTTGGGTCTCAATTGATGAAATGAGATTGACTTTGTTAACACTGGTTAAATATGTATAATAATAATAATGAGACACAGTCTGCCTGGATTTTACAATAGAGATTGGTTAAGGTAGAGTGGTATGAAAATGACACGAAGTAACTGGCTAGTACGAACTGTATTGAACTGTATCCCTCTCTGGACTGTCCGTCGCTGTATTTATACAGTTTCTCCCACTCCAGTCCTAGAGAGTACTTGGGTTCGTTTCTCTTCTCTTTTACTCTCTTTGGTTGCTGTTACACATCACCTGCAACGAGGCGACACTGGATCGACATGCCAAGCTCCTGGATTGTATATTTTATGCACATACATAATATAGAATTGTATTAAATTGTAATCACTAAGCTCTTTATAATGGGCGAGGGAGAGAATTTGGTTCTAGAGATGAATAAACTGGTAATAATGCTGAACACTCCATAATAGAAATAAAAAAAAACTGCCAACCCTTTACACGAATATAGAAATTAGGTAGCGTGAGATTTAGAGTGATTGAAAAGAAATGTCGTAGCAGTAATTTAGAAGACAAAGAGTTTAGTTTACTCTACATGTTCTAAATTGTCTAATAATTGTCTAATTGCTTGAAATATGGTTGCTGACGCGTTGTAACTGGCTTTATAAACTGTGACTGTCTTCTGTAGGGCTTGCGCAGCTGTATTTAAACAGAGTCTCCAACTGTAGTCTGGCCTAAGTAGCGAGTGAGTCTCTCAATTTTGTGTTTATCTCTCTCTCTCTGCTTAAGATCCCTCTCTTTGGATCCTCTATACTCTTGGATAAAAACCCTGTTAGCCGTCAAAGAAATATAAATGCTCTTGAGAGGTACTGGGATCAGTGGCGTCTGCAAGGTAACTTAGACAAATGTAAAGTTATAATCTTTCGAAAGAGAGATAGTCTGGCATATAGAGAAAAATGGTTTTGCAGTGGACAGTAGATTTAATGTGTAAATAAATAACGAAATTCTACTCGCCCCTACATTTAACAATGATTCAAGGATTGTTATTGATCTCAGTTGCTAAGCCTGCATTGAATACTATTTGGTCTGCTTTATTTTACAAAATTTCCGTTTCTCTCTCGTGAAAAATTTAAACTATTTAATTTAGTATGTCACTTTATTGCCTGTCATGCAGTTCAAAGTTGGTGTGATCAACTGTATGTAGAACTTGAAAAATACTTCATTATTTTTATTATAAATCTTTTTGCGCTTCCTTCAATTACACCAAATTTTCATGCTATGTATTCCAATTGAGGCTGACTTGCTTGAGGTATTTTACAATGCATCTTCATTTAAAATTCACTATAAAAATTATTAATCCATTAGTGCTTCTGTCAGTTTAATTTGTGATAATAAAGCAGAAAGTGTAATGGTTCAAAAACTGTATTCAAATGGCCCACAGATATTTTTATAATTTTGATTCTCTTATAATCAATGTACCTCTTTGGAAAATCAGTTAATGTTATTATTAAGATCCGATAAGCTCGCTGGGCTGAGTCTGTTAGAAGAGCCTTGTAAAGTTACATACGTTTTTTGTTTTTAAAGAATTGGATTCAACAGTGCATCTTTGCTCTGTTTTAAATAAAAACTTTCATAATTATAGTTTAAATGAGCTTTGTGGACTATTTAAATTGAGAGGTGAACTGTTGTTCCACAATTATTCACCTTGGTGGTAATACAATTGTTCGTGGTGGAATCAGTGATTTTCTGAACTAATGCCCCCCTATACTGTCTGCATTTCGTTTCCAATATTTAGGTCAATCTGTTTTGGTTAGAGTAGACATTGTGGTTGTCTTTAATAGACTCCAACTGTTGCCAACTGATTAAATATGCTCAAAAAGCATGGCACTATGGATTTTCACTTTTAAGAGAATTTAATAATAATTAATTTATACTGGGATGAATGAGTGTCACCATTAATATATTTATAGTATACACAATTTGATGTATTAATATCATATTTATTTATGAATAAAGTGACTCTTTTTTTTCTTATTCCTTCTCTCTCCTACTGTTTCTGTCAATTAAGAATTCTTTATTTATTTATTTCATTTATTTAACCGAAGGTGCGACTTTATAGAATAGGTTCTTCAGTTTTTGGAACTTCTAGAAAATGACTATGATTTCCAAAAATTGATAAAGGTAGTTCAACGGAATTTATGGAATTAAATGAATGTTATATGTGGTTATGTCAATGTTACTGAAAAAGCCTCTCCTTTTGGTGGTTTATGAGTTCATATTGTACATTCCAATACAATGTTTACAATATGCACAAAAGTAAGCACTGTAACTAATAATTTTAGACTAATTAAAGAAAAAATTCGTTATGAAATTAATACGAGAACAAAACAACAGAAAACAATATAATAAAATAAATACACTGGTAATTTAAATAAAGATGGGTTAAAATATATCTAATCAAATGAGCACTAATTAAATGTAAACTAAATACTTTACAACATAAATAACTAAAAATTTTTCTTAAAAATTACGTCTCAAAATAATTTTTCCAGACAGCTCTACCTCTTGCGTGGTCCACATACACCATCTACTCTGACTGCCATCTCATCTCTCCATCTCACTACCTGGCGTCCTTTTTTCCTTTTCCGATCCCTTGGCGTCCATTCGGAACTTCTATCCTCCATTCGGGCCACATGGCCTGCCCAGGTCCACTTCAATCAATGGGCCTCCACTTGCAAGTCCTGCATTTTTCCGGATTTCGGCAATGCTTTTCTTTTCCTGCCTTTTAACTCCCTACATACTCCTCAACATTTTATTTTGGGTGATGCGAAGCCGAATGGAAGGTACTTGGTGAGGGCCCAGGTCTGACTTCCATACAGAATGCAGGGGTAAATACACTGCGCTAGTACTTTTCCTTTCAATTCATTTGAAAAGTTGCCCTTTAAAATACTTCTAAGTGCCCAAAATTTCTTCCATCCCCTAATAATCCTTTTGTATATCTTTTCCTCTCTCCTGCATTTAAATGAGATGGTTTGTCTCAAATAGTTCAAATCCTCTACGAATTCCAACTTTTCTCCTTCAAAGTTAAAATTTTCTCTTCTTCCATTGGTGAGGATTTTAGTTTTTTTCCAATTTGGCATCAGTCCCGTTCTTTTACACGCTCATTTCTTTTGCCTGCATTAAATTTGGTGAGAAAAGTACAATATCGTCGGCAAAACGAAGATGATTTAGGAACACTCCATCTATGCTGATACCATTCTTCTTCTTATCTAGTTTTCTAAAAATACTTTACAACACACAGTTGAATAGTATCGGCAATAGAGGGTGTAAGGGTGTTGTGAGGAGATGTTGGTTGTCGATGATGAGTGATAAATAACACCTTAAGATTTGGTTAAGACATATAATTTGATATATATGTATATGTCTGACTGCCAAGGACTTTACACTGTAGAGTTTAGAACTGAACTGAACTGACAGACTGACGTGGCTAAAATTATATGTACGGAGTGAAGTTAAACTGATGTATAAATCAACAGAATGATATCTAATACTGGACGATCCGTCAACTGGATGGATGTACGACTTTATTGAATAGTTTTTTCGCGATTTTTTTCAAAGAATTTTCGTTAACAATAAATAGCTCCTTAAAAATCTAATAAATGTTAATAAACATGACTTTCTGCAATCTATAAAAAATTATGGCACTCTCACTTTAATAATAACTCCATTTACAGTCAATAAAGAAAAAATCTGTATGCCTTAAATAAATTGTTTCAAAATTAAAAGTTGTAAACCTATTTCTAATAATGTAATTTTTAATTTATGGGGCCATAAAGTGTATGTCTTTTCCCTGGGAAAGCCTAATAAATTAACATTTATCTTTAAAAGTGTGAAGTTTACCAAAGTAAAAACAAAATGAATTCTCCCCCAAATTACGACAATTTTATTATGTTTTTCAAGCTTAAACAATATTTTGAAATGTGCGGTGTATAAAAATAGTAACATTTATACACAAATGTACATTTATACACATCAATAAAAGACGAATTTCATTAAATTTGTTATATTAACTATAAAATTTGTCAAATACAATTTTGTAAACTTGTATTTCGCACCATATTTTTTTAAAAACCTTAAGGGAACATAATAAAAAGCTTGAGGTAGGAACTTGTCGAAAGCCAGACGGGGTTTCTTATAATATTTATGTAACATTTAATGCCCTCTTTGGAGAAAATTGGCTTCACCATTTTAAATTATTGATCGTTAAATGTTTCAGGATTAAAAAAAGGAAAACTTGTTGATATCCTTGAAGCATAAGAAGGGAAATTGCCTACTATAGGCCAAAAAAAACAAAACAGCATTCCTTGAATTTTTTACTCTTATTTAAAAGGGAAATCATGTTTTTCAAAAAATGTTTATAAATAAAATTGTAAGAAATCAATTTTACTACCATCTCTAAAATCTTGAATTTATTTTCAGTCATTTACGTAGGCTTCAACGTTGAATGTTTCCAGTTTTGCTCTTCTTAAATTATGAAACAAAAAAAACTCTTCCCTAATAGAAGGCGTTTATCATCAATTCGAAACATTGAAGAAAATTTCCGTTTTGAATCTACTGACAAAGCATTGAAGTTCCTATCCAATATTACTTATACACAGTTGAAGTTCGAGCCAGAAAGATTGTAGTTGTAAGGGTGTTGTGAGGAGATGTTGGTTGTTGATGATGAAAGATAAACACCTTAAGATTTGGTTATAAGATGGTAATATTACGTTCGGCAACTAAACGTGCCATCCTAAGGAAACGTAAGGATAAATACTAAAATCTAAAAATCACCACATATGTGAAAAAAAGGAAAGAAATAAAATTAAGCTTGGCTGAAATAAGGTTCTTTTTATTACCATCTTATAACAAGATAACACTTCGGCCCATATAAAATACAAAAATTTGAATTAAGATTTGGTTTAAGATGTATAATTGATGTAGGGGTAGTGAACCCCCACCACTCATCCACTCTAGTGGAGAGAAACAGCCCCTCTCGCACAGAGAGGAGAGGTTCGGCCAGTGGATATATATATATATATGAGAGACACAGTCAGGATTCTATTCTGACTGTCTCTCTCTCATATATATTTATACACTGGTCGAGCCTCTCCTCTCTGTGCGAGAGGGGCTGTCTCTCTCCGCTAGAGTGGATGAGAGTGGGGGTTCACCGGGCTTCACCAAAACCCCTACAAGGGCATCCCTGCCTCACTCTCCTCTATAGACTAAAGACTCTTCCCCTCCTTTCTAACATAATGTAGGCCTTATTATTCGAATAAATTTCCTTAAGTAGCTCAGTATACACCTTTTCCACTCCGATTTCACCTTCACCACCTTCTCCACACCAAATAGATTGGTGTTCTGACATATCGAATGCCTTTTGAAGCTCAATAAATATTAGATATATTTCTATTTTATATTCTCTACACTTTTCTACAACTTGATTTATTGTCTGGAGTTGGTCGATTGTTGAGTATGAGGGGCGGAAACCTGCTTGCTCTTCCGATTGATTCTCATTAATTTTATTTTTAATTCTATCTTGTACAATGTATGCGAATAATTTGTACATAAGTGATGTAAGGCTAATGGGGCGATAGTTGTTAATTACATTTCTTGAACCACCTTTATGCAAAATAAGAATCTTAATGCACTCCCATTGACTCGGAATAGTAGCATGCATAAAAATATTAGAAAAGAGCCTAGTTAATGCTTTACTTAACGAATTTTTACCTTTTTTAATCACTTCTGCCTCAACCTGATCATCCCCTGCAGATTTACCTAATTTTAATCTCTCTATTGCTTTGTCAACTTCTCCTTCTAATATTGGTAAGAATTCCTCCCCATTCCTCTCTACTAACATCATGCTTTCATTTCCATACTCTAAATTTCGATCCCGCTTATAAATATTTTCATAGAAGGTTGTAATATTTTCTAGTATTTTTTCCCTATCTGTTATTATTATACCTTCTGGCTTTTCCAGTTTTTGAATCTACAACTTCTTAATATTTGCTATTTCTTTTTTCATTTTCTGTATTGAACCTTCGTCTACTACAGTTTTAAAAATCATTTCTTCTTTATATTTCATCAAATCCATTCTAATCTTCTTCTTTACTAGTTTCTTCAAATCCATTCTAATCTTCTTATTTACTAGTTTCTTCAATTCTTCATGTTCTATTTTCTGAATTTCTGTCTTGTTAATTATTTTATTACACTTTTCCCTTTTATCTATCAAATATAGTCTCATCCGATAATTTTTTAGTTTTCCTTTTCTGAATCTTTTGTCTTTATTATTGCATCATATTCCTTCTGGATATCCATAGCATTATCTAGTATTAATTTAGAGAGCTCTTCTTCCAATAATTCTTCATAACGTTCTCGAGATTCGCTTATACTCGGAGTTATATTTTCTTGTTCTCCGATAATTTTAAATGGTCTTACCTCTAACTTTATTATGCAGTTTACAAATCTATGGTCCGAATTAAATGGGAACTCTGTTTCTACTTTCACAATTTTGACTTTTCTTATATCTTTCATGAGTGGATAATCAATCTGGAATTTCTTTCCCTTGGGAGAGCACCATGTCCCACCTTCCCTGCTTCACCTTCCCTGCTTCACTGGAAAAAGGTATTCAATTGCTTTAAACCCTGACTGGCTGCAAAATTGACCAGACGTTCTCCTCGCTTATTACTATTTCCATATCCGAAGGGCCCTAGTATATTCTCCTCGCCCTGTCTTCGTTTTCCTACTACTGCACTAAAGTCACCTATTAGCATTGTTGTACATCTACCAGAGGGCGATAAATATATGTCTTCCTCCAGTTGATTATAGAACTGCATTAATTCATCCTCTGTACTTGCAGTTGTTGGGACATGGACTTGGAGTAAATAAATGTCTCTATTCCATACTTTTATTCTTAATGCGGCTATTCTCGGAGAAATTAAATCATACCAAAATTCATTTAAAGCATTTAAATTCATTTAAAGCAACGTTTTTATTTTTCTTCACCAAGAATCCCACTCCGAAATTTCCGGCCTCGGCAGCTGTATGAAGGAATAAGTTTCCATTCTTTAATTATACAGTTATTTCCAGATTTGACGTAATGGTCTTTTTGTTTGGTCTCAGTATTAACATAAATAAACAAAAAAAACAAACAAACAAAATGGTCTCAGTATCGGTGCGAAAATATAATTTCAGCCAGTCCTACTATATCCCAGGAAACATTGTCAAGAGCATGTTCTAGTTCCACCAATCAATCATTACTTAATAATGTTGAGTATTAAGCGTACCTATATTAAATGTCCTATATCTCCTCGCTTTTCCTTTACCCGTGTTTACCTTAGACATGCCTGGGTCCTCCTCTAATTCCTTCCCGTCGGGTATTAATTGTTATTTACTACGTTAATAAAGATTCTCGACCGATCTAATAACAACTAAAGGGATCTCAAGGAGCGGTCAATAAAATGTTCACTTTTTTTGTAAATCTTTTCCAACGTTTCGACAAATTATAATTCGCCTTCTTCATGGATCTGTACAACAATCAAACAAAAAAGAATAATAATAATCATCATCATCATCATAATCTTAATATAGGTAATAATAATATAGAAATAGTTTGGGACAATTATTAAATACCAGAAGACAAAAACAAAACAAATTAAACTACTTACAAAATTAAAAAATTAAAAAAAATTAAAATTTATTAGATATGTACTAGTATAAATAATTAGCATTTCTTACAGTGAATTATTCAACTTCTGTAAAGTGAATTATTCATCAACTGTAGCGTAATTTTAAAATTATTATAATTTAACGATGTAATAAATACTTTAGAATTTAGATGTTAGATAGATACCTTAGATAGATAAAGATGTTTATTGAAATTAAATCATACCAAAATTCTTTTAAAACTAAATAAAACAATCTAATACATCAAAGCAATAGTATATAATACCGTCTGCCGAGTTTGCTTTTCTAATAATATCTTTATAAATGTTACCGGCAAAATATGAAATTCAGAAAAAGTATGAAATTCATTCCGGACGAACTCTCAATTTATTTTATTACATCCCGATTTCATAATATATTTTATTAGTAATCATTTATAAGTTAAATTATTTTACTTAAAGTACCGGAACTATCGAAATACCATTTGGAATACCAGATTTATTATACTGAAACTCTACAATAGAATCTCCCCAAGTTAACAAATGAATAATAGGAATATTTAAAAGAATATTTTTCAAATACACAAAATTTATCATAAGAATCCGGTATCTGAGTATAAACCACGCATGGTATTAATCTGGTATCTGAATATAAACCACGCATGGTATTATATGAAATGCCTAAGCATTCTATAGAATGCCTGAATTTCATACTTTGCCCCTTAACATAAATAAACAAAAAATAGTAATTTCTTTATACTCAACAAATGTTTCAAAAATAAGTGTTAAAATAAGAAGGATTACAAATAATGCAAAAATATTATGAACAAAACATTAATTACATTTTAAACTAAAGAAAAATAAACATAACTTTAGGTAATTAAAATAATACATTAACTATCTAAACAACAAAAACAAAATAATCTCTTTTTATTAATTAAAATTGAATTCTTTTATTAATTCATCACTATAACCCATTGCCAGGCTTACGTATTTATATAACGCAACCCAATCATTACCATATAAAAAATCCAAACATTCTTGAGTATCTTAGAACAGTCCACTTAAAAACCGTCTTCGAAACTCTGACAACACTGGAGGCAACATCCTAAGAAATGGAGAACGTCTTCTCTTTCCTTTCGGTTATTACACAGAGAGCATTCATAAATTCCAGATTCAACCCAGTGTGGATAATATAAATTTAGTTAATCCCCTCTTGTCTTGAACAAAGTTGAAACAATATTTATTTAACAGTTTTCTAGATAGGAGGGTGTATTATTAAACTTACAATTTACTGTTCAAATACAACTTGAAGTTGAAAGGAAGATATTCATTTAATAATAGTTTATTAGAGAAAGATGTGTGAGTTTTTGTCCACAGATATTTGGGGATGATGTGTATATTTTAAATTTTAACTCCCTAAAAGTAAACCATAATGGTTAAATTTATTAAGGAAACAAATTCTGCTTAAGTCTAAAGAAATGGAGAATCAGCCTTATTGTTCTCTTTCTGTTAATCCGTAATAGTTATTCTATATTCAACCGCCACAACTTTTGAGACATTATGATGGATATGCTATTGGAGAACATAAGGCGGATAAGCGGATTAGAGTGGGTGAAATGATCAGTACATTAATGGAAATTAACCCAACAAACCAACAGATGCGAGCGTTGAAGTGACACATTGCGTTGAAATGAACTCTCTACACGGTGAACATGGTGAATTTTCTCTGACGATGGATGAAAATCCGAAACCGGTCAGGAACAAACTGAATGTGCATGCTACAACGGATAAAATATCAGATGTTATCCAGCATTGCGGACCCATCCACAAATTCAACTATCCTTAGAATATATTTATTAAACATTTAGCAACGTTTGGACATGTGATGGTACCCTGCGTAAATTTTACCGTCATCAGTGGACCTTCAGTTTGGACACCGCTTTTCTAAAGAAAGTAAAGTAATTGCTGCTTTTTCAGGCGGGCTTTTCCGACTATCAAATTAGATCATTACTTATTCTATATATAAAGAAAATCTGCCGCATTCACATTCATTTAAACCATTGAAACTCGCAGCGACAAGGCTTGAGAACAAAAAGCTTAGATAATGCACTGCGTTTCAAACCTAACAAAATTTAAACACTGCGTTTTATGAAATATAAAAAAAAATGAAGTACAGTATTTGTAAATTGTACTTGTAGGGAAGTATTGCTATTGTAACAGATTTTTTAAATTTGAGTTTTCACCGTGTAAAGGTTCAGAGAAAACTGACCGAGGAGTTTGAGGTAAACTCAGGCCTTAGGCAGGGGGATCCTCTTTCACCTATTCTATTTAATATGGCCCTGAAACTAGCAATAAGGGCCATTCGCACAAACCCACATGGGACTATTTACAATCGTCTCACTCAGCACATGGCTTACGCCGATGATGTGGTTATAACGACGCGCACTATGAATACCTTAGCTGGAGCTTTTCAGGAGTTGGAGGAAGCGGCAAAGAAGCTTGGTTTACAAATAAATGCGGATAAGAAAATATACATGAAAAGCGCAAGAAACCCAGGCAACGAAGAAGATTTCATCGAAATGATGAAGTATAAATTTGCGAGGGTAAAAGGCTTCAAATATTTAGGAGCGGTTGTTACCTAGCAGAATGACGTTAGCTCTGACATTAAGGCGAGAATCGCGGCAGGCAAGAGATGCTATTTCGCGATTCACAATATGTTGCGCTTTAAAGCGTTATCTACACGTGCAAAACTACTGGTATATAAGACCATCATTAAACAAGGACGCCTTAGATGGTTGGGTCATGTGGAGCGGATGGAGCCGGAACGCTTGCCTAGGAGGATGCTTTATGGCACCCCCGGGGGTCGACGTCATAGAGGTAGGCCTCGTACGAGGTGGCTCGATGATGTGGAGACGGGCCTGAGGAGCATGGGCGTGCGTAGATGGCGTTTGAGAGCCCATGATCGAGAGCAGTATAGGAAGCTGGTTGAGGAGGCCCAGTCCTTTCAGGACTGTAGCGCCCCAGAAATAAAAAAGAAAAGGGAAGTATTGCTATTGTGCCAGATTTTTTAAATTTGAGTTTTGAACGACTGTTAATACAAATTTTAAGGTCCTCTGAGTATGAAAAAACTGTTTTTAGCAAATGTTCTGTATATGATATGTGTTTACGTTTGTGTGAACAAAATATCTCACAAATCAAAACTTGTAGATTGCTTAAACTTAGTATTTTCATTTACGTACCTCCACCGGCCCGTGACACGAAGATTTCCGCCAAAATTCATCCAACCAGATGTATAACAATTCTGGTATTTTTTTTTAATGATTTTCTCGTTTAAACTTTGCATACTATCTATCACTTTTATTTAAAATCAAGCTTTCCAAATAACTGATTTTATCTGGGGTTTTGAGGTAACTGCAATTTCAGGTTTCATCACCTATATAATACTGAAATACTGTAGAAGCATTGTTAGAATTCCAGAAGTGTAAACTGGAAGTGCGACTTTGCAGGTTTTGAGTTTGTTTTTTGGGGGGGGGGGTATTTTTCAGGTAAATACTGAATTTCCCTTATAACCAGTGTAAGCTACAACTGCTGTTTGGTTAAGATATAAACCTACCATTTTTATTTACGTAACTTTTCAAATTTCAAATGTTATAGTTTGAGGACGTGCAATGTTTTGGCGCTAGAGCAACTGAATAATTAATTCTAAGTTTAAGCAAAAATTTATCAATTTTATAATTGCAGTAACAGCAGCACTTATGGGTATGAATGTATTTATTAGTACGACTGTATTTATTAGCGTGAAAGTGTTTTTCTTTTCCTTGGGTGAAAGGACTAAATGAATGAGAGTAAATAATGCATATATATTTTGTATATATGTAATAAAGGTAAATTTACAGTAAAAGCACTACATGAAATACTATTAGAGGGTAATTTACCAATGAATATTACGCCCAAAATGATTTATTAATGCAAGGGATGGCACAATCAGGATATCCACGCTCCTCCTCGTCAAGTAAGAGAGGATGCATGGGATCATGTTCTATAAACGACTGCTCCACCTTATATTGCTGGGCCAAGGTACGGTGTTGGATGCACGAGGTGGAGAGGAACGTGCCATCTCAGTTTGTGGAGGCAAAAGATCGAGGAGAAAACAGTTTTAGGGGCGCTAATGACCACAGCTGTCGATGCGCCGATCAAAAAAAAAAAAAAAAACTGCAGTAAGAAAAAGTCGTGTGTCTGTTTCAATCAAATTGATTTTGTATTTTTTTGTTTAGCTTCTCTGTTTATCTTTGTCTAATAAGCTGAACATACAAACTTGTAACAGAAATGTTTTGGTTTTATAGTTTATCTTTCACTTTTACTGATAATGACCATAACTCTGCTGGATAATTGATTAGTCCAATGAATGTGTAATTAAATCTCATTAGCACTGAAATACCTTAATCCTATTTCATGCATGTTCAATTTTAATATCCAGCACCGTATTTACCACAAATTGGGTTATCTCTGTTCCAGTTTTTTAATCTTTGCATATTTTAATTTTTAAGCATTCAATTAAAGAGTGGCCCGTACTAGGTCAGTAGTTTTAACCAGGCTATCCTAATGCTAATACTAAGCTAATGTGTTTACGCGCTTCCAGCCTACGATCTATACAGTATTCTAGTATGAATTAATATGACTGAGTTAATGTAATCAACGGAGATGTGTTGCCTAATAATTAATAGTTGTAATGAATTAATACCAAACACCTGGCTGATTCGTAATTGAACGTATAGCCCCTTCTGAAGAAATAAACTTTGCATCAATAATTCTTTATAATTCATTTAGGAATTCATAGGTTAATAACTCATTCTCTTTTACCCATCCTACAGCAACAATTGCTGGAGAAGATGACTAGTTGGCAGAGGGTGGGTTTTCACAGTATTGTTTTCAAATTATGCGAATCACCTTGGTTACATTGGTTCATTACAGAGCGCCATATTTGCTGACTGGTTAGAGACGTGGACCGCCAAGTTAATTAAATCATTAATTATTTAATTATTACTTTAACCATTAATCAAAGTAATCAAGTCCTGCTTGAATACACTTTTTAAGTCTAATTTTCCGGCACTTGTCTGGAAGTATGTGAAGACGCATTGTCGTGATGAAGCATTAAATCTCATTTGATGTAGCATTAGTGTGTATCCAGATTGTTGTAACAGTTATCTGTTCTTCCAACTCAGTTGCCTTCACCAATCCGGTAAGTACTATTGAAGAAAACTGACACATTATTTTTTTTAATGCCCCCTATAGGGCTAGAGTTAGGTCATCTAAGTAAAGTCAGCAATCCAACTATGTTGATTGTACATCATGGTGGCGGGAACCATGCTTAAATTAAGAACATTCACATAATTTAATATTCCCGGCGAGAAGAAGTGGTGCTGGCCAGACTTCGAATAGGCCACACAATATTAACTCATGGGCATCTTTTCAGAAGAGAAAGGCAGCCAATTCGTCGATAACTGTTCTACATATATTGCTCGAATGTACTAAGTATTCAACTGTAAGAGCTAACCTAGGAATACCTAATACGTTACAGGACGCTTTGGGCGATAATTTAGTTAGCGTAAATAACACCTTACAGTTTCTAAAGCAGATTGGTTTATTCCAGAACTTGTAAATTACATTGTAAATAGGAATTTTATCTAGAATAGTTAATCATTGTGTATATATAATGTTTTTATTTGTATATAGTACGTTAAGTTAAAACGAGTAGAGGAATATCGAGTACTCTACTCCAATTATGTAAATGTATGATTGTGAAGTGCGAATGAAAGAATCGTGATTGGGTTAATTTTGTGTAGAATGAGAGTATTTATTAGGATGGCTGTATTTATTAGCGAGCATGAATAAGGTACATTAGATTACAAACAAAGGTGTGAATGGAGGCAGGGACCAATGCCGGTCAGGAGTGGCATCATGATTATCGTCATATATCGTTTGGACTTGGGAGCCACTGAATTTTCGGAAGGGTGGGCCTGAAGCCGGGATTGGCACCCCGGCACTTGTTTAAATGGATGTGTGATTGTGTTGAGTGAATGCTTTACAGAATGTGGAAGTTAAAAATACAGTGCATATTAGAAATGTTCGGGCAAATAAATATACTCATATTAGCCCAGTAGGTGCGAAGAACCTTAGCCGTTGAGCACCTTAAAAATAACAAAAAAAAAAATAATTTAATATTGTTAATATATTTTACCATTTTCATTCAATCTTAAAATTTAGGGAAGTGAATAGCTAAGTGGTTAGCGTACTGGACTCCCACGCGGAGGACCCGGGTTCGAGTCCAGCTTTGCTAACCTTCGATTTTTTCTTCCTAGGAGCCTCCACAGCTTACTGTCTGGTGATGGACAGTGTTGTCTGTAACGAGAGAACATGTCCGGAGATAAAAAAAAAAAAAAAAGACTTTCGCCGCCATTCAGCATTTTGAGGGTTCTTTTGCCAAATCGCTCTCGTTTGGACTTTTAAAATGTTGTTAACAAGTGAGGAATTCTAAAGTAAAATAATCTTCTTCATCTTAGAGTACAGTGATATCATATCTAGAATATAATGATATCATACTAGGTTATGATATATACATTTACGGTATATACGATACATACTAAAGTATGATATAAATAATGCGTGGTCCTTAGCTTAATGGCTCTCTATTATTTTGTACGTACATCTTGAATCACCTTCTGTCATTTTTGTTTACAGCAAACTGTGTTCCACTGTGGTGCTCTAATATGAGAGAAGTATTGCGATTAAAATCAGAAAAGCATTTAAATACAGAAACCTGTTAGCAAAAGGAATTACCAAAAGCCTGTTACAAGCGCTGGATGGATATCAGTACTACTTTAAAATCGCGTAGTAAGTCATAACACAAAATATTTTTTTTTTGTTCCATAGTTTCGCAATTAAACACTTTCACTTCTGCATTCAGTGATTAACAGAAAACGACTATTAATTCAATTAATAGATAAGAGACTTAGAACAAAGAAAGATAAAAGTTTATGTTGGATGTGTGGATGGGTCCACAATGCTGGATAAATCTGGGATTTCATCCGTCATTGCGTGCACATATATATTTATGCTGTTCCTAACCGGTTTCGGTTTTTCATCCATCGATAGAGTGAAACTGTCAAGTTGGTGTAGAGAGTTGATTTCAACTTTATGTTTCTGTCGTGGCAGAAATGAGAATCCGAAACCGGTCAGGAACAGCATAAATATGCCACTTTTAGATAAAATCTCAGATTCAGTTTATATGCTTGTTTATTCATTCTCAAAACTTGTGACCTCCAGATTTGCTGACCTCCTTCCTGGTTAAGTATCACCTTCGCATATGATAATAGAATTTTGGTAAAAATGGTTCGTTCTAATGATTTTCTTTAATTGTTCAAATGATTTTCAATTAATTTTCTCTAATCTTCGTATATCTATTTGTTAGGTCGCGCCACCTTTGACAGATTAACATTGCTTCGCCTTTATGCCCTTTTTTATTACCACACTACTGTTAATCACTTGCCATTTCCAAATTATTATTTCCTTTTTTTTTCTTTCATCACCGCCTCGTTCTCACGCTTCCCCGCATTTTCCCCCTCTTTCTCTCTTGGTGGTGGGATTGTCGGTACTTTTATCTCTCGGAGTTCGCGAGTTATTTATTTTTCCACACCCTTCAAACGTTCTCTATTCCTCTAAAATTTCTTCACTTGTCTTCTGCAGTTCGCCTGAACAACAGTGTTTGTGCCGTTCTCTTTTTCTGTCGCCCGACTAGCTAACCTCGCCTTTACCGCTTCTTCTTAGTCTGTGGTGTACTGTTAATTTCGCCTTTAAATTTTGTGGCGCCTTATACGCACCTATTCGCCGTGTTAATTAATAAGACTCATCTCTACGCACCTTCACCTTCACGAGGCTATTTCTTGCCGCTTCAACAACGGCATCATCCGCTTCTAAAGGAGCATTCCAATCCTTCTACGCTCACCTGAGTTCCTTCCTTTCCCACACGCACACCACACACACACCATCTCTTCCTTTCTCAGTCCGCCATTCGTCTCATCAAATGGGTGAGTCCCTCGAATGGGTAAGTCTCGTTTTCATTTGTTTTGCAATATTATTCATTTTTGCTTTTCACCCGCTACTTGCCATCTCACCTTGGGTGTCTGCCGCGTAAACACTATTAACTATTTAAAAGAAATATCTCACTTTTGTTTTGAAACTTTTTCCCGTGAAAATTTCTGCGATATTCTGTGGGAACAGTAGTTTTACAAGCTTTCCTCTAAAATACCAGTATTGTTCTATCATCTAAGTATATATAACACTAATCAAACAGTAGAAGCATTGCTAAAATTTGAAATTTAAAGAAAATCATTAACCGGAAGTGCGATTTTATTGAAAGGTTTCGTAGTTTTTTTTTGGGGGGGGGGACTTTTCTCGAAAACCGAAGTAACGTTTTGTGGCTGTCTTCTTTGGATTACATTCAAACACATTCAATTTCTGCTTGGCATCTTTGCTAACCATAACTCCACTCGAACCTATGTTAGAACAAGTGAGTAAAAATTTCAAGCTGAGAGAAATTGATCTATTTTATAATTTTATTAACTGCCGTTAGGAGAAATCGTGAGTATTACACACTGGATTTTTTTTTTTTTTTTTTAATAATATTTGGATTCTTCTTTTATTTGACCATGTTTTTGCTAAATAAGAATAGCAGTTATAAGTTGTGAAAATCAAAGAAATT